>VZRI01013128.1:362-16431 GCA_013397515.1 Upupa epops
TTCTGGGCCCCTCAGTTTAGGAAGGATGTTGAGGTGCTGGAACGAGTCCAGAGAAAAGCAACTAGAATGGTAAAGGGCCTGGAAGGTAAGCCCTATGAGGAGAGGCTGATGGAGCTGGGTCTGTTTAGCCCAGAGGAGCTGGGGTAACCTTATCACTGTCTATAACTACCTCACAGGTGGTTATGGTCAGGCAGGCGTTGGTCTTTTCTCCCTGGACACTGAAGACAGGATAAGGGGTCACAGTCTTAAGCTCCATTGGGGAAGGTTTAGACTTGACATTAGAAAAAGGTGTTTTTACTGAAAGAGTGATCAGATTTTGGAATGGCTGTTCATGGAGGTGGCTGGGTCACCATCTTTGGAGGTGTTTGATGTTAGTCTGGATGAAGTGGTGAGTGGCATGATCTAGATATCAGTTGTTTAGGTTTACTTGGTTGGTTTTAGGATGGACTGGATGATCTTTGAAGTCTTTTCCAGCCTCATTATTACTGTGATTATGTGATACTGTGATACAGCATTCAACCATCCCAGTTATCCAATGGGTTCTTCTCTGCAGGTCCACCTTAAAATCTCCCTTTACTGTGTACAAAACTCACTGAGTTATTACTTTGAGAGCAGCATTTTCCAAATCGAACCAGCAGTGATAGGACTGAGTCTTCCCACAGTTTATTTAACTTTTCACTATCATTAACTATACTGTCTGGCTCCTTTCCTCCCCCCTGCAACAGCATAACTCCAAGCAGGGTGGGGGAGTGCAGCCAGATCTCACTTGTAAAGCAAAGAAATTTTAAAGGCACTCATCATTCAGCACAGCCAGGGAGCTGGCTATAGGAACATTATGAAAACCATACAAACCAACTGTTTCTTCCTTCTCAACTTATGAAAATCCTTACAACATGTTCATACACACCCAAGAGGAGTCTTTTTTATACCCATTCACTTTAAAACTCGTGTTATAAAACATGTCGAGAAAATACCAGAAAACAGTGACATTGCACTATCTCACCTTCACAAATTCACACATTCAGGGATCCCCTCACAGTACTTTGTAGATTTTTCTACATCTCACTCACAGAGTCACACTTTAAAGTAACCTCGAAATGTCTAAGGGCTAGAATTACAAACACCAGTACAAAGGTCCCAGTACCTATTTTGTCTGACAGGTGTCAAAGCTCAAGCGACAAACACCTGACATGTGGTTTCTGATTTGACCTCATATTTTTTCACAGTTTGCTTTGCTTGTGGTTCCTATGATGCCATGCCGTTATTAATAAGCACGGGGCAAGCGACTGCCTTGGCTGCTTGCCAATCTCCACCCAAAACAGCATCCCTTACAGCCCCAGTCCACCTTCTCTGATGACTTGGGGCTTCAGCAGTTGCTGGCTGAGCAGGAGTTGTGTAAGGTGGGAGTTGTTCAAACTTTCAGTGTAGGTATAGGGGAGGCTCCTTCTGACTCCTGTCTGGAGAGTGGTATAAGCGGATGGTTTGAGGGGTGGCCGACAAACAGCTCTGTGGAGGATAAGGGGGGGCAACAGGCTGGCAATCAGTTCTGCCCAACTCTGCCTCCTCTTTGAAAAGTTTGGGCTCTGCCAGCCTGGGGCTGGCTGCTTCTCCCTCTGCAGTTGGTGTCACCCCAACATTGGTGGTCACTGGGGCAACATCCAGCCTTTGTTCTGCGATGCTTTTGTGAGTTTTTAAAAGTTCTGAGACAGAGCTACACTGCAGCCCCATCAGCCCCCCTACTGGCCACACATGCCCAACCCTGAAGAAGGCACCCAGGCAGGTGGCTGATGTGTTACGGGGTGCTGGGGACATGGCAGGGGGTGGCTCAGCCCTATCCGATTGACCCATGGCATGCACAGCAGCCATAGTGATGGTGGATTCTGCTTTCATGTTTCTTAAGGTATTCATCACAGTCGGCCAAGTCCTTGCCCTTCCCTGTAATTGTTTTTTCCCACACCTGATCTCCTTTTCCCCTACATTCTTCTGCCACAAATAACTGGAGGTGCTTTCAAATAGCCGTTTTCTCTTGCCCATACAACGAGCTTTTCTAAGTCTTTATCCCTTACTGCTTCTTGTTGCTTAGCAAGTATGCTTTGAAATAGATTCTGTGCTGCACAAATTTTACATCCATGCTGGCAGCCACTTTGTGATGGGGAGAAGGTAGCGACCCTTCCTACCTGAGTCACCAATGCCAACTAGCCTTCGGTCTTTGCTCAGTCTCGTCCATCTTCGTTGATATTTCCCCCAGCTCTGATCCGCTGTCTGTGTCTACCCGCTGTGCGAATCTTACTCGAGCTGTCCACCTGCCAAGAGTTTCACCCTTTGGGTGCCAGATAAAGGAAAACCACTCAGAATATTTATGGAGTGGTTATTAAAAATGAGAGTGAACTTCATTTATTGCCTTGATCAGTGCACTTTTATAGGGTTTTACAGGGTTCACACAGCATAAGCAAAGCTACTATTGGCTAAACTACATTGACCACGCGTGTTTACTGGAACATGAATGGTTATATGCAGATCTTCACACACTTCTACATTGGTCTCTCCTACCCACTCTGCAGTCAGGGCAGGTCTTGCTAATCATACTTATTCTTGTTATTCCAGGAGGCTTCAAGGACACTGTCTCGGGGGCTACAGGCTGGGTTGTGCAAATAGGCCCTGAGTAAAATATTGTGCCCTTAATCAGCTAGGTTATTCTCCACACTACCCCACTGTTTGTCACCAGACAGCAGGAGCTGTCTTAAGGTAGCACACTTGCTCCATTTGTGTTTGTTCCGTCATATGCAGACCTGTTCCCATTGACCCTGCTCCTGTGGGTTACTACTGGGAGATTGAGAGACTTGCTGATGGGAGGATATTGAACCCCCTGATCCACTAAGAGTTAACCTTAGTTCAGGTTTTGTAGATATTACATTATGGAAATAGTTAATTTCCCTTTTGCAGTGTCTTACAGCTCTCAGTCTTTCTACTTCTAGCTCAGCGGCTGTGTTCATCAGGTCTCTGATCTGCTCACACCTAACACAGGTGTTGTCCCTGCCATCCTCCATATCGAGTGCCAGGCTCCAGCACTCACTGCAACAACCTGCTTGAACATTTCCATGCTTGTGTGTGGCCTCTGTTTGGGTGCCCACTGTTTTTCTAGCAGCCTTTGTCCGAGTACTCACCATGTCTGATTGTAACTGCCCTGTCCTCTCCTCCTCTCTGATGTTGGGTTTCTGTTGGGGTTTTGGGTTGTTTTTCTTTTTTCCCCCCAGCGGCCAGTGCTCAATGCTTGAGGCTTGGCTGTGTCTTGCGGCCAAGTGAGGTCTGAGTGCGACTTCCGGTTTTGCCTCCTTTAAAGAGATCCAATTCTGCAGCCCTCATGGTGATTGCCCAGCTAAAACCACTAGAGTATTGAAACTCAGCAACTGCTTCCCAATTGCCTCATTAAGGAAAACCCCAGATCACCCTGAAAACTCGATAAAACAGCGTTCAGGGCTCTGCTTGGATGGTGTTCTGACTCATGGGGAGAATCTCTCTAACTGCAGAACCTGCTGCTCTGAGGAAAACTGTCTCGAATTTGATTCTGGCAGGACTCATTTTATACCCTGAATTGTGCTTGGCCTGTGGTCAGTGTAATTAGTTACCAGTAAGCACATAGATGGGTTTGGGGGAAGCTCAGATTATGGGGAGCCAGGAAGACAAAACATAAACTACCCATTATGCATCTAGTTGGGTGTCTTTGTTTTGGCAACCATGCTGCCAAGGTGCAGGGTGGTTGCAGCTGGGACAGTGGATAACATCTCCAGGCTAAACGGTCCCATCCATCTCATTCATCCTCTCCTTTTATGAGAGATGGTTCAGGTCATTCATCATCCTCCTGGTCCTTTTCTGCACTGTAATCTTTTGTTCTGGTGAGCCTGTGACTGAATCCAGCTGTGTCTCAGCAGGGCTGAGCATATAAGGACTAGCCCTTGACCTGCTAGTAGCAATCTTTCAAATGCAACCCAGGAGGGTTTTTGGCCTTGTTCACCATGAGGGCAGATTTCTGGCTCATCATCAGCTTGTCATCCACCAGGATCCCCAGCTCTTTCCCTGACAAGCCCCCTGCCAGCTAAGTGGCCTCCTGCATATATTGATGCCAGAAGCTTTTCCTCCCTAAGTAAAGGAGGAGTTCGCGTTTCCCTTTATTAAACACCATGAGGCTCCCAATGCCCTAAAACAGCCTGAGATGCAACTGGCATAATTAAAGAAAACGTAACCCAAGAGCACTGATGCATAAAGCAGGTAAAGCAATCAACTACTTATTTTCCTAGAGAGATGCAAAATATGCATCAAACTTGAAACCAACCAAAATTTAAAAAATGCATTCTGTGAGGAAGAGCCAAGAACACACCTACATATACACTAATGCTTGTCTATTTCCATACCCCCCAACACATATGTGCACACACACATAAACACAAACACACACACACATGTTAGATTGAAAAGCAATTTATTTTTTCCCTGTGAGAATATTATTATAACTCTTTATTATATAATATCTATCTTTAAGCCAAGAAAACTTTCTAAAGCAAAACTCAACTACTTTAATAGCTCTAACTTACTTGGCTAAACATTATCTCTCTACTTAACATGAAATACATGAAAAATCAAGTTTGATAATTTTAGATTTAGATCTATAACTCTACCAGGTTATTATTACTCATTTTGTTTGTCTGCTCTTGCAATAGTCTTCATAATAATAAAAACATCTTTAATTTATTTCAATGTATAAGAAAAAAAGTCTCAATACTGACCACTTGACTAAACTGGGTGCCCCAGTGTTATCCCCTTTCTAAAGCACTTAAAGCATGTTATACAACAGCAAGCATATTCCCATTTTATACATAGTGCATCTTGTTTTGCAGTGCTTGCAGGTATGTCCTGCTCTTTGCTTCTGTACCTCTGATGAGATAATGCAAAATTAACCCCTGGTTGTCTCTCCTCAGAGGGTGTAGGTGAGGCACAGAGACAGATGAGAAAGCTACATTTTTAATAACATTATTCTTGGGGAAGTTAAAAGACTATGAAAAAGTAGGATGCCTTTTATAACTTACTCCTCAAAAACGTGAGAAACGTGAAGAACACACAGAAAAGCTAAAAAAGGAAAAGAAACGGCTTTTTGTGAGAGGGATCTGTAATATTCAATTTATTCAACCAGAAGAACAAAGGTGCTAAAAGACCCTTTTAATCTATTCAAGACCTTTTTAGTCTATTGTTCATTATACAGTGTTGTTAATAGTGACTCTGTCAACTAGAAAGGATAATATTCTCTGAGTCCTTTCCACAGAGATCCAGGATTTTTTTTTGAACATGGTCACTGAGACAATATTCAGCCCTTGGGTTTCTGCATGTCTTGAGTAGTTGTCTCTAGATGCACACAGAGAGTCACAGGTTAACTGTTCTCCTTTTTTCTTAGGAGACTCTGGAACCCTATCCTTCATAAAGCCTAAAGATGTTACATACCTGTGGGTTTCATGTTACGTTTGTCACTGCAGTGACACTAGGCTATGTTCACACACAAAGCATAAGCTCATTACAAAATCTCTTATTGCAGAAACAATCAATAAAAGCTAAAAACTTTGGTATCACAGGAACCTTTCACATTGAAGTAAAGCTGACTGTTTTCTCAGCTAGCTGAAGTGATTTCTCTTTTAGAGCTTATAAATACGAGACTAAAAAATAATGGGTTTTAGGCAAGAAAAACAAGACCTGATTGACAGACTATCAAGGTGATTAATAAAAAACAAACCCAGCAAAACTAAATAACAACCCTCTCCTTCCCAAATGCCACAACCATATGAAATGCTGGGATGATCATGAAAATTCATAATTAGCAAAATCTGGTTGATAGTTTTTCTCAATAGATGAAATGGTTGCCTCTGCATACAATCACATTTAAACTCATTGCTTATTATGCATTCCAAGGAATCACATAAATCAGGACATGCAATTAACAACTAAAATTGTCCAGATGTGACCCCTATTAAGTTCCGAATGAGGCTGGAATCCTAGAGCATGAGATCCAAGAGAATGCTGCCCTTCCTCTAGAAGAAGGGATAATACAATACTGCTAGGTAGTGATGCCACTTTACAGACATTATTTTTTTGGGGGTATCAGTACCAGGCACAGGAAAAGGAGATATGGCCCATGGCATGAGATGGCCAGACCATGGCTGCATATCTTTGCAGTGGAAACAAAAGTACCTGTTGGGAGTTGTTCAGCTGCCACTTAGAGGAAATTGATTCATCACCTAGCATAAGCAACCAAAACAAGTGTATTTTGCACTTCTTTGTGTCTGGTTCAGCACCTAAGTTTTTAATTGCAAGAATTTTGGCAGGTCTACCACAAATGATGAGTGAGGCCTCATCTCAAGTACTGCGTTCAGTTTTGGGCACCTCAATACAAGAAGAATATTAAGGTGCTGGAGTGAAGTGCTCTTCTCAAAGAAGAGCAATGAAGTGGGTGAAAGGCCTGAAGTGCAGATCTTATAAGTGGCTGAGGAAACTGGGGCTGTTTAGCCTGAATAAGAGGAAACTGAGATGAGACCTTGTTGCTCTTTACAACTACTCTAAAGGAGACTGTAGAGAGGGGATCAGTCTCTTCTCCCCAGTCACTAGCAATAGAACAAGAAAAACTGCATCCAGTTATGCCAGAGGAGGCTTAGATTGGACATTAAAGAAACTTTCTTCACTGAAAGAGTGGTCAGGTATTGGAACAGGCTGTCCAGGGAAGTGATGGAATCACCATCCCTGGAGGTGTTCAAAAAACATGTAGATGTGGCACTAGAAAACATGGCCTAATGGGCACAGTGGTGTTGGATTGATGGTTGAACTTGATGATCTTGAAGTTCTCTTCCAACCTTTACGATTCTATGGAGTCCTCTAGGGTGCAAATTTCTCTCCCTTGCTTCACACAGTGTTTTGTACTATAAAAGGAAGCACATGAATTAATGAAAATCTTTTCTTTTAGAAAAAAAAAAAAGCTCCAGCAGGTAAGTTTTGCACTCTCAAAATTATGCATTCTAGAAAAGGGTTATTAAAATATTATTCAAACTCATCAGGAACAAACTCTTCTTTCTGTTTGCACTACAGTGCTACAGAGCTACAGTGAATAGACTCAAAACAGTACATGGTAAGTAGTAAAGTAACATGAAGAATAAACTTCTTTATGCATAAAGTACCCCACTTTCCAGATGACATAGTAATTTTGATCTTTGTGCACAAAAATCCATGCATTTGTATCTTCATGTTGGCGTGTTAATGGACAGCAATAGATTACTGAGAAATTAAAGTGCACTGTGCTGCACTCCATCTCCAACAGTGCACCGGACAAGGAAATTTGGAGAGGTACAAGAAAGCCTTTTGTGTGCAACTGTTGTAATTCTGGACAAGTACCATATACCTTCTTCCAAAGGTGTAGCATTTCTCATCTTCACAATAAGACAACTAAGCTCAACAGTAGCTATGGTAATAAATACCACAAGGCAGTTATATCCTGCAAAAATGCTATCAGGAGAGAAATTTTCTGCATGCATGTTCCAGTCCCCAAAGAATTAAACTGATTGTAAAGCCCACTGAAGGAGGTAGGCACACTTCAGTCCATTGCCTTGAAAGCAAAGGATAATGCTGCTTGCATAATTGTAAAATACAAAAAAGCCTCCACTGTAGCTACACTGAATGTTCACAGACAAAACCCCTTTGCCCCAGCAGGGACATGGTCACTAACATTTACAAGCCCTATTTTAAGCAAGCAGGCAAGTAAATCAGAATGTGGCACAATATGAGCTAGAAAAGGTTTGCTGTTATTCTTTTGTGTTTGCTATCTCTCTACTTCAGATGTTCCAATCCCTTGAAACACTATGAGATTTGCTTTGATACTCAGTTGAGGAGAAGGCAGAACTAGTATTCACACATACTCAGGAAAAAGGGAGTCATAACACAAGTGTGCAAAATTCTTTAGAAGGCACAGAATATACAAGTGTGTTGTATTCTACTGTCCATTCAGATGTCACTCCGGTGATCTGTTAAGTATTGCCTTTTTTTTGGAGGCGGGGGTAGTGGGGGTGGTGGGAATGGGGATAGAAGAAAGCAGGGCATATTTGGCATAGAAGACTGGATTTACTGAGAAAGATCTTTGCAGGCTGTCCCTGTGTTAGGTGAGTTTGACTTAGAATAAAAAAAACCCATGTATGTTAGTCCAGTATGGAAAGTGAGTCACACTGCTGGACACTGTTGAGATATAACAGAGGCCTTAGCTTAGCTATCCTGCTCTAACCTTTATACTACTCATCTTCATTGTATCTTCCTGCCAGTTACCAAAATTACACTTATTTTTCCCTGTAAAGCTAAAACTTTAAGGTGAATGAGAGGTATAAGTTTTTCTAAAGATGATGGGAGAATATAGAACTGTAGGTTGGTGTGCTGCTTAGGGTACTTCAGGAAATTTCTGAGTTCTTTTACGTAATGTAGAGTTACTGAGCGAATTTGTTGTCAGTCACTGTATAAATTCAAAGACTTCAACACTGTAATTGAGATCTGAAACTGTCACACTGTGATCCAATTATGAGTCACGGTAAAGTACAACGAGCTTGATGAACTGAAGGACATGGCTATGTTCCTGGAAACAGAAGGCTCACTGGTATTTGGGAATGTTGGCCAAGCCTCGGGTGGCCTGCTGAAGGGTGGAGGATATTAAAGGCTAAAAGTTTGCAATTCCAGACTGCCTTAATATTCTTCTGCACTTAGGAAACAAAGCACATACCAAAACACAAAAGACAAAGGAAACAACATTGCAGCTAACAATAGTCTTGTTTTGAAATAACTCATCTAGATGTCAGATGAAAGACCTGAATTTCAGTAAAGTTTTAACAGCAGTAGCACAGTCTGTCATTGTTCATGGCAGAAGACATTCATATCCCTAACAAAAAAGCTAGAACTAAGCTGATTCTTCTTTTTTTCACTAATTCCTGCATCTCACATGAGGTCCTTTGCAGCATATTCAGGGTTAAGAACACTAACAGTGGTGGGAAGCATTTGTGAAAGTAATTGTGATCCCCAGCTTTCCTCAATCACCACACAAGCCTGGTCAATAAGAACTGTCATGTTGTTGAACTCTGCAGTAAAAAGGAAATTGGATTTTGCTTTTCCTTGATGGGTAGCTTTTCAGTCACACATGCTGGTTGTCATCTCTTTCTGTAAAACAAAAAGGGGAGATTAAAACACAAATGGTACACGGATCTTCCCAGTTTGCATTTCTACAAATTCATGTGGTTTTATATGCCACCCTGATCCTGCTCCTCTCTGTCACTTACAAGGACAATGACTGTAAGTGGCAATTAGCATACAGCATTTTATCATTTTGGGCAGCTTTAGTACCCTACCAATTACTTAGCCATGTCAGGTAAATGGTGCTGCAATTTACAAAACCCAAAATAAATCACCTGAAAAAGTAAGAGACCTTTTATTTTAATGCAAGAAAAAGAATTCAAATTATTGAACCTGCAGCCAACAGGAAACACGGAGATATATTCTTTAGTTATTCCTGCCTACAAATGGGCACAAATGGCACATGCACATAAATCTTCTTGAAGACTTGATCAGAACTGTGGCATTTTTCTCTAAGATGAGGTTTTAGAGCATTCACAGTCTCCATTAAGAACTAGGCTTTGGGATCCATAAGGATTTTATTTGATCCAGTTTGCAGGGTAACTGGCTACCCCATCTATAAAACACTCAATATTTGCCAGCAGATTTACTGGAAAGATGTATCACATGGTCTTTTTGTCCCAGTTTTTGTTGGGGTAGAGCTGATTTTCTTTCTTAGTAGCTAGAACAGTGCTATGGTTTGGAGTAACTATGGAACAACATTATGACAATACTGTTGACCATTTGTTGATGCTTTTAGTTGCTGCTAAGGAGTCAAGAACTTTTCAATTTCTCATGTTTTGCTAGTGTGCAAGTGCACAGAAAGCTGGGTGTGGAGCATGGACAGGGCCAGTGACCCAAACCAGCCAAACAGACCTTCTATATCATAAAGCCTCTTATGCTCAGTGCATAAACTGTGGTGCAGCTGCCCATGAGGGTGGATGGCTACTCAGGCATCACTCAGTGGGTGGCAAGCAACTGCAGTGTGCATCACTTGTCTTTTCCTATGTTTTTATCTCCCTTTTTTTTTTACATTCTTTTTCATTACAATTATTATAATTTTATTAATTTTGTTATATTTTATTTATGAAAACACTCTTATCACAGCCTATGAGGTTTACTTCTGTTTTTTAGTTCTCCTCTGCACCCCACTGGAAGCAGAGAGGAGTGCACTCTTGATGTGTGCCTTTTGTTGTCAGGGCTGAAGGGCTGATGCACTTATGGGTCATCATACTTGTGCAGGTTGTCCTCTTAGGTCCTTTTACATAGTGTCTCCAGATCATACAGCATTTCTTTTGGAAAATCTATTTAGATTTATCAAGTTATCAGAAGTTGCTGAAAATCTTGTTAGCTTGCTCAAATAATTTGTTATAATTTATAAGATCATTAAATTCTGGGTTTCCTGACTGTGTTGAATTGTCTTTCTCTGTGCTTAGCAGATATTTATTGGCATATTTTTTCCTCTTCCAGAGCTTTTAATTAGTTTTCCTTTCCTATACATTCATAAACAGAAAGTAACAGAATGGAATATTGCCACTTACAGCTGTTACAAAGACAACAGTAATTACTATAGTAATTTATACCATACTGTGTATTTTCCTCAGAGATCTACACAGTAATCTGAACTAGCTTCTCATTTAATTTGTTAAAGGTGACAAAGGTGAATGCTTATGATAAAACCTATACCCTTTTCCTCCTAAAAGTTTTGTGGGGCTACTTTGGGTTGCTTTGTTTTATTTTCAAACAGCTGCAATTAGGCTTATTCCACGTGTAGAAGGTAAAACAATCAGCATACTGTCAGACAGTTTTATACAGAAGCAGACACAACCCTTCTCTTTTATTGAGAGACCAGAAAAAGAAACTATGTCCTGACCAAAGTAGGCATCTAGAAGCTGATAAATTCCAGCAGCACTCAGCTAGAGCTGAAACTCTCTGGAAACTCTTTCCAGGGAGAGCAGAACAGTGCAAGAGCCACAAGCTGTGATGTGGTTTACTACTTGCAGCCTGGCGGTGCATCCCAAGCTATTTGCTAGCAGAGGATGTCAGGTGCTGCCCAGGCTGTTGCTTAGTGGTCTGCACCTAGAGCAGCTTCTGCAGGGTGGTGCAAGGCTGCTGGTGCTGGGCTTTCAGCTATGTGCCTTGGAAACACACATGCTGTGGAGATTTCAGCAACTTCCTCGGTAAAATCTGCCCTCAGGGTGTACTAGTTGTCGAAGCCTGTGCTTTCTAACCAGTTCCTAAATTATGATTTTATTTCCCTTATCTGATTATCAATTAGGTGCTAGTGCTTCTTGAGGCACCATTAACCTCTGCAGACCCCTGTATTTACATATACTGCATGCCCACATCCTACTACCAATAACCAGATAAAGGGCCTGGGAGGCAAAATATCACCAGCAGCTGCTACTGCTAAATAGCTGAACAGCTATTTTCAGTCAGCCAGCAGCATCTTAGTCTATTACTATCAATAAAAATAGTAATATGGATGGCTATTATAAATATGGGCACCCTCCTTCAGGAAAATTGGGAGGAAACCTGCCTCCTAAGAGAACACAATGAGCAACAAATTCAACATGCAAAATGCATCTCCATTCTTACCTTAAATAAAAAATAGCATCAGAGGCAGAAGTTCAGACATGTACAGACAGAGAAACAGAAATCTAGATAATGTATGCACAAGATGCAAACTAGTGGGCTTTAAACCAGTTTGCCTTGAGTGCTTCACTGCTCAAGAGTCATGAACCTACTAATTACTTATTGTAATATGATTGTGAATTTTTCTACAGAGGCAGAATTTATTGTTTATACTAATATTAATTCTTCCCAAGCCTTTTGTTCTTTTCTTTTCTGGTTGTTTGGTTATATTCACGGTGCCTTACATCTACTGTCACCCCCCATAGACCCTGTTCCTCCCACTCTATCAGGAAGATGTCGCTGCAAATAGCTCTGCAGTTTTCTCCTTACTTAGCAGGCCTTCTGTTCCAACACCTGCTTGGCTTATGTTTTGGAAATGCTTGCCAAAGATATAGAGTCAGGAAAACATTAAAACTTGCAAAACATCATAATCATCTCCAATGCATAGCACCATTTTCTGTATTGACCTACATTTTTATAAGCCTTTGCTGATTTCATACAACAACAATAAATAGAAGTGATTTAAAAAAAACAAAACGGAAAAACCAATAAAAACCCATGATCCTTATAATAGTGAATAGTTACACTCTGCAACGATGACACACATTCAGTTAACAATAGGAAATAAAACAAACAAAAATATTTTTGCAAAGAGACTGATATAATTATGAAACTGGTAAAAGAGAAAGAGCTTCACTCAAAATGCTGATGAGAATGAGAGAAAGAGTCTTGCCAACCGCATTCAATCTCCACTGGACATGAGGCACAGTGTGCTGCAGAGTCCATACTGAGTCTCTTTGAGAGGAAACTGCTCCCACTTGCCAAGTGCTCTTGGGGATCTTAGTGAAGAGGTCACCCTCAAACCACATCCACTCAAGAATTCCTCTTTATATCAATTGTAGTTTATACAATTAACTGAAAAAATGAAGGCAGAAATAAATTATTCAAACTAAAAATATGAACAAGAATATAAAAAAAGAATCCTGTGTGTTGAATATTTCCACAGACCAGTCAATGAGGAGTAACTTCTAAGTAACTTAAACACCTGCTATTCTTTGTCAAGTTCTTTCTCAAAGGTAACGTCAATAAGCCACTGTGTCAGTCACAGTCACTTTTGTTAGTGATTTCTTATCAATATTTTTCAAGGGGGAATCAACCTGATTTCCCAGAAGAATGGAAAAAACACACACAGTCTTAGGAAGGTAATCAATTTTTATCTCTGATAGTTCTCTAGTCTTCATCCCCCCTATTGATGTAAAACGCACCTCAGATACACTCAACACATAAATATATACTTAACCATATTATTTTCAACTAATTTAAATAAAGGAGGTAGAGAATGGGTAAAATCCTTTCAGCATGCAATCTTTTTAACATAACAAATCTACCTGTGAGGAGGAAATGTGAATGGGTTACAAGAAGAATGGATTCCTCAATAAAGAATCATGTTCGTCTAAGAAAACGGTGTTTCTGTGCTTGTTTGAGTGAAATACGGTGTTGGCAAAGCAAAATACATAAAACCACAAAGATATCAATCACTTTCCTACCAGTATTTAATGGAGGCAACACGTCTGCAGTCTCTCCTGTGCAAAAGCTGATGGGGAAGTGTATGAAGTTACATAAATAAATAATATAAATTACAGCATTCTATAAGATCACCAGAAAAAAAAAAAATTTTTCTAAAACCAGGCTGCTTTAAATATTGAAATCCATGTTCATTGTCAGTGTCCTACCCCCACTTCCAGTATCCCAAACTGTAGCTGAGCAGGACATGCCATTCTCCTTTCTCAATACCTTCTATTGCTCGTTGCCAAGCCTGAGGATGATGTGACATCATAATTGCTTTACCCTTTGAAAACTGTTGTAAAATTGGTGACGTAAATTAAGATTAGATACAAGTGTCTCTGCAGAGAAGTGCTTACAGAAAATGTACTCATAGTGACTGTCTTGGTTTGGGAAGACAGGTATTAAATTCTTTCAATTTAAAGGCCTTCAGGCAAGAGATTTGGGAAAAGGAACAACAATTCTTTATTAAGAACACTAAGGAAATAACCCAACCGTACACCCCAAACAACCTGTCAGAATATAAAGTGTCCTAGGGATCCCGACAGAGCAGAATAAAACCTGTCCCAATTTCAGTCTCTCNAGACGAGACCGAAAACTCTGCTGAGAAGCCGAGACCCCCCTCCTTTTCTATAGTTCCAGTACATGCAGCTTGGCACGGTCTCTCACAATGGGCAGGAGATGGGGGCCTTCATGACTCGTTAAAGATACTTAAAGAAAAAATATAATTCCTTTTTTCTGAATCTCGGTATGTGCCCAGCGGCACGGCCCTCCCTGCTTCCCGATACCAGGTAAATTTTTTCACAATGGGAGGAGATGGGGTCATCAGGGGGGTACTTAACGATATTTAACCCCGCCTGGTTTTAACAATTGAGCCGGTACCGAGGCATTCACTCCCCCACCCTCCTGAAGTTACCAAAATAAAACCATACAGCTTCCCAATTGCTTTTCAACAGATGAAAATAGAATACAAACTTCTTGCTTCTATAACCCAGGACAGTGACACTGCCGCGAGGAAAACAGTAAGGAGAAGCCAGCAACTGACATCATGGCTAGTACATTTGCCCCACCTTACCAACCTGCAGAAGATAATCTTCCATGGGGAATGTCATGTACTCACCGTGACCCCCAAAAAGCATTGCCTATCCTTAACCAGAATCTTTAAGTTAAGGAATTTAGTATCTGTATTACTATTCTGTGAATAAATACATGATGTTGGGCAGGAATGCAATACACAAATTACCCTTCACATCTGTGTTTCCTGATTAGATGGTTCATACATTCACAGGTTCATAAATTGGTTCAGGATTGAAGGGACCTTAAAGATCATCTATTTCCAACCCCCCTGCCATGAGCAGGGACACCTCCCACTAGACCAGGCCCCATCCCATCTGGCCTTGAACACTTCCAGGGAGGAGGCACCCACAACAACCCCGGGAAATCTGTTCCAGTGTCTCACCACCATCATTGTGAAGATCTTCGTCTTGACTTCCAGGCTAAACCTCTCCTCTTCCAGAGTGAAACCATTAACCCTGGTCCTACTACTGCAAGCCCTTGGAAACAACTCCTCCTCAGCTTTCCTGTAGTACCCCTTCAGGAGCTGGAAGGCTGCTCTTCCTGGAGTCTCCTCCATGCTGAAGAACCCCAACTTTCTCAGCCTGCCCCCATAGGAGAGTTGCTCTAGCCCTCCCACCATCCTCGTGGCCCCCCTCTGGACACATTCCACCAGTTCAATATCTTTATTGTGTTGGGGGCTGCAGAACTGGGCACAGTACTCCAGTTGGGGTCTCATGAGAGCAGAATAGAGGGAGAGGATCACCTCGCTCTCCCTCGACCTACTGCTCACACTTCTCTTGATGCAGCCCAGAGGCTGGCTTTCTGGGCCGCAAGCAAACACTGCCAGTTCATGCTGAGTATTTTGTTGACCAGCACCCCCAAGTCCTTCTCCTCAAGGCTGCACTCCAGGCTATATTTGTGTCTGGGATTGCCTCGACCCAGGTGCAGGACCTTGCACTTGGCCTTGTTGGAAGAGGTTGGCACTGGCCCACCTCTCAAGCTTGTCCAGGGCTCTTTAGATGGCATCCCTTCCCTCCAGCATGTCTACCACACCACACAGCTTGGTGTCATCAGCAAACTTGTTGAGGGGGCACTCAATACCACTGTCCATATCGCTGACAAAGATGTTAAACAGCAGTGGTCCCAGTACTGACCCTTGAGGGACACCACTCGTCACTGCTCTCCATTTGGACTTCGAGCCTTTGACCAAAACTCTTTGAGTGTGACCATTCAGCCAATTCATTATCCAGCGAGTGGTCCGTTCATCAAGTCCATGTTTTTCCAGTTTGGTGACCAGGACATTCGCAGGACAGTGTCACATGCTTTACACAGGTCCAGGGAGATGATGTCAGCAGGACCTTACCAGACTGCCATGATCTTTCCAGTATGATGGGCAGTGGCTTGGCTACTTTATTCACCATTTTCCTCAGACCCCGTGGGTGGGTTTTGTTAGACCTCATGGACTTCTAGGTTCTTCAGATGGTCTTGAACCTGATCTTCACTGAAAGTGGTTGGATTATCCTTCACCCTGTCTCTCTTTGCCTACTGGGACTTGGGTGGAGTAGCTACAGTCTTTGCTCTGAAGACTGACACAAAGAAGCCATTNCAGTCTTTGCTCTGAAGACTGACACAAAGAAGCCATTAA
>VZRI01013149.1:0-27795 GCA_013397515.1 Upupa epops
GACCTCCTGCATTGTTTTTGGGGTGCAATCTGACAGGGGCTGTCAGAGGGCTGNCCTCAGCCTTTCCTCATCAGGAAGCTGCTCTCCTTCCTTCATCATCTTCACCACCACCTTTCCCCTGCTGCCTGCTGATGGCTTTAACCTCCGGCCAGGAACAGTCAGTAGAAGAAGGCTTTATGCTACCTCTGCGTTGAGCTAGACCTGAGCCGCTCTACGTGCCAAATGGATGCGCTGCACAGACTGCTGCTCTCCAAAGGCTTCGCTGAAGCATCCTTGGACCGTTTACAAGAGCTTTGCCAAATGGCTGCAAACCTGCAGCACTACCAAAACCCAGCGTGGCGGCCAGCAGCACAGAACATTTCATTACTGCTCTTTGATTCATCCTCTCCATCGTTCCGAGCTGCCAAGGCGGGCACAGCAACCTGCTCGCCTGTCGTTTGTGCTATTAGTATTTACTTTTGCTATCGAGTGGTCGAGTGGGATGGTGTTTGGTGAATCAGAGAGCCATCAGGGTTGGGAAAGACCTTCAAGATCATCCAGTCCAACCGTCCTCCCTACAACCCCCAATCACTAACCCAGCTCCTCAAACACCCTGGCTGCCTGTGTGTTGGACCCCTCCAGGGATGGTGCCTCTACCCCCTCCCTGGGCAGCCTGTGCCAAGGCCACTCTTTCTAGGATGAAGTTTCTCCTCAGATCCCATCTGACCCTCCCCTGGCACAGCCTGACCCCAGTTCCTCTGCTCCTGTCACCAGTCCCTTGGGAGAAGAGGCCAACCCCTGCCTGAGGTGTTTAGGAGCTGGAGGGCCCTGTGCTTCAGACTCCTTCCTGTGTTTGAAAAGCTCAGCTCAGTCACTAAATCCTTCCCAGAGCTCAAAGAGGCAACCAAGAGGATTGCCACCCTCACACCCAGCTTCCCCACAGCTCACTGCCTTCTTGCTCTCTGTTGTGAAGTCGTTTTCCTTTTGTTCCTGAAAGATCTCTCCTCTAAACCTTCTCACCCCACCTGGTGCCTCCTCTGAGCTGCACCCCATTCGGTCCCCACGCGGAGAAAGGTCTGGAAATCCTTTATCTTCTCCTGTGATTTGCAAATTAGAAGCGAGCAAGTGGAATCCAACCCGTGGAGGAGGTGAGGAGCGAGTAGAAGTATCACAGACTCTGCAAGAGGGCGGATGGACAGGTGACAGCTCTTCCCTTAAGGAGCTGCAGCATCTACCTAAAGCTTATTCTTGCTGCCAGAAAGGATCATAGAGCCATCGAGCCATCAGGGATGGGAAGGGACCTGGAAAGATCATCCAGTCCAGTCCCCCTGCTGCAGCAGGATCACCCAGACCAAGCCCAGGTGGGTTTCAAACGTCTCCAGAGAAGGAGACCCCACAACCCCTCCGGGCAGCCCCCTCCAGTCCCCCATCACCCTCACTGGGAAGAAGTTATAGACTCAGTCAGGGCTGGAAGGGACCACAGGATCATCCAGTTCCAACCCCCCTGCCATGGGCAGGGACCCCCCACCCTAGATCAAGCTGGCCGGAGCCCCATCCAGCCCAGCCTTAAACCCCTCCAGGGACGGGACCCCAACCCCCTCCCTGGGATCTCTGGATACAGCAAGGAAGGCCAGAGGGTTTTCTGTTCTCATTCAGACTCTCTTTTGTTTGGGGAAGCCCTAAAACAATAAACAACCCCGCTCAGGAGTTCTCTGTGAGCACCAGCCTTTTGTGTCCTCAGTGAGTGTTGGGGTCAGACTGCATCCAGGCTACCGACACCCCCAAAAACAAGGGGGGGGGGGGAATGAGGGGTAAAGGAGCTTGAGATAGAATTCCACACTCAATTTTAAACCACGGGCTGGGTTACCCAGTTCCACCCAAGGAATTAAGAGCTAATAATACTAACAATGAGATGTCTGCATCTTAGGAGGAGAAGTGACCTACATTCCAGGTAAGGAAACGCTCATCCCAGCCACGTGCGGGACAGAGAGCGGCACGAAATTCCCTGTTAACAGCTCCAGCTGCATTATTTTTCATCCAGGTGCCCAAAGGATCCTTCCTTCTCCTTTCACACCCAGGGCAGGGCCACCCTTTGCTACCCACACTACAACCTATTTAATCCTGCTTCATCACTGCGCATCCCAGCCGCGGTGGCTGCACCCCCAGGAGCAGGGCTTCTTCCTGCTGCTGCTGCTGCCTCTTCTCACTGTTACTGGCATCTTCCTCGATCGGGGACCCTGAAACGACCTGGTTTGGCACTTTCCCCGTGAAATGACAAACAGGGCTGCTTGTGGCTCAAGCCCTCTTTGGAGCATGACCCCCTCGGCTCCTGGGGTTCTCCAAATTAGATCTGGATCGTTGTCAATTAGGCTTTGCCGCTGCGGAGCCGCTGTGCCGCTGTCAGGAGAATCCCTGGCAGGGTTGGGAAGTCGGTGAACTCTGGAAGCCTTTTCCCCACCTTCCAGCCATGAGGCTTTTCTTTTCCTGTTGCAATTAGTGCTGTTTAAATAAATAACCACCAAATCATCATTTCCACCTCAACCCCTGTCTCCCGCGACCTCTGCACTGGTTGTCCCTGAACTGGGAATCACTGGCAGCGCTCTGCCTGCCCACGGCACGAACACCCCAACAGCAAGCAAGGAGTATTCATTTCAGCAAGCCATTTGGCTCTGCTTTGGCTCTTTTTAAGGTCCCTGGCTTTGTGAAGCACCCTGCGATGGATTTGTCTGGGGGCCAGTTTTGCTTCTGGGGGAAACAGTCGAGTGGCCAAGAGAAGAAAGAGGAGAGATGGCAGTAAATCTCCTCTGCAGCCGTCGGTGCTGGGATGCTGCTCCAGTCCAAGTGTTCTGTCAGCTGGTTGGTCTGGGACATATAAACTGAGCAAATGATGGGGGAGTCCTGGTCTTGTACCTAGACACTGAATTATTGAGGCTGGAACAGCTCCTCCAGCCCAGCCCAGCACCTGACATCTCCCCCGTGGCCAGACCAGGGCACTCAGGGCCACAGCCAGGCTGTCCTTCAACACCTCCAGACACAGGGACTCCCCCACTGCCCTGGGCAGTCCAGTCCAGGCTCTGAGCACCCTTCCCATGAGGAAGGGCTTCCTGACATCCAACCTATAGTCACTGCACCGTGTGCCTCACGTTACCACGATCCCTAACACCACCTCCAAGTGACTTTGAACAGGTCCAGGGATGAAGGTTTGCTGTCGCTCAGAGCTCCCTACCGAGTCACAGCGCTTGGGCCACGGGACCTGCTGCATGGAGAGAGCTCTGCCGCGCGCAGCAATCATTGCACGCTTCCTAGCGCCAGGATTTCCAGCGGGAGATGCCTTTTCACAGGTTATTAAGGCCAGGCAGAGCCACAGGTGTGACCCCATGAGCAGCAGAGGTCAGGAGTCTTGCTGAATCCCTGTCTGTCTGAATGACAGCCTCTCTCAAAAAAGCCAGTCACGAGCAAAACCTTCCCGGGATGAAAAGTCCCGCATCGACCCGCTCATGGCTCGTGGTGCCAAAGGCAGCGGCACAGGGAGAGGCTGCTCCTGTTGCCTTGCAGGCAGCAATTCCTCCTCAAGTCTCCAAGGCAGACCCAACGCTTCTTGTGCCTCCAAGGTTTCCAGCACTCAGCAGTGCAGCAGAAGCCTCTGGGCTCCCAGGCAGCTGCTCCTCCATATATTATCCGTGGAGGAGCCGCTCTCCTGCCTGCACTGGGAAGCTGAGGGGTGACCTGTGCTGCCTCCTGCCACAGCAAAGGTTGAACTATAGGAAATATTTGATCAAATATTGGAGCTACTATAGATTTTTCATGGATTATAGAAAATTGCAGCTGGAAATGCTGTGCAGAAGGACGTGAGGCAGCTATATGGACTTTATCCATGGGATAAAGTGGGATCATGGAATCCTTAGGGATGGGAAGGGACCTGGAAAGATCCTCCAGTCCAATCCCCCTGCCACAGCAGGATCACCCAGACCCAGTGGCACAGGAACACAGCCAGGTGGGGCTGGAACGTCTACAGAGAAGGAGACTCCACAACCCCCCTGGGCAGCCTGGTCCAGTGCTCCAGGACCCTCCCTGGGAAGAAGGTCCTGCTGAGATGGAGATGGACACAGCTAAAATCTAAAGTCTGCTCATGCCTAGCACATTAAATAAAAACAAAACAGAAGGGAAAAGATAATCAAGGGTTTAAAATCACATGGAAAGGCAGGAGAAGGCAGCGTGAAGACAGAAGCTGGATGTGCTACAGCTTGCGGAGAGCAGCTCGAAGCAGGGGAGAACCAGTCACTCTCAAAGCCCAGGAAGATCTATGCTTTTCCAAAGTTATCAAAGACACTGGGAGACACTGGGAGAACTAGCAAACAGATCCGGAGCGGCGCATAAACCACCGCGGTACCACGGAGCAGTAAAGCAAACGAAAATAAAGATGTCACATTGCTCTATTTACTCCCTCGCCCCTCTGACGCCGGCTGGCTGAGTTATAAATTGGATATGGATGGAGAAGGCAACGTGTCCTCCGATTTCAAACACAAATAAGTAGCTGTAAAACACGAGCAAGCCACGAGCACATATGCCATCCTGTCCTCGAGAAGCGAGGAGGTCCTAGAAACGCGTGTAGGGTGAGCAGGGCACATGAAACATTTATGGCTTGTGAGGGGAAACGGCCTGGACCTTCCTTCGGGGGGCTGGGGTTGGCTTTGTGAGGGCAGGACCCACGTAAACCTCCCTGAGAGCAACTGGGTTGAGCTACTTGCAGAGCTCCCGCGTTCTGTTTCTACCACAAAGGTTGTGGTTTGGAGACCCCAAGCTCATCCCCACAAGTGCAGTGGGTTAAAAGCCCTCCAGCACTTCCATCTCCAGCATCCAGGTGATGCAGGTCCTGGCAGTTTCCCACCTGCAGTAACGACCTGGGGATTGAACCGAGCAGGGCCATTTGCTTTGCTTTCTCCACACCACAACCCATTTTCCAAGCCAGATCCAACCTCTCCCCCATCCTCACGTTTTGTGATGGGGTGCAAGGTGTCTGGAGCAGAGGAGCCACTCGCAGCCCCAGGAGCATATTCCTTGAGGATGCTGGTGCAATCCAGAGACAGCAACACGACTCAGGTGGGGTTAGTCCCTCGCTGCCCCATTAGCAGACACCACCAGGAGACTAAGAGGGGGAGGCTGGGCTGTCTACTCACAGCAGCTCTGACCATAGCCAGAATCTATGAGAGCAGTGAGGACAGGAGAGTCCCTGATACCAGTCACCAGGGAAGAGCCCCAGGGGCCATCCTTCCAGAGAGCTCGTACACATGGGGATGCTCTGGGTGAACAAGCAGATGAAAAGGCTGCTTGAGGAACTGTTGCCACAAGCTGCCTTGAATGGAAAACCTGTATCTGAGCGGGACTACTTATAGGGGAGGGTGCTGGAAGGGTTCGTGATGGGTTTGGGGTGTTACCTCCTTGTCAGTCGATTCACTTGTTCAGCCAAGCCAGCTGATCCTAAATTCTCCCATATTTTGCCTCCTGTTTAAATGAGAACCAAACCTGCTCCTGTTTCTGCAGGGAAATTGTGCTTCTTGAGTTATTTTAGGTAATAAAACCCAGCTTAGCAGCTCTGGCAAGGGCAAACCTGGCATCGCAGAGTGAAAGAGCCAAGTGAGGCCAGCTTTTGAAGAGACCTGGCTTCTAATTGATCAGTTTATTAGGGTTTGATCCAACGCACTTTGACATTGAGAGCTTTCACTCCGAGCCCTCCACACACACAGCGCTGATAGTTCTCTCTCTCTCAGCTTACTCAGCACTTTGGAGAACACGCAGGGTGCTGGCTCGACTACAAATTAGCTGGAGACTAAGCTTGTACTCGAATTTTAGGACTCACTAAGAAGTGAGGCAGCAGTTATGAAGCTCATAGATCATTTTGCAGGATGTATTTATTCTTCCTTGCCAGCACAGCGACAAAGCCCAGAGGTCAAATCCTACAGGTCTTAAAGTCCATAGCTTTGCCGCTGCCTTCACTGATGGCAAAACTGCAGGCACAGAGACACCTTGGCTGCTAGAACCCTTCCAAAAACCTCTATATAAAGGGAAATATCATGATTATTCATAGCAGTGACATCCCTGACTCAAAACAGAATCACAGGCTGTCAGGGATTGGAAGGGAGCTTGAAAGATCCAGTCCCCCTGCCTCAGCAGGAGCCCCTAGAGCCAGGGGCACAGGAACAGCCCAGGTGGGTTTGAAAGGGCTCCAGAGAAGGAGACTCCACAGCCCCCTGGGCAGCCCCTTCCAGGGCTCTGGCACCCTCAGCAAGAAGATGTTGCTTCTCCTCTGGATGTGGAACCTCCTCTGTTCCAGCTGACACTCAGTGCCAATCTCAGCAGGACCTTCTTCCCAGGGAGGGTCCCAGAGCACTAGACCAGGCTGCCCAGGGGGGCTGTGGAGTCTCCTTCTCTGCAGACGTTCCAGCCCCACCTGGCTGTGTTCCTGTGCCACTGGGTCTGGGGGATCCTGCTGTGGCAGGGGGGTTGGACTGGATGATCTTTCCAGGTCCCTTCCCATCCCTAAGGATTGATTCTAGGATCCTATGAAGGGAAAGACCTCCTTTCATGGGAACAGTATTTTATCCTCCTTTCACAGGTGTTTGAGTCATGAGGAGCTGAAAAGAATCGCTCAGTGCCTAAACACAGTCTGTACTAAGTAGTGTTCTATGAAATGAAGCTTGGAGGTCACTGGCTACCGTGCTCTGCCCCAGACCTCCTTGTGACTTGCTGTGATGAATGATGTAGGCCGTCCTTTTAATGAGGTTCGATCTCAGATATTGAAGCACAGATCATTTTCCCGTCTGCAGCACTCTGCACGCCTATCCACAGCCTCCTCGCGGAGCAGGGAGGAGGAGAAGGCAATTAGCAAGGATAAACAGGCCTGTCCACGTACACGTCTCTCTATCTGGTTACTGAAGCCTCCTCCAACTGCTGTGCAGTTTCACCCCTGCTCCAACGGAAGCTTCACAGCTCAGCTCTGCAAGAGCAGCGACTTCCAGCTGGATCCAAACCACCACCTGTCGCAGCAGAGCACTCTGAAACACCAGTGCTGAGCGGTGACTGAGGGGTGCACAGGCATTCGAACTCCTTGCTTTCACCACTGTCCCTTCCACAGGCCAGTTCCTGTCTCTAAAGCTGGCAATGACCCATTGCCATCAGCCTCTTTCATGGATTTGCCTCAGTTTCCCCATCTGTAAAATAGGGGTGGCAGGGTACTGGTTGACAACCAGCTGAACAGGAGCCAGCAGGGTGCCCAGGTGGCACCAAAGGCCAAGGGCATCCTGGCTTGGATCAGCGCGAGTGTGGCCAGCAGGACTAGGGATGTCATTCTCCCTCTGCACTGGGCACTGGGTGAAGCTGCTGCTTTACTTCTTCTTCTGCATTTTGCTGGTGAGAAGGGCTGGATCCGCTTGCATCTGCCTCAGCTCACTGGCAGGTCGGCAGCAAAACCAGTTGTGGAACTGTGACATCAGAGCCTTGAACAGAACTAAAGAGACCCCAGTAACCCCGGGCACCTGGGTGCTCACAGCATCACCCTGACCCACGCTGGGCCACGAGGGATTCAGCCACTACCCACAACAAACCTAAGGTGTTTGGAAAGAGGACCTGATCCTGCAGCTGATTTGTGTGATCTCCAGGAAGAAACCCCCCTCTCCGAGAAGAGAATGGAAGTTAGCAGACCTGGCTACAAGTCAAACGCTGCCTAGGCTGATCTGACAGCATAATCAAAGCTGTGTTAGAAAGCGAGTACTAATACACAAATAGAGAGAGATATATTTTCTCAAATAACTCCACAAACCCACAGGAAAATATTTTTTTACTTAAATGGAAAGGAGAAAAAAATCTATATCTTGGAGAGTGAAAAACAAATTAAAGGTTCTGGAAGGGTGGTTCTTAACATTTACCAGTGGTTTTCCCCACGGAAGAGGATGAAAAATTAGCTTCAACCCTCGAGCTTTTGGTCTTTTGTAATCTTTTCCCTTCTCCTTTTGGTTTTAATTCCCCCCCCCTCAATGAATATTGATTATTTTTTTTAATCCCATATGCAGAGACTTCTCGCCTTTGGATCAGAAAGCCTTCTTATTGTTCTGCGAGAGTGCTGCAGATGAGAAAGGAGGGCAGGACTCACCTGTACACCCTAAGAATAGGGATGTCCAGGCAGAAGTGAACCCAAGCCGTGTTTGTAGAGCCTATAACAAAATAATCCCGGTGTCAAGGAAAATGCGGCGCTGTCAGGCTTCCCCCGGCAAGACGAGGATCTTGGCTGTCTGCTTCTATTAGGCTACGAGCAGGGAAACATCAGCAGTCATTAAGGAGAGCTTTGCCATCTCCCATCTGGGTCTCATCACTGCCTCACGGACCGCACAAGGCTCTGGAAATAACCTTCCATGCCTCAACATCATCGCTCTGGCTGGGGGGGAGAAGCAGAGGCTGAGCTTAAAGCTCCGTGCTGCTCTTCTGAGCTGGGGTTTGCTCAGCTTGGGCTCACCCACTCGCTGTCTCCTTTATGTATTTAGGTGTTTAGGGCTCCCTTTGCATCTCTGCTTTGTGGGAGCTGAGCACCACGAACGATGGTGGCAAGAGAGACATCGCTCTGGGAGGGCGAAGAGACAGAGGCTGGGTTTACTGCCCTGTGCTGCTCTTCTGAGCTGGGGTTTGCTCAGCTTGGGCTCACCCACTCGCTGTCTCCTTTATGATTTTGCAGGTGTTTAGCTTTCCCTTTGCACCTCTGGTTTATGGGACCTGACCACCATGAATTAACCCCTTCCTGCACTTTCATGAGGGCTGCAACACCCAGGGAAGGCAACGCTGCTGCTCAGAGGGAATGGCTGTTGCTTCTCATGGGACAAACTCAGAGCAAGTGCTGTCTGTCTCCCTGATGTACTGCAGGGACACCAGCAGCCAAAGCACTCGTGGAGAGCAAACTCACAACACTGAGCAGGGATTCAGAAATACCTGGGTTAAATGTCTTTGGCATAAACTACTTCACCTTTAGAGCACTCAATCCTCTGCTGGCAAAACAAGGTTGGTGCTATTTCCAATCTCTTTCTCTCTCCCACCCTTTCCTTACGTTGCCTGTTCAAATGGGAGAGCCCAGAGGAAGAATCTCTCCATCTCTTTCTTTTGGACACGTGGTAACACGCTCATCAGAGAATCATAGAATCCTTAGGGATGGGAAGGGACCTGAAAAGATCACCCAGTCCAGCCCCCCTGCCACAGCAGGATCCCCCAGACCCAGTGGCACAGGAACACAGCCAGGTGGGGCTGGAACGGCTGCAGAGAAGGAGACTCCACAACCCCCCTGGGCAGCCTGGTCCAGTGCTCCGGGACCCTCCCTGGGAAGAAGGTCCTGCTGAGATTGAGAGGGAACCTCCTCTGTTCCAGCTGGCACCCAGTGCCCCTTGTCCTGTCCCCAGATGCCCTTGAGCAGAGCCTGGCTCCATCCTCCTGACACCCACCCCTCACAGATTTGTAGTCATGAATGAGGTTCCCCCTCAGCCTCCTCTTCTCCAAGCTCAACAGCCCCAGCTCCCTCAACTGAAGGGCAGGGAATCCTGGACCCTTTTCCCAGCAGAAAAAAATCCCTATTGAAGCTCTTTCTGCAAGCTGGGTGCTGCAAAACCTGTAGGTGGAAGGGGAGAAGGGAACCCAACACGAGGAGAAATCTGTTGTCACACAGGTACTTACTGATCCTATGGGAAAAGGGCCACAATGCCCAATTAACATCCCTCCCCCCACCCAACCCATCGGGATCAGAGCTGCAAACGAGATTTGAATGAGCATAGAATTTAACACCACAGTCTCACAGTCTCCCAGTACTGATGAGGCTGGAAAAGACCTTCAGGATCATCCAGTCCAACCTAAAACCAACCAAGTAACCCTAACATCTGCCATCTAGCTCATGCCACTCAGCACTTCATCCAGCCTGACCCTGAACACCTCCAGGGACGGTGACCTGACCACCTCCATGGGCAGCCCGTTCCAAACTGGATCACTCTGTCAGGGAAAAACCTTCTCCTGATGTCAAGTCTAAACCTCCCCTGATGGAGCTGAAGACTGTGACCCCTTGTCCTGTCTGCAGTGCCCTGGGAGAACAGACCGACCCCCGCCTGACTCCAACCCCCTTTTAGGGAGTTAGAGACAGCGATGAGTTCTGGCCAGGGTTGGCCACACAGACCAGGACGCTGTTGTCCTGTGGAGACCCCCTCTCTCTGCTCTGCATCCCCACAGCCGATACCACCAAAGCTTGGCACCTCACCCTCATTTCGGGAGGTTTAAACCAGAACAGCCACAAACCTTGTGGAAAACAGCGGATGGGCAGCTCGCTCCCAGCTTTCACGAGCAAAGCCCTGTCTATTATAACCTTCATTTTCTCAGCCATAAACACAGGGTGGAAAAAAAAGGAAGGAAAAAGAAGAAGAAGAAGAATTTCTGGTGAATATGGGTTATCGTTATTAGTTCCCTTCTGGGGATTTATTAAGCCTGTGTTAGGAGTTTAGGTCTAAAATGCAATCGGTGGGGGTTTTCTTTCGCTCCGCGGATGCCTTCTGTGACTATCTGTAAAATTTCATTAAGGTGTTAGACTTGATATCGCAGATCAAAGTAATCCCCAGGAGATTAAAGAGACCCTGCTAATTGACTAAGGTCATGTAACTGCACTTCCCACTGGCACTTTGGCCGACACTGACAACAGAGGAGCGGCCCCCTCTCCAAGGAGCGCTCTATAAAACTAGCGGTTTCTTTATCTGCCGTCCGGTTTTCACACGGCTCTGATAACGAGGGATTTCAGAAATCCAGGAGGACTGATTAGAGTTTTGAGTATGTAACTTTCCGAGTACAAAAAAAAAATATACATGATACTTTTGAACAATTTTGACATTTTATCTTACCCTTTAAAACTCCCAGGAACGTCGTGCACGTCAGGTGTTTAAGAATAAAAAGTGTCAGCAGATATAGCCGGTTCCATCACTCAAACTTGGCACTGAAGAGGGGTATTGCAAGCGTTGCTGCACACCACGAAAACAGGCTCTCATTTACAACCAAAGGCCTTGCTGCATCGAGTGCCACCGTGGTCAATAATTAGGGCTTGGGATGTAGAGTCATCATAGAATCATCAGGGATTGGAAGGGACCTGGAAAGATCATCCAGTCCAATCCCCCTGCCGCAGCAGCATCACCTAAACCAAGGGACAGAGCAGAGCAATATGGATTGGAAGTGACCTGGAAGGATCATCCAGTCCAATCCCCCTGCCACAGCAGGATCACCCAGACCAAGTCCAGGAGGGTTTCAAACGTCTCTGGAGAAGGAGACTCCACAACCCCCCAGGCAGCCCCCTCCAGTGCCCCATCACTCCCACTGTTGTAGAATCAGTCTGGACTGGAAGGGACCACAGGATCATCCAGTTCCAACCCCCCTGCCATGGGCAGGGACAGCCCCCCCTAGAGCTGGCTGCCCAGAGCCTCATCCAGCCCAGCCTCAAACACCTCCAGGGACAGAGCCTCAACCACCGCCCTGAGCAACCCATGCCAGGCTCTCCCCACTCCCACAGTGAAGAACTTCACTGACCTCGTTGCATCAAGTGCCAACGTGGTCAATAATTAGGGCTGGGAATATCCACCCGGCTCTGACAAGAGACAGCTCCTCAAAGCCCTTCCCTGTTGATCACAGCACACCGTGTGTTACTGTCCCTTGGACAGTCAGCGTTAGCTCCCTGCTGCAGTGCTACTGAAAATCACGGAGCGTCGAGGGGGTGTGGGGAGGAATGATTACCGCTGTCAGCGAGATTTGGGAACCCAGAGCTGAGCTACACTCTTCCCTCTCGGATCCTACATCTCCTGATGTGAATGCTGGGGAAGTTGGAGGGAATTCAGCGAAGAAATACAACCAAACCCCGAGAAGGCCAGGATGGACAATGTGGCTGTTTCCTGTCTTCGTGGTGGGAGAAGTAAAGGACCTCGCAGCAAATTGACCAGAAGTTTAAGGGGAAGGTTTCCAGTTGCTTGGAAAGAAACAGGGGAGCTGGGATCATACAGCTCATTAATTTGGCAGCCTATGAATAAGGACGCCTGGCAGCAGCAAGCTGGGTGAGAAAGGTGTAAATTAGAAATTAGCTGCCATTTTTCAACTCAGTCAGTTACACACCAAGAGCTTTTGCCACTGTTCTTCCCCTAAAAGTCTTCAACTCGAATTATTACTTCAATTTCTTTTCCCCTCACAAGGGTGCTGTCTCATAAAACAGAAGGGGAGTGGGGGGGGGAGGAGAGAGCTCAATTCCTAGACTGATTTTCCTCAAGTTTATCCGAGTTCTTCCCGCAGGAAGGGTTCAAACTTGAGGCAATGTCACAAGCCACGGGTTTACCGGGTCCGTTTGAGCAGCGTTAATGGATGTACCAACCACCCTTCCATTCACCGGCTGAAATCCCCACCTAAGCAGAAGGATAGTCGAAGGCTTATGACATACATAAAACGCGTGTCGTTTGCATGGAGATGAATTCCCGACTTTAGAAGCCAACAGAATCACATTTTCCATTATGTTCACCCAGCAGAACGGATTTCATTAATCAGCCTATCATCAAGGGCTCGCTCCTACCACATTACTCACGCTAAGTAATACCTAAGATGCAAATAGGTCCACTAAAGCAGAGGACGCATCTGGAGAAGTTGTGTCATTCTCCAAGTAAAGGTGCTTTAATGGACTTGGAGAGATCCCTCGTTTCACAAGTGAAATTCTCCTACCCTTTTCAGCTCCTCGGAAAGGTCTTGAATAAATAAGCGATTCCACACAAGTGGTTAATCGCCTATAGCCCTGCAGAACTCCGACTGAAAGTTAAGCCGTTGAGTGATGGACCTGATGAAAATGGGAGCAAGTTACCACATGCTCCTTATTTAGCTCTAGCAGCCTGAAATTCCTTGAAGAGGGGAGATTGAGGTTGGACATGAGGAAAGAATTCCTCCCTGTGAGGGTGCTGAGATGCTGGCACAGGTTGCCCAAGGCAGCTGTGGCTGCCCCATGGCTGGCAGTGCTGAAGGCCAGGTTGGCTGGGGCCCTGAGTACCCTGCTCTAGCGAAGGTGTCGCTGCCTGTGCAGGGGGGTTGGATGTAGGTGATCTTTAAGGTCCCTTCCAACCTTGCCCATTGTATCTTTCCTCTTCATTCAGCAGGAGATGCTGATTTTTGAAAGACACTATTTTGAGGACCCTCAGATCCCAGTGATGTGAGAAGCCTTGGGGCAGCTGAGGCTTCTTTTACTCTGAAGTGATGGGAAATCAACATGCTGTTGGAATTTTTTACACAGACACCCATTTAACCAACTTATTCCTTGGGGTCGCTAGCTTAATCCATGATCAGTAATAACTCTCTTTATATGGAACAAAAGATTTGCTTCTTATCCCGTTACGATTTTCCCTGGAGTTGGTTGGATGCTCCTTTTTCCTGGCTTTAGTCCTAAGCACTCCTATGAAGCTGGAATAACCAAACTGGCTGAAGGACAAAGCATGAGAAATCAGAGAACCCTCCTGGCTGGAAAGGACCTCCAGGATCACCAAGTCCAGCCCTCATCCCAACAGCTCCCCAACCCCCAGACTGCGGTCTCAAGGGCTCTAGCTACTTTTTCAAACCCCTCCAGGGATGGGGACTCCACCACCTCCCTGGGCAGCCTGGTCCAGTGCCCAACCACTCTCTCAACAAAGAGCTTCTTCCTAAGATCCAATCTCACCCTCCCCTGACGCAGCTTGATGACATTTCCCCTCGTCCTAGAATTGGGAATCTGGGAGAAGAGACCAGCACCAACCTTCCTACAACCTCCTGTTAGGTAGTTGTAGAGAGTACTAAGGTCTCCACTCAGCCTCCTTTTCTCTATACTAAACAACCCCAGTCCCCTCAGCTGCTCCTCACAGGCTCTGTTCTCCAGCCCTCTCCCCAGCCTCACTGTCCTTCTCTGGCTCTGCTCCAGCACCTCAGCCTTAATCCCAGCTTCCATACTCAGCTTGCACTGTCCCTTGGTAAGTCCCACCAAATCCCTTGACCTTCTCTTCTCCAGATGCAGATGAAAACCAGAACACATTCTTCTCCCCACTGAACGAAGCCCTCGTGTACAACCTCCTTGCAAAACACCCCATAGATCTCTGGGTACCTTTCATACAGGTAGCTCTTTCCTATTGCGAGCGGTGCTACGTGAACCCTTCCAGAGAGTCTTTGAGATCCAGCATGGAAAAAGAAGGATCTATTCCTTAATTGTTGTTGGAGTTCTTGCTGTGATCTTTGGCAACACCTGCTGGTGGTAGTTTGCAGTGCTGTAGCCACTCTACATTTACACCTCGAACACACAGACCTTCGGCTGGCTGCTCCATCACCGTCCAACCGCAAAGCGCATGGACTCAGCTTAACAACATCAGGCCAAGCTGGTGGAAGCGTTTGCATCGGCCTTCGAGGCTCCAGCTCTCTTTTGTATGAGAAAGAGCCTGGGTTTGTGGAAGCATCCGCCCCGATTCCTTCAGAGCTCACCAATTTTACGGCGACTTAACCCGAGGAGGATTCTGTACGGAACACCTTCCGCTCGCCCGCTAGTGCCGGGGATAAACGACATCAGGGCGTCTAATAGAAAACCACCTGGCCTTGGTTTTTGCTGGTGGTGGTGTCGTCTTAAAGCCTCTTTTTTACAGAGCAGAGCGGCGTTGCCTGGTGGTGTAGGTGAGAGGCTGTGTGTTTGCAGTAAGTGAAAAATAACAGAAGGTGCAGCAGCATTCTTTATGTTAGTCTATATTGATCGGCTCTAATGAGCACCAGTGGAGCTGTAGCTAATGGTGCTATGTCTGGTGTTAAGGGCAAATGTGGGAGAAGATTATCAACCCAAGGGGTTTAACAGTTGCTGGACTGCCCTCAGCCCTCAGGGCAATGATGCACTTGAGAGGTCACTGTATCAAATGAGGGAAAAGATTCAGCCTGTGCTGCTGGAAGAAATGCAGCAGGAGCTGTATTGTAGCCGAGACTACAGGCATCAACAAACCAGTCACTCTCTGCCGTGCGTTTCTTCCTCTTGCCTTTCTTCCCCCAACCATCCTCTACCTAACGTTGCATTTCTAATTAAGAATCATAGCAGCAGCCATCCGGTAAGGGATTGCAAGGAGCTGCTCCGAATTAGGCTCCACTTGCGCTCACGGACAGAGGAGGCACCTTGGCACAGTCAGAGCAGGGGACTGGCCAAGGAGAGTGACAAGTTGTGGGGCAGAACGCTCCCACATCTGATGCCTGTTCATTACCTGGGGGGGTAGGGTGTCACGCTGCCATTTGATGTGAATGTGCTTGATATTTCATTTGCCACCCCCTTCCGAGATCTGAGAGGAGCGAGATGAGTGACCACCAGAGCAGAGGAGGCCACTGGGCTTCAAGGGGAAGTTAACTGGCAGATAGGAGAGACTGCTCGCAGTAAAATGTTAGTGCAGAAAGGAAGCTACAGGTATTCAGAGAGATAAAAAATGAAGGGAGAAACGCCTTGAGGTGGATGGCATGGTGCACACTCGATGCTTTAAGAGCATAATGGAATAATTCTAGGCTCCAAACCTCCCCAAGAAGGGCTGTTGAGAGCAAAACAGGGAGAGTTCAGGTATTTATCACAATAAATACCAATATTCAGGTCCAGCAAGAAACAGACTCTGTTACCGAATGCGGTAAATAAGCAAATCCAATATTACCTTAGCTCCAGCACGCCGCGGTACCCCGTGGTTATGGCAAATTATTTATTAGGTCTTTAAAAATTCTAAGACATGGATTCCTCATGTTCCTTGGAGACCGATGACGGGTCAGAGTATTAGAAACAAATCTCCACAGTTCTAATGGGTTTGCTGTGTTACTATGCAATAAAGGCTGGATCGAACCTTCTTTGTTCCGGTCGGGGATTTTCCAAGCAGACTTTTGCCTGGACAAGGATTTGGTCAGAGGAGTAAGATTTTCTACCACTGTCAGCAATAGACAGATAGATAGATGGATAGACAGATAGATAGATGATAGATAAATAGATAGATGATAGATAGATAGATAGATGGATAGATAGATAGATAGATAGATAGATAGATAGTTGTGATGAATGATAGATAGATAGATAGACAGATAGATAGATAGATAGATAGATGGATAGATGGATAGTTGGATAAATGATAGATAGATAGATAGATAGATAGATAGATAGATAGACAGATAGATAGATAGATAGATAGATAGATAGATAGATAGATAGATAGATAGATAGTTGGATAAATGATAGATAGATAGTTAGATAGATGGATAGATAGATAGATAGATAGATAGATAGATAGATAGATAGATAGATAGATAGATAGATAGACAGATAAGGCTTTCGACCCTGTTATTGGGATGTTGACACAAAAATACCTGAAATAAGTGGAGCAGGCACTGAAGCTGGCATCCACACTCACTGGGAGCAACGAGGCTGAAGATGATAAGAAACATTTTCTGCAAAGAAGCAGAAGCTGACACATCCGACACTCTCTGCCTGATGGGCTCCAGCTCAGGGGGTTTGCGTCTGCCGGCTCCCACCCCTGTCCATTAGACAGGCGCCCGCACCAGGGATGCTGCAGCCACAAGTGACACTAATGTGCTCAACCACTGACACTGGGGATCCCACAGAAAAACGTGTTCGTACCTGTGGTTGCACACACACAGCTAAAAAGTGAGCCAGTCTGGCAAAACAGAGAGCGGGAGGTCGCATCCCCACCGCTTCAGCTGTCCCTGGCCTCACACCTTGTTAATGCAAGAATTCCCAAACATCCTAGGAAAAAAAGAAGCCCTTCCATTACATTTAAAGACAATCTGGGAAGTACTTCTGCGTTACCCTCTGTCATTCATCTTTGGTCTAGGCAACACCCTGCTGTTTCTGTACAGTATGGACCTATGAGCTGACCGCGTGGCTTGAGCAGACTCTCTCACTTATATATTTATTGCTATTTCAATTGGAGATGCTGTGAGCTCTGCAACACGAGCAGATGACCACAACTGAGCCCACAGAAACACTACTGTAGGATCATAGAATTGACGAGGGCATGGCTGGATTTAGAAGCTTCAGAGGGAAAACAAGATTCCCAGCCCAAGAGAAAGCACAAAGCCAAGCAGCATGTCCCCAGGGAGCGCTCATCCTCTTCAAATGTCTTTTTAATGTCCAAATATTTGTGGAAGTAGGTGGGTTTGGGTTTCTCCTGCCCATATTTCAGTCTTAAGAGCTCAGTTACCCAGACGCTCAAAGGACTGTTCAAGTTAGAGGACCTTGCTGTCATTCAGGGGCTCTGCTGATGTTCTAAACCTCTTCTACACTCTTTATTATTGAATTATAGGTTTGGATTTGCTGCTCAATCGTGAATACCCTGTGATTCTGTGATCTTAAGAGAAACTTTAAGATACTTTTATTCTTCTAAGGACAGAAGTCCCAATGAAGCTCCTCTCTGTACAGCAGCAAACTCCACAGGAGTTTCAAAATACATAGTTTTTAGATGATCTCTTTGCACCTAAGTGAAACGTCCTGGAAATCCTGGATAATAGGACACAAGCAGTTCTCTAATGACTTTTTTTTCCTGGAGGATTCCTTAAACAATGTATTACAAACCCGTGATGTCTGTCATACCTTCTGTTCACCGTCTTCGGACAGATGGATGCCTGGGGTTTGCAAACAGCTTGGACTGTGAGGAACGTCCAGCTGTGAAAAAACTCTTAGTAACTGGTTGCTCTTTTCTCTTTCCTCAGTTTCCTCCCTTTGCTCTGAGGTAAGAACTCAGTGTGTAGTAGAATTCTTCAAAGCCTGGAGAGGAGTGATATGGAAACGTGCACTGACAGGACAGTGGGTCTACACTTGGGTTGCCCCTCTATTTCCCCAGGTCGTGGATGCTCACCCCAAAATGTAATCCAAAATACCCCTTCCACAGCAAAAATGGAAAGGAGCTCCAACTTGTAATACTACCAACTCACTAAAACAAACAACTCGGTGTTCATAACGACACTTAGGGAGGAGTTTTGGAAGCGATTGCTTTAGCGTTGACAGGAGTCTAAGGGCAAGAACTTGCTCTGCAACAAAACTCCCTCAGAGTTTAATGGCCGAGGAGCCCAGCTCAGAGACTCTCTTTGCATTCTGTTTAATAGTTGGTATTGACTAGTCATTTTGAAGTGTTTGCTTTGCAAAGGACGTGCTATTTATTTTCTCTTTCCATTTAAATATCAAGAATAGAAGACCTCGCTCTAGCTCAAACCAAGAATCCTATATTCCAGTGAAGAACCACTCAGTGGCTGAACAAGCTTCCTCACTCAGATGAAGAAGTATTTACAGCTCTGGAGACCGAGTAGCCACAATGTCTACCCATCAGGCTCGAAAAATCCTACTGTAAATTACATTTTGCTGTTTGGTTGGGGTTTTTTTCCACATGGATTTCAGCCTCTTACAGCAAATGCTGCTATTTCAGGGATTTGTAGGAAACACACCTTCTTTTCTTTGCACTGGAGGGTTGGCTTGGGTTTTTTTTTTTCCTAGCCCTCACCCCTTACACACCACTAAATCCTGTAAGTGATCCCAAGATGATGCAGTTTAGCACAGCACTATTATTTTCAATGAAGCAGCAAGTACTGCTGCATGAGCACTTAAAAATCTATGAGTCCTGCAAGGTTGCGAGAGCAACCCAAAACTTGAAGCCTTGAATATTTTCAAGGAAAGAAATTAGAGGGAAGAAACACACACACACACACACCCCCCAACCCATAACCTGTGCTAATTAAAGCCAATTTAGACATTAGTCTGTGTTATCATCCTATCATGCCTCTTAATCCTTACATCAGCCTGGGTGGGCTCTGAAAGCTTTCTGCTCTGAATCATCCTGCTCGGAGCATCTTATTCATAGAATCCTTAGGGATGGAAAGGGACCTTGAGAGATCGTCCAGTCCAATCCCCCCTGCAAGACCTTCTTCCCAGGGAAGGTCCCGGAGCACTGGAAGGGGCTGCCCAGGGGGGTTGTGGAGTCTCCTTCTCTGCAGACGTTCCAGACCCTCCTGGCTGTGTTCCTGTGCCACTGGGTCTGGGTGATCCTGCTGTAGCCCAAACCCACTGAATTGTCTCAGAGGAACACAAGTCAACTGACACTTCCCACTCTCAGCACTTAAGTCTTCTTCCATGAAGTGAGCAGACCTTCAGGTCAGAACATGAGAGTATCTTATGTATCCTTCAGGAACTGCTTGTGGTTTAACTGTAGATGGACAAGGTGTAGTGTCTGTTAAAGCTCATCGTGAAGAGCTCTGCTAACAGACCTGTTAAATGACATCACTACCACTAGATCTCTACACTAGCTCTGACCAACAGCTTTCTGTCTTCAACATCGAGTCCTGCATCTTTCCTTCTAAACAGCATCTCCTTTTCTTTTCTTGCTGGAGCATCTCTACAGTGCTTCTGCTCGCTTTGACCTCCACCCACAGCGAGTCCATTTCTTCTTTAGCTCTTTCCTTTTGTCCTCTCTCATCATCATCATCAGCTCAGGACTTAGCCCTGCAGTGATAATTCACCTGCATTTCCAGCAGGTTTCTTAACACCCAGGCTCCATATTTGTGGCCACTGCCCACTTGGTTTGGCCATCGAGTTGCTGAGCTCAACCATTCTTTAACTTATCTCCTTTTCTTATTCCTGAGAAGGAGCGGATTAGAACACCCCTGCATCTTTCAAACTAGAATCCCAACACTCAAGCAGAACACACGGCCGGTTCCCCGAGACAGAAAGGCTGCTGGGTCTGCCATGGAAGGATGGGGGTTTCGTATTGAAGGGGTTATCGATAGCAGCCTCAGCTATCGCACCCGGAGACAAAAGAGCAAGGCCTGATGCGATACGGAGGAGGCACTGCTGATCGCGAGGCGAAGAAACCCATCGTTCCCTTAGCCCGTCGCATAAAATCATTAGCAGGGAGAGGACAGCAAGGAGAGGAAAATCAAGTGCTGAATCATGAAGAGAGTCAGCAGATCAAGGTCTCTCTAAAAAAAATCAAGAAAGGAAAAAGCTTTAGCAGGGAAAAGATGAAAGAGTGGAGATGATTTCCAATTATTTCTCAAATTGGAACAGAGAAAGGGAAATAAAAAAATACAGACACACACGCTGGAAAAAAAATCCCTGACTTGGTGCTACTGGAGTTTGTAGCTGGAAGGAAAGTCCTTGCTTATATTGAAGTAAAGTTCTGAAAATAAGCAAAGAACAGATTTATTGATTTTTGGTGAAGTCTGGGTGTAAAAAAGAGAAAGAATAAAGAAGTGCTCTTTGCCCGCTATGTCCAAATGACATCCCCAGTGGCCTTCTTAATGGTGGGGGAGGGGAGGGGGCAGGTGCCTACCCCGGCACATGGACACAACTGCCCTTAGGCTAGGGCTAATGGTATTGGCTGAGCCTGCTGTAAGCCTCTCTTTTCTAATAGCCAACTTTCTCTGTGCGAGAAGACAGACAGATATTGATTGGTCCAAATGCCCTTGAGTTGACAACATCTGAAATGAAAATCCACAAGGCTAGCACAAACTTTCTGCAAGTTCAATTTCTGGAATCTGATTATGAGGCTGGACTGCGAAAGCGTTCAGACATGTAAAAGGTCTCCCTTTTGTCGCTGTAATTACGAGGAGAGAGGTAAGCCCCCTTCGTCAGACGATTTCGGCCGGACAAACGGCAATTTGAAGAAGCAGTTGAAGGGTGAGAGCGTTTTGATTAAAGGAGGAGAGCGAGCCGTCCCCGTCGCGAAGTTTAACGACAAAGCATCCCGATGCGCAGAGACACGGGTCGCGTTGCCTCGCTCGAAGCAATAATTGGGTATAAATAAATAAAATACGCATTTCCTTTTCATCTGTGGCTACCGGGGGTGCCTTCCAAACTTACCGAGCGCCGCCAGACAAAGCCATCCAATTTAAAGACTTCACCTTTCAAGCAACTTCCTTCATCCGAGCAAAGTCTAAGGTCCGAGCTAACGCTGACTACCGGCGACTCCGCTTTGATGTCCTAAATGACTTTGCTGCCCGGAATTAAAACACTGCAGGTGCAGTTTGCAAACGTTAAGGCTGGAGAAGGGAGGAAGCTGGAGGAGTTTATCAGTGCCTTATTAAGCATTCTTTTTTTATTCCACAAATTCCTTCTCAATCAATACATTGACTGGCGCATAAACCTTAAATAAAGGGTTATTAAAGTGGAAGCGGTGTTCCTGTCTTAGTGGGTTATTTAGAAGCATAAAAGATACACTCTTAAGAATCAGCCCGATGCCAGGTACCGTACAGCTGGAATACACATGAAATTTATTCAGCCATTGATTTGTAATGTTGATCCTCCATGGCTTCATGTTTCTTTTCTCATTAATCTTAGTTAACCCTCTCAAAACAATGCCAACGTTGGCGTTTGATGTATTGAAGATCCAACGCGCAGAGGAGGATGCTTTCTGGGCTGCGTTTCCTGCCGTCAGCAGGGCTAAAGTCGCAGAACCAAGAGAGAATCTGGTTTGCTTATGTTTGTGTTAGAAAGGAAAAAGCTTCCTTTCAGAGGGAAACACAAACAAAGACAGAAGAGGTATCCGAATGGATTGGCTGCAGAGCATAATAGATCTACTGGAGGTCTCCTACGGGACAAGGAGCGAACCGCTGCGGTATTTCCGCTAACGAAGAATCAGCTCCAGAAGCAAATCACTCCAGAGGAAGGCAGAAAGCTGCAAAGAATGATCCTCATTTGGAAATGAAGATCTCTGCCTGCGAAGTGCCTTTTGCTATGTGAATTTCAGATACTTCCCATCCTTTACCGTCCCCTTCATATCCACCTGGTATCACTGCTCTTGCAGAGGAGGTGGGTGAAAGGAGAGAAGAGGAGAGGTTGTTTTCAGAAGGAACCAACAGGGAATATGGGCAAGAGTGTGGGCACCCAGAAGCCTCAGGCATGTAGCACCATGCAGGAGGTGGCACTGATCATTGAATTCCTGTCCCATGGAACCCACAGGGAATGAATGGGGTTCAACCCATTATTCCTGTGGACTCTGGTGAACAGCAGTGATTACAAAGCACTGCTGAAAAACCCTGCCTGATCTCCTTTCAGCAACTGTGGGCAACAACATATTCATCATCATATGTCACGATGCATGTGACAAATACCAGCTGCTCAGACTCAACGGGCTTCTTCTACCGCATCTCCTACTGCAAACCCATAGCTGCGCTCATAGTCCTTCCCGAGGATGCAAGTGCTTTTGTTATGGATCAGAACCATTTCAGCATCCAGCTTTGTTAATTAAAAGGCAGACAGCTTTTAACCATGTCCAAACTTCCCCCTCTGACTTCTTAACGAGCTGTAAATCCCAGCAATAAATTATCAATAGAGAATACAAATAAATTACAAAAAATAACTCCCAACCTTCCGTTCTGCCCACAATGGTTTGAGGACGGTAGGAGAAGACACCAGAGAAGAACAGACACCCCCTTCCCTACCCTTAGATACTCCATTCTGCTTCAAGGGGGGGAATGTTTTAGCTGTAGAGTACACAGTGAATGTTAGCAGCACACGTGAGTCCTGTGCTTGGTAGATCCATCCCTTCAAACTCTTTCTTCCCTCTTAGTCTTTCTACTCTTTTGTCTTCTCAAATAGCTGCGATAAACTAAACCCGTGCTTCACAGCAAGGAGCAGTTCTGGGCTTTTCCTAAGAGACGTGGCTTCGGGTAAGACAGTGCAATTGAGTCGAAGCAGTAGGAGAGCCCCGGAGTCAGCGGGGTTTGTTGTGATCCGTTGACCGCCTCCCAGTAGGTGTCTCCGCAGTGGCTGAGAATCACTAAGCCCGGTTTCAAGGGACACAGGTAGTTCAGCCAAGCAAAACACCCAACTGGATAAGCCTGGCCTAAAACACGTATAAAAACCAGCCCTACTGGCACGCGAGACGTAGAAACGCGTCGAGCTTGCTCCGACTCCTTCCCGGTGTCGTCAGCGAAGTGAGAATCAGGCGGAGGGGATTTCTCAGGGTGCAGGATGGATGAGAGAGCAGAGATTTCCACCTCTGCTGGAAAAAACAGTGTCGAGAGGGAGTGATGACAAAACCGGCGCGTCGAACACATCACACCTCTCGTGCAAGCGTGTCACAACGATTTAGGGAGCGAGGAAGAACCCGCGATGCGATATGACAATTCAGAGCGGTCATTACCGCCGAAGAACTTGCTCGCTGTCAGATAAAAGCGCGTCAGGCTCGCCCTACGCCAAGCCTGGCTCTCTGTGGCCTGGCCCGAGCGCTTATCTGGGAAAAAATAAACCCCAAACAACAAAGCCCAACCTTGAGATCCCTGCCACATTTGCTCCCAGATTTTCCCGGTGAATTGGAGCTGACTGATAGCGGCCAGGACGAGCAGCCGAGGAGCAGTCGCGTACCGCTCGCGCAGTTCTCCGGCTGTTGCTCTTTTCGCTTAAGAGATCCTGATCTCTCATCAAAAAAAAAATACTACATAAAAAAGTGGAAAAAAAACCCAACCCCATTGTAAAAAATTCTCAGCAGGACTTTTCCTGGCTGCTATTGACGAGTAAATACGTCTACGCGTGTCCGTACAGATGTCCCGGGCTTTCCTGAAACCCCGGCGCATGCAGAATTGAATGAACAATATCTGTCGGTATTTTATCATTATTGCACTTCTAAGACAATTCTCTGCTCCCTCTATAAAGAATGATAGGACGGGCAGGCTGGAGTAGCTGCAGGGGATCCTATGCCTGTTGACTGCCAAAGCTGCTTACTACTTAACAACTGATCAACTGGCCCCCAAGGCAACAGCTTAACAAGCCCCAGTAGAAGTGGACTCAAGATTTCTTCCTCAGCAAAGAAAATGAAACCATTTACCAGGTATGACCAATATCTGGAAATCAAGGGGAGCAGCGCCAGCACCACTCCAGCTCTCCAGCTCTTTAGAAACAGCCAAGGATTTTTAGTGTGAGCTCCTAACATCGAGCGCCGCTTAGGAGAGAGGGCAACACGGGCTGCTTTGCCGAGACAGAGCTTGGCTCGCTGTGCCTTGCACAAGAAGGGATGCTGGTGGGTGCTCTGGGGCATCACCTTGTCATGTGTGTGTGTGTGTGTGTGAGAGAGAGAGAGAGAGACAGAGAGAGAAAGAAAGAGAAATCTTCACTACTGAAATGCAGCAATTCCTCTGGGGTGAGATGTGGCAGCTGTTTACCAGCACAAAGCAATTCTGTACAGCAGTTTCGGAGAGGAAATGAAGAATACTGTACTCGGCTGAAACTACAGGGGGGATTTCAGGAAGGCAGAATTTAATTACCCAAGCTGGAATTTGGCCAGGACACCAGGGCTCACACCTCTGCTCTCGTGAAAAGTGCCAGGGGGTCTTTAATGGTAACAAACAGTCAAGATTTGGGGGGTAGCGCCTCCCCGGAACGATGACGCCCTTCGATAACATTTTGCTCCTTAACAGTGTGTTAACAAAACTCCATCCCAAAGTCCTTGGCTTTAGGGCGGAAGAACAGCCTTTGTTAGGGAAAGCCCCCGTTTCATCTCGAGATCGTCTAGAACAAACCACCTTGGAACAGGGTCCACGGCAGGAAATGAAAGGACTAGTCGCCACTTGGAGACCGTAGAGACCATCACCTAATATACCCAGCTCAGCTGAATCAGCTCCATAACCTACCAACAGCCTGGCACCGCTCCTAAAGCATCCCTACTCCAGTTCTCCCATCCCTGGAGCCAGCATTGTTCTTAGAGATCTTTTTTTTAGCAATTTTTTCTAAAGGAAACTGGATGCTGGAGGGAGGGTTGGCATTTTTCATTTCGTTGCTCTGACTCACCTCCCTGGGTTTTTTTTTTTCATCTCTCTCTTTTTTTATAGTTTGAATCCTGCAGCCATCAGGAGAGGTGTGAAAAAATCCTGCAAGGACAAAGCTTATTTGAAAATTGGAAGGACCTGTCGACGACTCGCCTTCCTACGCACAGATTGATTAGCATATGGTACTGGGTGACTGGGGGAGCCTTCTCCACTTCACATCTCTCCTCTCTTTGCACGTCTGGCTCCGCTTCCTCAGCTGTATTCTCCAAACTAAACCCGCATTTTTTTTAGTGTCTGGTTTGTGCCTCCAACTCTTCGTTTCTAGAGCATCGTTCACCCTCTCCCTCAATGAACATGCTAAAGGGCTTGAAGAAAATGAGGTTTCTCAAACCAGCCTGCGAAACATTAAGCAGGGAGCGTCACGTCCGTCACTTGAGTTTTCTACTTGCAAGAGACTCTTTCTGCCTAGACTGGAACAAGAGCTGCTTTCTGCTCCATCGCTCTGCATTGCACCCTCTGAAGGGCTCATAAGCACCTTGTGATGACTACTGTTAGTGCACAAGATATCAACTCTGGAAGCCTTGTGAGAGACTCTTTCTGCCCAGGTTGGAACTGCTTTCTGCTCCATCGCTCTGCACTGCCTCCTCTAGAAGGGTTCATAAACATCTCTGTGATTGTAGAATCAGAGAACAGTTTTGGCTGAGGAGACCTTCAAGACCATCCAGTCCAACCCTTTCCTAGCCCTATCAGCACCGCTAAACCTTGTCCCCCACTGCAACATCTACCCTTCGCTTCACCACCTACAGGGATGGGGACTCAACCACCTCCCTGAGGGAGGCTGAGGGGGGACCTCATTCATGTCTATAATAGGTGAGGGGTGGGTGTCAGGAGGATGGAGCCAGGCTCTTCTCAAGGTCAGCTGGTGCTGGGACAAGGGGCACTGGGTGCCAGCTGGAACAGAGGAGGTTCCCTATCAGTATCAGCAGGACCTTCTTCCCAGGGAGGGTCCCAGAGCACTGGCACAGGCTGCCCAGGGGGGTTGTGGAGTCTCCTTCTCTGCAGACGTTCCAGCCCCGCCTGGCTGTGTTCCTGTGCCACTGGGTCTGGGTGACCCTGCTGTGGCAGGGGGATTGGGCTGGATGATCTTTCCAGGGCCCTTTCTATTCCTAATGATTCTACGATCAAAGAAAGAAACTGGTATCACACCCATGGTACCAGCCTACCCAGGATCACGTTCAACACGTGGGTCAAGCAGTGGCAGAGGCTGCCGATGCGATCTCATGAAACAGCCCGAGCAAGGAAGGAAGGAAGAAAAGAGCGTAGAGGCACTCAGCAAAAACATGAACAAAACAATTTAACTCGGGATTCTAGGCATGACTGCTCTTGCGATGCTGCAACAGGATGTGAAATGCGAGTTCCATGTCTGGCAGCACCAAGAGGATTTCAATATCACAAGTCCTAATGATTTCTATTGCCTCATTGTAGCATCCTCTGAAAGAAAACACTGCACTGGATCAATGTAGTCATTGACTGGCTCAGTGTATGGATAACTGGTGCACATGAATACAGTCTGCATTCAACTGGAGTGGTCCTCAGAATTATAACTAAAGGTATAGAGATGCAATCTTCCCTTTAACCTGAGCTACAGCAGAATTGACTTTTCCAGCTCGGTTTTTCAAGCAGACTCTGGCAGCTCCACTGCAGGGCAGCTCTGCGAGCCCCCGAGCACCTTCTCCATTCACTGGTTAGGTGAATTAACCCTCAAACACAAACCATCGCAGCAGACATCTGCACCATTTAGAAGCACTTCTCACTTCTAAAGCGTCTCTGTAGACACCTGATCTAGAGGCGCTTTAGAAATCCTCTGAAAAACACCTTGCAGGACACGGTGAGGGATAGGAATCAATAGTCCCATTTTATAGAGGAGCAGCCACACACCAAAGCCTCTGCAAATCTTTCTACCACCCTTTCACAACCTGGAACCCTTTCCCGTTGCTGGGATGCCTGTAGGATTTTCTCTACCCCATCTTTCTGTAGAGAACGACTACTCTGCCAGTACTAAACTGCCAGACTACTCTGCCAGTTCACAGCTGCCTTTAACACGGGTTGGTTTGTTTGGGTGACCCAGTAACACCCCTGTAACACAAACCCCACACACACCATCAAGCCCTGCTGTCTGAGCCCGAGGAGGAGAGGATAACTGCTCAGGCTGTAAAATTCAATCACAGGTAGCGTACACACCGTGCCCCACATTACACCTTGTCAGTGCAGGTGAGGTCTGAACTGGAGCCCGGACGCTGTACTGGTTGTTTCGATGGAAAAGGGACCAGAAGGAGGAAATCCCTGTGATCAATAAAATGAACACAGGATCCCGAATGCCAGAAAACATGGACCCGGCCTCAGTTTAAATCCTGGTCTCAGTGGTGGAAAGGAGCTCCCTTTGGAAGCCTCCCAAGTTTAAGCGAGGATATAAACCATAACTTGGACTTCTTAGAAAGGAAAAAGCCCAACCTTTCGCTGGGTTCATTTAGCACAGAGTCACCGCAGCTCTTGGGGGAATCGTGTTTGCATGGAGGGACCATTAGGCAGGGATCTATCGAGTAGCAGTCCACACGCGGTACGAACGTCAGGTCCATTACTCTTTCAGAGGAATGCTGAGAAATCATTCGTTATCATCTCAGAGAGATTATTTATTGCTTTTAAAAGTCTTCTCACGCCCCTTAGTTTTCTACTTGGGGTAATTTCAGAAGTTCTCAGCTATTGTTTCCCAGCTAGTCCCAGCTCCTGAATGAGACCAAGTGCCATCACACACACAATCACAGAGTAATCCCGGGTGGAAAGGAGCTCCCAGATCCCCCAGTCCAACCATCCCCACCCCAACAAAACCCTTCCATCCCTGCGAGTTGACAAACACAACCTGACCCCCTCCCTGCTGCCACTCGAGCAGGGCAGGAAGCACCATGGCTACAGGGTTCTTCAACACCTCCAGGCAGGGGGACTCCACCACCT
>VZRI01013149.1:27814-55840 GCA_013397515.1 Upupa epops
CAGCATCTCCATGTCTTTCCTGTCATGAGGGGCCCAATACCTGAGATGAGGCCTCCCAAAGGCATGAGAACTCCCCTTCTCCTGCTGCCCACACTCTTCCTGATGCAGGCCAGGATGCTGTTGGCCTTCTTGGCCATCTGGGCACCCCGCTGGCTCCTCTGAAGCCGGCTGTCTGCCAGCACCCCCAGGTCCTGTCCTGCTGGGTAACACACATGGAAGTGTGGTACCCACCAGGCTAAACCCCACACAGTTCAAGCTCAGTGTCTGACCCTTTACAGCTATAGTTTGCTTCCATTACCTCCTTTCACCATGAATCCCCCCCCTCCCCAAGTACCTGTTGTCATCCAGGCAGCTGTGAGCTACACTGAAAAGTTTTCCAACGACTCCTCCTCCAGCCGGTAGAAAGACAAAGTCCACGACTGTTTTCATCTCCAGGAATACCAACAAGTTTTCTTTTCCAGTGCAAGATTTTCGCTTAACATCACGGGTCAATCGAGTGTTTCGGTCTCAAGAGAAAGAGAAAGAAATCACTTGAAAATGGCTGGAAAAAATTGGAGTTCCAGAAGGAGTTTTGCAAAGGTGGCCTCAAGGTCAGCAAAGTGCTAAACGCTGTTCCTGCCTTTCGCCAGTCCCTCGGTGACCCAGTTCATACAGCAAGTTGATGAGAACAAGCAGAGCTGACTGCCTTAAAGAGGCCTTGTAATCGAGCAGAGCGCATCTGTTCGACTTGTAAAAGGAAGGGATATTTTATGGAGAGGCCTGGCACGCTTGTTTACACATCTTAGAAGAGCAAGAACAGATGCTCGGTGCTTTAGCGGGGATAAATCCATACGCGGTGATTTAAGTCATAAAGAGGCATCAGCACGTATTTCCTATGGAAATCATCGAAGAGCTGAAGAGCTGGGCAACTTGTAGGGAGGTGATGGTAGCCTTTATAGGCTAACCCTCTGTTTCAGAGCTCAACCGAGGTGGTTTCGTCCCGTTTTGTTGAACCTGGATGCGTGAAGCACAATGATCAAATTAATGAATGTCAGGGTGTTTTGGAGGTGACTTTTCTATCTCAAGAGCAAATAACTGCTATTGACCTGAATCCCAATAAACTGACATTATGCTGTGCCAGGCAGTCATTTTTATATGAAGAATAAGCTAGTACACGTCGCATTGATTATATAACCTGAAAGCTCTTGGGACCTCCTGCTCTGAAATTAAGCTCAACAAGCTCCTAGGAAGGCTAAACAAACTGTCCGGGCTTGTTGAGCTTAGTTTAGGCTGAGGATACTGAAAAAAAGAACAAAAGAAGATTTTAAGGTTTTGAGGTAGAGGCATAGGATCCTCATGGCTCGAAAGGACCTCCAGGATCATCAGGTCCAGCCCTCATCCCAACAGCTCCCCAACCCCCAGACCATGGCCTCAAATGCTCTAGCTACTCGGTTTTAAAATCCCTCCAGGGATGGGGACTCCACCACCTCCCTGGGCAGCCTGGTCCAGTGCCCAACCACTCTCTCAGCAAAGAGCTTCTTCCTCAGATCCAATCTAAACCCCCTCTGATGCAGCTTGACACCATCTCCTCTCATCCTATCACTGAGAAGAGACCAGCAGCAGCCTGGCTACAACCTCCTATTAGGTAGCTGTAGACAGCAATAAGGTCTCCTCTCAGCCTCCTCTTCACCAGACTAAACAACCCCAGTTCCCTCAGCCATCCTTCACGGGGCTTCATCTCATTGCTGGAGCACCTGCAGGACTCCTGAGCCAGAAAGACGTTTCTCTTCATGTTTCCTTCCTTTCTCTTACCAGCACCCTCAGTCGTTGAACATCTTCAGAGCCGACTCACTACGCTTTAGACTGCAGTAGCTGCCCCAGCAATTAGCTGACCACACTGAGCTCCTGATCACAACACCAACGTGTTTACCTTCAAGGACACTAGCTTTTCATGTCTGTAGGTCAGCAAAGGTGAAGGCCTGCCCAGGAGGTTGCTGGAAGAGGGGAAATTTGGATATAATAGGAGGCTGAGGGGGGACCTCATTCCTGTCTCTCAATCTGTGAGGGGTGGGTGTCAGGAGGATGGAGCCAGGCTCTGCTCAAGGGCATCTGGGGACAGGACAAGGGGCACTGGGTGCCAGCTGGAACAGAGGAGGTTCCCTCTCAATCTCAGCAGGACCTTCTTCCCAGGGAGGGTCCTGGAGCACTGGACCAGGCTGCCCAGGGGGGCTGTGGAGTCTCCTTCTCTACAGGAGTTTGGAAATGACTCCAGACTGGTGGTACTGGGACAACGCCTGAGTCTTCCCTGATCATCCAGAGCCTCTGGTCTATTAGAAGAGGGGAGGTTGAGACTGGAGGTCAGGAGGAAGCTCTTCACACTGAGCATGATGAGACCCTGGACCAGGTTGCCCAGGGAGGTTGTGGCTGCCCCCCAGCTCCCTGGAAGTGTTCAAGGGCAGATGGGCTGGAGCCTTGAGCACCCTGGTCTGGTGGGGGGCGTCCCTGCTCCTGGCAGGGGGGTTGGAACTGGATGATCTCGAAGCTCCCTCCCAACCTGACCCACTCTATGAACGCTTCTCTGTGCAATAGGATCCCAAAGGCTGTGCTGTAGGTTTTCCAATTTGTATGCCTTTCACCTAAAACTTGTGGCCAAACGCATGAGTGACCGGATGGAATTCCACGACGGCTTCTGCGGGGAGGCCAGGCTGCCTGAGCAGAGCAGTCCCTGTTGGTCTGCAAATCCATGAGTCAATTAATAGAGGAATCTGAGATCATTCAGAGGCTTTTTTTTTGCACGGATCCACTGGAGAGTCGACACAAACGGCTGAGCTCGAATTATTTCAACATCTGATATTTGTCAAGCAAATTACTTCCAAATCAACCCCTGCCTTCCCATCCTGGTGAAAACACTTAATTACACTAACTACTGGTAAGGAGTTCAGTCTGGTCTCAGATGCTTTTGGTTAGTGTAAATACTGACATGTCTATTCATCATTGCCTCGGGTCCTCAAGCGCGGTAACACTGCCCAGCTCCCCCCAGGGAAAGAGCCTACCTGCGCCGTGGGATCCACCAGAGCGCCTCCACACAGCTCCAGAGCAAGAGAGACCCTTTTCTGAATGCAAAAGCCTTCCAGAAGAACTGAACCGAGGAGTTTTGGATAAGCTGATGGATTTGGCCCTTCTGGCCAAGATGCCAGTGGTATCCTGGGGTGGATTAGAAGGGGGTGGGTAGTAGATCAAGAGATGTTCTCCTCTCCCTCTACTCTGCCCTGTGTCCAGTTCTGNAGGGGCACTGGGTGTCAGCTGAAACAGAGCAGGTTCCACATCAAGAGGAGAAGCAACTTCTTCCCAGTGAAGGTGCCCAGAGCCCTGGCAGGGGCTGCCCAGGGGGCTGTGGAGTCTCATTCTCTGGAGCCGTTTCAAACCCACCTGGACTGTCCCTGTGCCCCTGGATCTCGGGGATCCTGCTGCAGCAGGGGGATTGGACTGGATGATCTTTCGAGGTCCCTTCCCACCCCTAACAGATTGTAATTCTGTGATTTTTCCTAAACGCCCTCAAAACACCACAGCAGGGTCAAGAAGACATTTGTCAGTGACAGGATACCTGCACAGCCAGTTATTCTGTTCCAGTTGAAGGACCCGCTGCTTGGACATGCGACCGACGGGAGGTTCTCTGATTATTCATAGATCACCTTGTCGCTGAGGACCTGACAGGTTTTCGGTAACATGATTCACCTGGAGAAGATGTTAGAACAGAGGGAAATAGATTTTCATGCCTTCCTCAATCTATTTGCAGCTGCAAATTTCTTCAGTAAAATTCTCTCGCATTGAGCAGATATTTTTGGAAGCTGACAACGAAGCCAAGAAACAGAGGGATGACAGCTGACGGCTTCGAAGTCGATTGTTCTTTCACATTGAAAAGTTTACAAATATCAGGGTTAAGTTTCACTTCTGGTTATTAATAGGTTTCTTAAGGAGCTATAAGCTGAGACAGCAGTACTGCTTTCATTTGCCCATACTGGACTTGTTAGATAACCACACAGAAGGGCTGAGGCTGGCAAAGTCCCCTGAGCTAATCCAGCCCAGCCCAGTGCTTAACATCACCCCAGCGGCCACCCCAGGGCACTCAGGGCCACAGCCAGGCTGTCCTTCAACACCTCCAGACACAGGGACTCCCCCACTGCCCTGGGCAGTCCAGTCCAGGCTCTGAGCACCCTTTCCAGGAGGAAGGGCTTCCTAACAGCCAACCTCACCCTCCCCTGGCAGCTTCAGAGGTCAGTTCCAAGCAGTCTGTCATTCTGTGATAACTTAGTTTAGGATTTCATGGATACAACAGGTAAGGGTAGAGCTAGGGGAACCTCACCTTGGGAAGCTCTCTGTGAGGAGAGCTGGGCAGAAGCTGCTCCTAACAGCTCACCTTCCCATCCGTTGGTTCTTCTCCACAGGTAGAGAGGTGCAGGCAGATGCCAAACGCACTTCATGCTGGTAGAGCTCATCTCCTTTAATCCTCCTCTCTTGATTAACAGTAAGGGCTTCCGTGAAGGACAATTGCTGTGGTGCAATAGGTCGCTTCCCGGTCTCAACCTTGGCGGTGTAATCAGACAGACGGCACGCTTAACAGAGGTCACTGCACCAGAGATTAAAATTAACTGCACGTCAATAAGGGAATAATAAAGGAAGATGATCACCCTGTTGCTCCTACCCTGTAAGACTAAACCTTCCACTTCAGACCAGTAGGACTGGGGGTAGGGAATACTCACAAGCGGTCTGAAAAGGCCTTGGAAAGCCCTCCAGCAAAGAGTTTAATGATTTCAGGTACCCTTTAAACTAAGTGGCCAATCACTCTTAAATCCTTTGGTATTCCATGTAATAACATTGATCGTGATGAACTCTTTCGGTATTAATGCGGATGGAATATATACCTTTTTAATTATAGAACAAGAAAATCCAATTACCCCTTTGCCTCATCAAAGTTCTCGGCTGGCCGCCACTATTTAAACATAGATTACGGAGCAGGCAGACCCAACGAGGGTTTCTTCTCTGCTCGTGCAAAGCAAAGGCCAAATCCTGCTCGATGCCCATCACCACTCTTGACTATCAGACTTTAGGAGAGAGGAAATACAGGTTGGGCACTGACCCCATGGAGAGCAGTGGAGGAGAAAGGGACCTGGGGGTCCTAGTGGCCAGCAGGGTGACTCTGAGCCAGCAATGGGCTCTGGTGGCCAAGAGGGCCAACAGCATCCTGGGGGGGATCAGAAGGGGGGTGGTTAGCAGATCGAGAGAAGGTCTTCTCCCCCTCTACTCTGCACTGGTGAGACCACATCTGCAGTACTGTGTGCAGTTCTGGACCCCTCAGCTCCAGAAGGACACAGAGCTGCTGGAGGGTGTCCAGCGTGGAGCAGGGAAGATGATGAAGGAAAGATAGCAGCTCCCTGCTGAGGAAAGGCTGAGGGAGCTGGGGCTCTGGAGCTGGGAGAAGAGGAGGCTGAGGGGGGACCTCATTCCTGTCTCTAAATCTGTGAGGGGTGGGTGTCAGGAGGATGGAGCCAGGCTCTGCTCAAGGGCATCTGGGGATAGGACAAGGGGCACTGGGTGCCAGCTGGAACAGAGGAGGTTTGCCAGCCTCACTAATTCCATGATTCCATAGTGTGTGATGCGGGGTCGGGGGAGTTACATCCCACCACACCATGCAAACACACCCAAACAACACACTCTCCCACAGCCAAACGGCTGGGTGACCGTGTGGGGCTGTAATGCCTAAGGGATCACCGAGCACTTCCGAGTCAACTGCCCGATTCCTACCGCTCCATCGCAACCCAAACCTGTTCCTCTCCCTCAGGACGAGCCATACGGACTTTCCACGAAGCCCTAGCGCTACGTGAGGATCCCCAGAGGTCTCTTCAGTCGCATTCGCCACAGCTCCTCCTTTAGAAACCACCGCACTGCAAACACCTTCCTTGCCCGGTATTCCAAGAAAGCCTCGTTACTCACAGTCCGAGGAAGTTCATTAGGAGGAGGTGACTTTGGAAAGCATTCAGCTCGCTCCCCTTTCTTCTCAGCACTGAATTACATTAGCTACTTCCTAGTTATTTAAACCTTGAAATGAAAGCTGTGAACGCCACGGTGACATCCTAAGATCATCGGTGAGGCAGGTCTTGTGTGCGCGACTAAGAGATGGCCAGCTGCTCCGGAGATGAAACAGGTTGATAATTAGTCACAAACAGCAGCATTTCATCGGGAATGGTTGGAATCATCCCATTTATCTTTGTCAGAGAGGCAGCTCGTCTCTTCTTTCGGGGTTTTTCTTAGCTGCTTCTTCCTTTGGAGACGCTTTGTTCTTTACCCTAACGTTCTAATTTCAGCCTCCTAATTAACGCGCCGAGTCGGTCGGCCCTGCCTTGATGTCACGCCGCACGTCGGAGGAGGACTGCACCGCGCCGAGAGAAGGTGCCTGCCCTGAGCCGCATGCCACTACTAACTACCGCGGCGCCCGCTGCCTCCCGACCACCCTGCCGAGGCTGTAACTGGTTTGATACAGGCGAGATCAAAGGCGGGTGGTTTGAAGGGAGGAGGATCTGACTCTGCAGGCTGGTCTGGGCGAGCGGGGCCAGCGAGCAGCATCTGGGACCTCTGTGGTTGTGTGGAGGAAGCAGCTCCCACAGTCTCGGCTTTCTAATTAACTGATAAAAATTATCAGTCCCCCCACTCGATGCCCAAGACGGCTCTGGCAATGGAGGGGTCCCACGGCTCGCACGCGGAGTCACAGAGTTATTGAGGCTGCAAAAGCCCTCTGAGCTCAGCCAGCCCAGCACCTAACACCACCCCAGGGTTTGTGGTCGTCCTGCTGCCTGAAAAGTTCCTGCCATGCCAGGAACTCACTGGTGCAGAGATGACCCTGGCTCCACTGCTGCCCTTCCCTGCTCCACACGCTGGCCCCGATGCAGCTAAGGGTGTTTCACACGGGAACGCTGCGTTTCACTGCACCCACTGTGGAGGTCAGACTCACCTCGGAGGTATCAAAGACACCAAACGAGCTGCTCTTGCAGAACCACCGAGTGCCTTGGGGACAGTCCTGCCCTGCTCCCAGCCTGGGTCCTCATGTGCTGCTGTATCAGAGCTGCTCACAAAGACAAGAGTTTCCAGCCAAGTTTTATCAAAGCTGTTTCCTCCAGAGCACTTGGAACAAGGAAGCTTCTCACCTGGCAGAGACAAAGCAGAAAGGTTTTGTCATTAGTTCTTAGAATCATAGAATCCTTAGGGATCAGAAGGGACCTGGATAGATCCTCCAGTCCAATCCCCCTGCCACAGCAGGATCACCCAGACCCAGTGGCACAGGAACACAGCCAGGCAGGGCTGGAAGGTCTCCAGAGAAGGAGACTCCACAGCCCCCCTGGGCAGCCCCTTCCAGTGCTCCGGGACCCTCCCTGGGAAGAAGGTCCTGCTGAGATTGAGAGGGAACCTCCTCTGTTCCAGCTGGCACCCAGTGCCCCTTGTCCTGTCCCCAGATGCCCTTGAGCAGAGCCTGGCTCCATCCTCCTGACACCCACCCCTCACAGATTGAGAGACAGCAATGAGGTCCCCCCTCAGCCTCCTCTTCTCCAAGCTCCAGAGCCCCAGCTCCCTCAGCCTCTCCTNTGTTGACTCTCTTGGCCCCAGAGCACATTGCTGGCTCAGAGTCACCCTGCTTGTAATACAACAGCCCTGCTCCCACTCTGCTCTGGATTCAGGGGCTCATTTCCACTTGTGGGATGAGGTGCAAAGTGCCAGACAGTCACAGCTGCTCAAACCCACCCCGTTCACCTTAAAACACTCATCCCATCGCAGAGCAGAACTCGTGACATTCAGTAAATAAGAGCTTCTTCAGGTGCAATCCCAGGATGTTAGGGGTTGGAAGGGATCTCTAGCGATAGAGAATCCTCAGGGATCGGGAGGCACCTTGAAAGATCATCTAGTCCAACCCCCCTAGCAAAGCAGGATCCCCTAGGGCAGGCGCTTGGGTAGGTGTTCACTTCAGTGGCTGTTTGTGTGAGCAACTCCGTTCCTCTGGCTGCGGGGATGGATCCTGAGTGCTAGTCCTTTGCCAACCTGTCTTCCGTAAGAGATGGGAGTCGCCTTATCAGCCTGCCCCTCTGATATGATAATGCTATCTTGCACCACCCAGAAAGTAGGTCACAGTAATTCTTCACAGCAGGTTTTGTGTAACCTACTCGGGGACTGCAAGGCCAGTTATTTTCCAGACAGTTCTGGAGGTTTTATTTTTAATAAGATTTTTATTGGATTCAGATAATTGATCCGATCATTGAAACCTGGGGAAAGCGCTATTGACCTGAATAAACCCATCAGTAATTCTCCTTTCCTCCATGAATTTAGGTCACTACAGTCTCAGCGTCTCTGCTAAACGGCAGGCATGGTGCTCGCTAGGATGAGGAGACGCGGGGCCCGTGCCCGCACGCGTCCCGTGGGCACGTTCTGTGTCTGCGGGTTCCTCCTGAGCTGTGTGCGGGCAGCTCTGTCCCCACCGCCTCACGATGGAACTCAGAGCCTGAGAGAAGCACATTTCACCCTGAATCAAGCCTTTTGCTCTGTTTACATCCTTACTCTTTTTCTTCTCTGGGGAGGCAGCACCGCCAGGCATCCAAACCTCCCCGGCTGCCCATCAGCTTGCTGCTGGTCCTCCAGCTATTCCTCTGACCATCCAACGCTACACAGCTCCCATTTGTGCTCCACCTCGCTCTTCGCTTGCTTTTCATACCATCACCTCTACAACCTTTCTTCATAAGAGAGAGCTGGGGGTGTTCAGCCTGAAGAGGAGAAGCCTCAAGGAGGGACCTTATAGTGACCGGGAAGGAGCTGTCAGAAGGCTGGGGAAGGCTGTTCACAAGGGCAGGGAGTGACAGGAGGAGGGGTCCTGGTTTGAAGGTGGAAAAGGAGAAGACTGAGGCTGGGCAGGAGGAGAAAGTTGTTGAAACTGAGGGTGGGGGATCCCTGGACCAGGCTGCCCAGGGAGTGGCTGGAGGCTCCATCCTTGGAGCCGTTCAAGGTCAGGCTGGCTGGGGCTCTGGACAATGTGATCCAGTGAGAGATGGCCCTGCTTGGTGGAGGGGGGAGCTGGACTAGATGCCCTTTGCAGGTCCTGTGTTTCTAGGATTCTATAACCTTTAAAATAGTTGCTTCCACCAACCCAGTTGACCCAGCCCCTCGAGCGAAGGAGAACCAGAGCAGACGATGCACAGAGACCCTTCCTGCCCTGGCTGGGTGCAAGAGCTCTCTGGCTGCCCTACCTCTCCCCACCTGCTCAGTGCAGTTTGGCCTCGCACAGACAGATGAAGCCTTTACCTAGGAAGTCAAAAATGACATTTCTCTACTTCTTGCAGTTTATCAAGTCTCAGCGGAGGGCGGCCGGGCCGCTCTGATTGCCTGGGTATGCCCTGCTGGCTGGGCTATTGCTCACCCTATTTCCTTGCTTTAATGCAGTGCGCCTGATTCGATCTCACAGGCCAGATACAGCACTGATGGACATGATAGAAAAACGCAGAGAGACAGGGAGCTGGAGCAGTCTCATTCCCACCGGCCCTATGGAGTGGGAGCGACATTATTTGCACAGCCGAGGCGGGGTCCTTCCTCTATCACCCCCGATCAGTTCCTGATGACTGACCTTCCACGGAATCATCGTGCTGTATTCAGGAGGAGAAAGAAAAGCCACAGCTCTTTGATTTTTAAATCTTGTTTGATGCTCCTCAGGTGTTCCCACACCCCAACTTTGGCTCCCCCTCAATAACCCCACTCTTCATTTGAGCAGGCAGGGTACTTCTTGCTCTCTAGTTAACTTTCCCCTTCTGCCTGAGATCAGTGAGACAAGTGAGAGTCCTGGAGCACGGGAAGGGGCTGCCCAGGGGGGCTGTGGAGTCTCCTTCTCTGCAGACGTTCCAGACCCACCTGGCTGTGTTCCTGTGCCACTGGGTCTGGGGGATCCTGCTGTGGCAGGGGGATTGGACTGGGTGATCTTTCCAGGTCCCTTCCAATCCCTAAGGATTCTATAGGAAAGCTGTGTCTATACGGGTGTGAACACCAAGCTCTAAAGCACTAAGCAATTCCCATAGTCAAATTAAAGGCAACGCTCAAGTCTGATCCAGCAAATTATTTGAGGACAGTGTCCAGTGTTGGTCCTCAGTGCTCTCACAGACTGGGCAAGATCGTCTCTCCCAGCTGAACACGATGCTGGAGGACACTCTGCACACGATTCAGCTACCTGAGCAGGAGAAGAGAAGTCCCACCCATGCTGGAGAGCAGCTGGTGACCACTAGCTGCTGAACCAACGCCATGCAGACCTCCCAGCCTTGCAAGTCCACCAGAGCCAGAATTCCAGGGGTAGTGAGGCTGGAACAGACCTCTGAGATCAAGTCCAGCCGATGACCCAACATCACCACCTCAGCTAAAACCATGGCCCTAAGTGCCACATCCAGTTCAACACCTCCAGGGCTCGAGACTGCACCACCTCCCTGAGCAACCTCACTCTAGTCCTTCACACCCAAGCTGCTTGGTCGTGTTTGTCTGTGATTACTGTTGTTCTCCTTTTCCCTCCTCTCGGAGTTGTTGTGGAATTACATGCTCTAATTACGTAAATAAACAGCCAGAAACCAAACCAAACCTCTGGGAGTCCTGGGGGGTTTCCCTTCCCTGCAGACACGCTGGCCAGTTTCAGGTTCTCCCTATCTTTGCTTTTCTCCTTATTTTATATTTTGATTTAATTATTATTTTGACTTCTTGTGCTGCCTAGAGGGGAGAATTTGTCACCAAACGAGAGCGACTCCCTCAAACTTCTAAGAAAATCGTAAACAAGCTGCGGTCCCTTATGAAAGCGGCGAAAACAAATGTGTGGAAGGCAAAACCCACTCTCTTTAATTTATTTAGCATTGAAAAGCTAATTGCGTTCTTCCTCAGAAGCATCAAAAACGCCTCAAAGTCTTGCAAAACACACGAGCGTTTAGGCCATCCCCCGGGATTATCCCAGCCGGCTCCTGCTACCCTTAGTCTGATGCCAAAAGAGATGGCTCGACCCTACAAGCTTCATCCCCCTCCAGCGTCCCCGCCTGGGGTGCAGGATCCCATCCGCTTTAGGTCAAGGACTAGCGGAGGTTGCTCCTCACCAGGTTCCCATTAAACTATTTTAATGGCTTCAGTTTCCCCCCACTGTTGGGTTGAACGGGAGAGAAAGGCTTCATCATCACGAGGAAGTTGGAGGGGTTTTCCCAGACTCTTTGAGGATGCCCTAGACACCTAGACACACCTAGATACAACTAGAGACACACCTAGACACACAGCTAGAGACACACAGCTAGAGACACACAGCTAGAGACACACCTAGACACACAGCTAGAGACACACCTAGACACACACCTAGAGACACACCTAGACACACAACTAGACACACANCACACCCCTTAGACACACCCCTAGATACACACCAAGACACACCCCTAGAGACACCCCTAGACACACCCCTAGACACCCCTAGACACACCCCTAGACACACCCCTAGACACACTAGACACACCTAAACACACATCTAGACACACCTAGACACACCCCTTAGACACACCCCTAGATACACACCAAGACACACCCCTAGACACACCCCCCAGACACACCCCCTAGACACACCCCTGGAGGCCACTCCTGCAGACGCTCCTCAGGAGAAGAGGCGAGCAATAATGCCAGCCAGGACCCTTATGGAAACAAATCTCTGCTGCCAGATGAACCCCTCGATTCCCTTTCACAGGCTGGCGTGAAAAGCTCTGCGTACAGGTTGTTGGTGTCTGTCAGCAAGGAGGTTTCCCTTTCGGGCTCTCGGAGAGCTCAGCAGGCTTCTCCTCACAGCTGATTTAAGAGTCAGGGCTGAGATAGAGCCACCAGGTGAATTTTCCTGGAAGGAGAGTGAAGCATCAGCTCCAAAGAGCATCATCGCTAGAGCAACAATGAGAGCTTTCCCTATTCCAAGATCAGGAATGCTGAACCCAAACAGGATTTTAGCACTGGAGCAACTGGTTCAAGACCCTCCTGGCTGTGTTCCTGTGCTACCTGGTCTGGGGGATCCTGCTGTGGCAGGGGGATTGGACTGGGTCATCTTTCCAGGTCCCTTCCCATCCCTAGTGAGTCTATGAAGACGCACAACAGAAGACACTTAGTTGGTTCAACTGGGTCTGAAGACCTAGGGTAGTAGTGTGATTCCCTAGAATCATACAGCAGTTTCAGTTGGAAAAGACCTTCAAGATCATCGAGCCCAACCTTTTCCCACCCCTAGCAGCACCGCTAAACCCTGCCCTCCTACAACATCTACCCTTCTCTTCACCACCCGCAGGGCTGAGGAGTCAAACCCACGAGGGCAGCTGCTCAACCCTTCACACAAGTTGTGTTTTGCACAGGCTGGTAGTGAAGAAAAGTGAAATAGAAGCTGTAGCAAAGCAAATAAAATCAGGATTCCACGATAAAATCTTGTTCTATGCTATTATTAAAATAAAATCTGGGCTTTTCTCTGGTTTACCCAGGTATTATTTTGCTGTAGACTCACGAGGAAGAGATATCCATAAATCAATCAGCCTGAAACTCAGGGGTTTCACTTCCTTTTTGTTGATCCTTCCCAGTGAAATAATTGCCAGCATCGTTAGCTCGCGCGTAATCAATATCCTCCTGCCAGTGTTAATGGGACAAGTGATAACACAGAGACAGTCCCTCACCACAACAAATTACTGACACTTACTATTAATCATTTCTGAGGGTGTTTCTGGGCTGTTTCTTAACTCCAAAAGTAAGGAAGGAGGGTGTTTGTGTCATAAACAGCTCCTTTCAGAGAGCCCTAGGCTGCCTGTCTATAATAAACCCATTCACTGCAGCTTTGTGTTCCATGGGCTGCAACTGCTCCTATGAACTTGGTCTGTGACTCAGCTGCACCCCGAGATCCAGGGCTGAGGTTGTGAGTGCACGAGTAGAGGAAAATACCCCCCCCATTCACCAGAATCATCACCTCGGCACAACCTCGATGGCTACACCCCTTCCCCTCTGCTCCCCAACCTCCACTGATACCCCCAGGGATCAGGATAGTGTGGGGACTGACCTGCTGGGGAGCAGTGGAGGAGAAAGGGACCTGGGGGTCCTCGTGGCCAGTGGGATGGATAGGGGCCAGCAATGGGCACTGGTGGTCAAGAAGCCCAATGGCAGCCTGGGGTGGATTAGAAGGGGGTGGTTAGGAGATCCAGAGAAGGGGAAAGAGGTTAAAAAGGGAAGAACCCAGGGGCTGAACTACAGACCTCCTGCTCTTGGGCTGTGTGGTCAGCAGTGCTGACTCCCAGCAGAGCAGGAACTGAGCCTCCACTCTCTGGGCAGCCTGGTCCAGGGCTCCCCCAGCCTCAGATCCCAGCCCTTGTTCCTCCTGTGCAGCCTCACTCTGCCCTTCTCCAGCTTCAAACCAGGACCCCTCATCCTATCATTCCCTGCCCTTGGGAACAGCCTTCCCCAGCCCTCTGACAGCCCCTGTCAGGGGCTGGAAGGTCACTAGAAGGTCCCCCACCAGGAGCCTTCTCCTCTTCAGGCTCAACCTTACCTCATCCAGCACAGATCCTGCTGCTCAGACCTCTAAACGCTCAGGCTGAAAATCCAGACCCTCCAAACTTCCCAGACTCTGCTTGGTGGCAATGAATCCACGAATCCCACATCCCACCTGCAGAAGGTCTGCCTCTTGTCATCCTCCTGAGCAGCACTCCCCGCCGCACGCTTTGCCTGCTCCTGTATCCTTGTATCAGCAGAAAGGGGAGGAAAAAAGGTGTCCTCGACAATTTCCCGAGTGCTAGTCATCACTTGATACCTCTTTACCATTTTTCACTCTTGTTAGCCACAAAATTCATCTTCCAGGCTTGACAGGCTCTTGTCACACTCAGACCTAGCCCTCTGTCTAATCATTCCCATCAGCCGTCTATGAACTTCTTCTACTTCAGCTCTACCTTGTTTGAAATGGAAATGAACAGCGTGTTCAAGGCAAAGGCACATCACCCCCTCATGTAACCGTGCTCAGATATTCCAGCGCTGTTTTCTCGCCTCTATTTGCATACGTCCTGTGCTGGGGTTGCCTCGCTACCCGTGCCGTTGCACAGGGGCAGTGGTCCCGGTGAAAGGAGCCCGATGCGATGCCCATGCGCTGGAGTTGGTGGGAGAAGCTGTGTTGTCTCCACTGATGAGCTAGGGGTCATCTCTTATCTCCAGACTACAGTTCTTCCTCCCAGAGATGACAGGCTAGGTCTTGGTGAATTACTCTGGTGCTGTAGGACACAGCCCCTGGCATCCTGGGGAGGATTAGAAGGGTGATAGTTAGTAGATCAAGAGAGGTTCTCCTCTCCCTCTGCTCTGCCCTGGGGAGACCCCATCTGGACTCTGGTGTCCAGGTCTAGGCCCCTCAGTTGCAGAAGGACACAGAGCTGCTGGAGAGAGTCCAGCACAGAGCCACAGGGGTGATGAAGGGAGGGGAGCATCTCCCTGCTGAGGAAAGGCTGAGGGAGCTGGGCTTAATGGTCTTTCCCAACCTGAACAAGTGACTCCAGCACGAAGGAACCATCTGTATTCGACACTGCAAGAAACCATCGGGGCTGCTCCAAGCCGTGAGCTAGGTGGCATAACCACCATTACTCTGCTTGTTGGGAGACCACGCTGGCTCTGTCGACATCCATTTGCTTCCGACTGCTTCATAAAGGGTCTTCAGAGGCTGTTTCTTCGCTCGTGACTGAATGGGGCAAACCAGCTGTATTTTCCCCCAACAGCAGGACCTCACCGATCTCTCCCGCTGATCTCCTGGCCGCAAAGGTATTGTCTAACTGAAGGAGGGTGGGTTTTATGGGTCAGATGTTGTTGTCCCCCCGTACCGCCGCTTGTATCCTCCTGGTACGACACATGTTTGTTCTCTGCTTAATTTTTAATGCCGGAATTTGTTTGGGTATTAAAATTCAATAAAATTTTCATTATAAACCGTACTACATCACGCTGAAGTGTATGTATATCTGCGGAGAGACACACACACACACAGCTGTGGTTTTACAGCAGCCGTGCGGATCCCTGCGAATATTGAAGACGCAGCTTCTCACCACTAAAACCAACTCACAGATGGGATTGACGGGTAAACCCGGCCTAAACGGGTCAGAGAATCAGAGAATCCTCACGGCTGGAAAGGACCTCCGGTGTCACCGAGTCCAGCCCTCATCCCAGTATCTCCCCAACCCCTAGACCACGGCCTCAAGTGCTCTAGCTACTCGGTTTTTAACCCCCTCCAGGGATGGGGACTCCACCACCTCCCTGTTTTAATGCTTCACAGTGCTTTGAGTGCCACCTGAGAGTGCAGTATCTAGTAAAGCAGGAGGATCCTTCCTGCTCCAGCTTCCCCCAACTGTCTATATAAGAGGGGTAGATAAGTTTTAAACACATGCAGGGTCTACAGCCCTGCAGACGATGCCCAGCCTGTGAACAACCCCATCCCTAGAGCAGCACCGGTGCTGCTCTTTCGGTTGAGCTGCCAGCACTGTGGAATACCCCGCACTGGGATCCCTTCCCACAGCTCTGTACCCTCGCCAAACAAGTCTACCTAGCTGTTGTCACCTCATAGAATCATAGAATCCTTAGGGATGGGAAGAGACCTCAAAAGATCATCCAGCCCAATCCCCCTGCCACAGCAGGATCACCCAGACCAAGTGGCACAGGAACACAGCCAGGCAGGGCTGGAACATCTGCAGAGAGCAATCCCTCAGCAGTTTAGACTCCTAAAGCAGAGTTCATGCTCGAGATCACTTCTTTCAACTGAATCCAAGGGCTGCTCAAGCTCTTCAAAAAGTAGGAATGATAGAATCATCAGGGATGGGAAGGGACCTTGAAAGATCACCCAGTCCAATCCCCCTGCCACAGCAGGATCAACCAGACCAAGCCCAGGCAGCTGATGCTAATGATTAGTCTCTATCACAACTGCAGAGAGGACCTCACATCAGCAGAGCTCTGGGGAAGGAGAGCACAGAGAGGCAAAGCTTCCAGCGTCAGCCTTCTGCAGCTGGTGCAGACGCACGCTCTCTATTAGACTCCAGCAGAACACCCTCTCTTTCCCCTTCCTATTCTCTATACTGAAGGGGAAAAAAGCCACCACTAATAATCTCCTCGGTGTTTCCTTTATTGTCTTGAAAACGATGACTCTGACTTCAACTTTTGAGCAGCATAAATAAATGAAGCCCTGTCTGCTCCCAGTGCCGGGAGCTTTCTCTGCCTCCTCGCCTTTCGCCCTCTTGCAGAGGAAGCCTGAACACTCCATCGTCTCTGGCTTCCAGCTCCGACGCCCGGATCTATTTTGAAGTGTCTATTTTCAGAAACAAGCTCCTTAGTCGTGTCTGTTCTCATAAATATTACGGGAAAAGTGCCTGCTCATGCATTCCCTTCGTTCCCAGCCCTCCCAGCCAGCTCGTGTGCAGGCACTGGGAGCTCTGGATGTGCAACAAGGCCACATCAAACCCAGAGCTCCATCTCTCCTCCACTTTCACAGAGCAGAGATAGCAACCTGAATCCTTTGAGCATCTCTGTGCTGTTGGTGCCACTGCTTTCTAAACCATTATTTCCCTCCTCTTTCTTCCTACAAGAAGGAAAACCGGACCCTCAAACCCCTTTGTAATTCATCCTAGCAGCCCCAGAAAGACAAGGGTTTCCATCATCCCAGTATGGATTAGAGTCCCATTACTTCATGGATTGAGTTCTGTTTGTACACAAGAGACTACGACAAGGGGCACTGGGTGCCAGCTGGAGCAGAGGAGGTTCCCTCTCAATCTCAGCAGGACCTTCTTCCCAGGGAGGGTCCCGGAGCACTGGACCAGGCTGCCCAGGGGGGTTGTGGAGTCTCCTTCTCTGCAGACGTTCCAGCCCCGCCTGGCTGTGTTCCTGTGCCACTGGGTCTGGGTGATCCTGCTGTGGCAGGGGGGTTGGACTGGAGGATCTTCCCAGGTCCCTTCCCATCCCTAAGGATTCTACAGTCTGGACTGTGGGTGCTGGTGGGGTCTCCCCTGCGCTTCGCTTGAGGAAAGCAGTTCCTCACTTGGGGTAGTGTTGGTGGGGGGGGTGTTTTGACCCGATCGTTCCCCTTCTGAAAAGCAGAATGCTGAATGAATGGCAAAAAGTGGTTTTAAAAGGGGCTCGAGGAACACTTTGAAAATATTAATTAGTGTGTTGAAGCATTCTGCATAGCATATCATAGTAAAACTGCTCCAGGGGGTTGCTCGGAATGAATTATTAATACGAATCCCTCTCTCCCTGATGCTTCACACCCTGATTTTATGGGACTTGGCGTGGGTTGGGGTGTCTATTAGATTCACTTATTGCCTGGTCAGTGGGAGCAGTTTGTAGGCTGCACCAAAAGGTCACTTGTGAAAGGTTTCGTTGGAATATTTTAATCCAGGATCCCAACTTTCTGACCACCACCCCCCCAAAAAAAAAGGTGAAGGGGTGAAAAACACTCCCCATGAAAACTGTGCCTTCGTTATGCGGGGGAGAAGGGGGATACAGATTGAGATCCTCCCTCCATCTGCTAACCACCCCCTTCTGATCCCCTCCAGGATGCTCCTGGCCCTCTTGGCCACCAAAGCACATTGCTGGCTCAGAGTCACCCTGCTGGCCACTGGGACCCCCAGGTCCCTTTCTCCTGCACTGCTCTTATTTAGGAATAAACCCCTTTTAAAGGAGTAAAATCCTTTTCTCAGGAGGAAAGCACTCAATTTGGGAGTAAAATACTTTTAAGGAGTAAAATCCTTTTTTAAGGAGCAAAATAATTTTTAAAGGAGTAAAACACTTATTTTAGGAATAGAACACTTTTTAGAGGACTAAAATCCTTTTTTAAGGAGTAAAATCATTTTTTTAGGAGTAAAATAAATTTTTTAGAAGTAAAAACTCATTTTTTTAGGAGTAAAATACTAATTTTAGGAGTAAAATACTTTGTTAAAGGGTTAAACACTCATTTTAGGAATAAAACACTCATTTTAGGAGTAAAAAATGAGTGTTTTAAGGAATAAAACACTTTTTTAAGGAATAAAACACTTATTTTAGGAATAAAACAGCTTTTAAAGGAGTAAAATCCTTTTATTCAGGCCTAAAAGAATCAATTTTAGGAGCAAAATACTTACGTTAGGAGTAAAACACTTTTTTAAGGAATAAAACACTTATTTTAGGAATAAAACAGCTTTTAAAGGAGTAAAATCCTTTTATTCAGGCCTAAAAGAATCAATTTTAGGAGCAAAATACTTATGTTAGGAGTAAAACACTTTTAAGGGTTACAATCTTTTTTAAGGAGTAAAACATTTCAGGAGTAAACCACTCATTTTATTTTAGTACAATACTTATTTTAGGTATAAAATTCTTTTTTAAGGAATAAAATCCTTTTTTAAAGAGCAAAACACTTATTTAATGAATAAAGCACTTATTTTAGGAATAAAAAACTTTTTAAAGGAGGAAAACCCTTTTTTAAGGAGTAAAACTCATTTTAGGAGTAAAATCCTTTTTTTAGAGTAAAACATTCAATTTAGGAGTAAAATATTTATTAATTTATAATTATTTATGTATTATTTAATTTATTATTATTTATTATTATTAGGAATAAACCCCTTTTTTAAGCAGTAGAATCCTTTTTGTTCAGAGTAGATCACTCTTTGAAGGCAGAAAACACTTACTTTAGGAGTGAGATTTAATCCACCCCTTGCACATCACTTGGAAAATCTCTCCAGCACCCCTCGGCCGAGGCTCAGGGCCCTACAACACAAAGAAGCCCGTGCAGACGGGGCCAGTTGGTGACTCGCTCGTGCCCCAACCTCAGAACAAAAGGATTCCTCCAGCTAAAATCAAGGGAGAATCAGCCCCGCCAGCAAAGCCTGCCCCAGCGGTCGCTCCCTGAGCTCTAGAAGCGACCTCCTGTCTAGGGAAGGGCTAAAGGATCCCTCAAACAAATCCCTTTCAGCCTCAGCTGGACGAGGGGATGGATTCGAGAGGTTGAGGAGGAGCAGTGACCTAGGGCTGTGTTTTAACAAACATTTCTCTCCAGCCCAGGCTCTCCACGTCCTCTGCAGATCCACGCTGGCTCTCTATCTCCTCTTGGGGTGAACCCCGGGCATTTGGCCCCAAAGAGGTGCTGCGAGCCAGCTGCTGACACAGACAGCGCCATCAACTCTCCTGACATTTATGGAACAGCAACAACATCAGAATCTAAGCTCATCCACCTCCTAGCTGGGTTAGCCGCTGCTCCACGGGCTCTGCGGACGAGTGGCAACGAGCAGCGGGGTGACCGCGACTCCCCACACAAACCTAGAGTGGCTGAGCCAAGGCAAATATTAATGATGGAGATAAGGGAGTTGGTTTTGGACGCTGCCCTGAGAACGGCCTCTAACCCCAGCCCGGCAACTTAGGGAAAGATATAATCTACCACTAGCTCCAAGATCTGGCTAGATCACCAAGGTCCCCATGGGTGAGGGACACAAACACCCACGAGGCAGCAGAAACAGCCAACGTGAAGCCAAGGGCACGTGGGGCTCCGCTGTCCCAGAGCATCTTGCCTCCCAGCCCCAGTGCTGCTCCCCCCAGTATTCATGGGATCACAGTGTTGGAAGGACCCTCCAAAGGGCTTTTAATCCAACCCCCCTGCACCAAGCAGGGCCAGCACTCACCAGACCAGGTTGCCCAGAGCCTCAGCCAGCCTGACCTTGAGTGGCTCCAGGGATGAGTCCTCCACCCCCTCTCTGGGCAGCCTGGTCCAGGGATCCCCCACCCTCAGCTCCCAGCCCTTGTTCCTCCTGTCCAGCCTCACTCTGCCCTTTTCCAGCCTGAAACCAGGACCCTTCATCCTATCACTTCTTGCCCTTGGGAACAGCCTTCCCCAGCCCTCTGACAGCCCCAAAAACAATGCAGGAGGTCTTCTGTTTGCAGATACCTCGACCCAGAATCAACCCCTCTCCTAACGTCCTGGTCTCTTCAGGGCGGGCACTGCTCTTGTGCCTTGGTGGCTGCTCAGCTGTGAATGAGGAGCTGAGCCCCGCTGAGCAGTGTGAGCGTGGGCCACTCGGTGTGAGGATGGCTGACACAGGGGCTGCGCTGGAGACCCTCGGAGCTTCCCTCCCAGGTCAGCTCCTGCCCTGACTGGTGGTGATGGGACCCTTTTTAGGGTGATGAGAAACTCTCTGCCCTTGAACCCTGGGTGGGTTGGGATACGCTGCTGTAGCAGGAGCCCTGGTGGTCCAGACCTAGCGGAGGAGCGTGAAGCAGTGTCTCCTGCAGGTAGGTGATACCTTCTGGTGAAGCAGGGAACAAAGCAGCAAGGGCTGCGTTTTCCCTTGCCAGGAAAACACAGTGGGTCAGCGACCTGTACACAAATCCAGGGCAAGCTGCTGCCCGCTCAACCACCACGCACCACGGGGCTGCAGCCCTGGGAACTCCTTCCCGACCCTTGACCGCAGACCTAAACCCACCTGGAGCTGGGAAGGGGTAGAAATTGCTTGCACGGCTGTGCCGGTGTGAGGTGATCTGCTGACACTCCTGACAGGCACACACAAACCTCCTGGCTGGGGGTGATGGACACGGGATCTGCCCCCCACTGCCCTCCCCACCCCACACGCACTGGAATATGGAGTGAATTTAGCCCTCCGAGAAGTCGCCGGGTTGATAGCAAAGGCTCCTTGTTCTTAAAACCAGTTGGGGAGAGCAGCCCCCACCCTCCCTCCTCTTGCAGAGCCTGGGCTGAGCAGAACAAGCTACAGAAGGGGAAGCAGGACCCTTTTCCCTCGTAAACATCCAAACAGGAGCCTGCCCCTGGGATGCGGTGTCTGTGGTCTCCTTGCCTTGCAGAAGGGCTTTTTTTAACGGGTTTTGTGCATGGAAAAGAGTCTTTGCAGCTGCTCAGCCACCCAGGGGACTGAGCGCTTGCACAACAGCCTGGAGCGTGGTGGGTGCCCTCTGCCAGTGCTGGATCCAACCCCACGGGGGGTGCTGACGGCGGCGGCGCTTGGGGTGCAGCCCGTAAGCTGCTGGTGTTGGGGACAAGCTGGGTCGTTGGGATTTCAAGGGGAACTCCAAGTTGTGTTTGCAACCCCAGCCCTCCCCTTTGCTTCTGGCAAGGGAAATACAGAGGGTTCTGCCTCAACGCCTGAGCTGGATGGAACTGTTTGAAAGCTTAAGAGTGCCATCGTGTGGAAAAGGGGCTGGCTGGCCCTGCTCAGGGATGCTGGGGGTCACAACTGCTCCCCCAGCTTCATTACTGGGTGGCCAGCCCCCAAGTCCCATGGCACTGACCCCAGAGAGGCAGCAATGAGGGCTCCAACCCCAGGCACCCCAGCAGGGGTTGTGAAGCAGTACTCTCTCAGCACATCCCCACATCTCGGGGATGGTGGGGTTTAGGAGCAGCTAAACAATCTGACCAAGAGCCAACCAACCGTAACCAGAGCATAGGACAGAGCTTCAAAAATCCCCAAGTGATTCGGGAGAGCAGATGCCAGCAGCTTGCAAACCCCTAGGAAACACAGAAAGGGTTCCAAAACCTCTGCATCCCCCACCAAACCATCGCCCGACCGCTCTGTGTTGGGGTCCCACTGAGTCACCCACTTAGCAGTGCTCTTCAGGTTTTAAAGAGAGAATTTTCATACCTGAATAGATATAAAAATCTATTTAATCAATCTATTAATACATGAACTTTATATCATTTGATATCATCTCTAACATCCCTATTTTTTATTATCCTAGCACTTCGCTGCCGGTTTAACCTCTTCCCTTTAAAGAACAACACTTGGTCCTGGCACCAAAGCACTGGAAACTAAACCCAAACCCATTACAGGGAAGCAAGAAGGAAATAAAGATCTTCATTCCAAACCCATCTCCTCAGGGATTTTGGACTCAGGGTTCATTTCTCATCTCAACATTTCAGGTTCAACCTGATTATAATCGTCAAATAAGTAGAGGATTTAGGGAAACAGCTAATTCTGCCTGTGCCTTCGTCAGGGGCAAAAGGCTACCCCAACTCAGATGCAGAACCTTGCACTTGGATTTGTTGAACCCTCACACAGGCAACAGCATCCTGGGGGGGATCAGAAGGGGGTGGTTAGCAGATGGAGAGAGGTTCTTCTCTCCCCTCTACTCTGCACTGGTGAGACTGCATCTGCAGTACTGTGTCCAGTTCTGGGCCACTCAGTTCCAGAAGGACACAGAGCTGCTGGAGGGTGTCCAGCGTAGAGCAACGAAGAGGATGAAGGAAGGAGAGCAGCTCCCTGCTGAGGAAAGACTGAGGGAGCTGGGGCTCTGGAGCTGGGAGAAGAGGAGGCTGAGGGGGGACCTCATTCCTGTCTCTCAACCTGTGAGGGGTGGGTGTCAGGAGGATGGAGCCAGGCTCTGCTCAAGGGCATCTGGGGATAGGACAAGGGGCACTGGGTGCCAGCTGGAGCAGAGGAGGTTCCCTCTCAATCTCAGCAGGACCTTCTTCCCAGGGAGGGTCCCGGAGCACTGGACCAGGCTGCCCAGGGGGGCTGTGGAGTCTCCTTCTCCGGAGACGTTCCAGCCCCGCCTGGCTGTGTTCCTGTGCCACTGGGTCTGGAGGATCCTGCTGTGGCAGGGGGCTTGAACTGGGTGATCTTTCCAGGTCCCTTCCCATCCCTAAGGATTCTGTGATTTTTCTGGAGTACTCTAACATTCAGAATGTGTGGGGTTTAAGTTTCACACATCCGCTGGGAAGAAGCAGAAAGGCCTGAGATCTCCTAAAGGCACAGACATCTCCGCGCAAACCCCAGCCGGTTTCAGATATGAACGGTCACGGGCAAGCAAAGGCATCTTCCTTTTTGTTCAAGCAACTGCTGTTAATTAATGAAGTGCTGTTAACAAGCTATTTAAAGGCCTGGGATCCCTCTCTGAACTCGATGCCCTAATTCCTCGTCAGTGCAGTAGGTCTGGGTGAAGTACCTGGAGGACGGGGGGTGGTGATGGCAAAGAGGTTTTCAATCCAGGTCTATCAACGTCAACAGCAGGACTCACTTTGCTCTGACGAGGATGGCATTGAGTCCTTAGAGAACATCTCACTCTTATCTATCCCATTCTGAAGTGATTGAAACCCCAAAGACAATCCACACCTCACCCCTACACATCCCAGCCAGCTGGCAGTGGAAGGAGAAGTGTAAAGATGACAGGGAGGGCTGGGTTTTTATGCCTTCACTGTAAGAAAAGAGTGTGGTGTCAGAAAACGCCTGGTTTTCTCAGCTGTGGATTTGGGGAGCTGCAGTTTAACACGGGGAACGTTTGCTTCGAGTGCTAAATCCCAGCCTCTTCCAAACTTCATTTGAGAAGCAGAGGTAGACGCGGGCTGTTCCAGCCCTGCTGTTGAATAATTCATGTTATTTGCTATCGTTTAGGAAAGCTGCTGAATGCGGGTGAATAAATATTTTGAGAAGTACTGAAATCTGTCCTTCAACCAGACGGGAGGAACAGCATCCCTCTGCAAACCAACCCCAAACGGGGCGAAACACCCGCCTAAACATCACCCGCCCAGCTCTGCCAGATAGGGGTGCAGCAGGACAGCATCTCCGGATGATGCTAAATGAGATCATAGAGGCATGAGGGGTCAGAAGGGCCTTCAAAAGATCATTCAGTCCAATCCCCCTGCCACAGCAGGATCACCCAGACCAAATGGCACAGGAACACAGCCAGGCGGGGCTGGGTCTGCAGAGAAGGAGACTCCACAGCCTCCCCCGGCAGCCCCTTCCAGTGCTCCGGGACCCTCCCTGGGAAGAAGGTCCTGCTGAGATTGAGAGGGAACCTCCTCTGTTCCAGCTGCACCCAGTGCCCCTTGTCCTGTCCCCAGATGCCCTTGAGCAGAGCCTGGCTCCATCCTCCTGACACCCACCCCTCACAGATTGAGAGACAGGAATGAGGTCTCCCCTCAGCCTCCTCTTCTCCCAGCTCCAGAGCCCCAGCTCCCTCAGCCTTTCCTCATCAGGGAGCTGCTCTCCTCCTTTCATCACCTTCGTTGCTCTACGCTGGACACCCTCCAGCAGCTCTGTGTCCTTCTTGACCTGAGTGGCCCAGAACTGGACACAGAATCCTTAGGGATGGGAAGGGATCTGGAAAGATCATCCAGTCCAACCCCCCTGCCACAGCAGGATCACCCAGACCAAGTCACACAGGAACACCAGCTTAAACATCACCCGCCCAGCTCTGCCAGATAGGGGTGCAGCAGGACAGCATCTCTGGATGATGCTAAATGAGACCATAGAACCATTAGTGATCAGAAGGGACCTCAAAAGATCATCGAGCACAATCCCCCCGCCAAGCCCAAGCGAAAAGCTTCTCCTCCGCATCCCAGTGCCACCCCTCCTTCAACGCTGCTTGAGCCGCTCAGAGCGATGCGAAGCACAAAGCACTTTAGGGTCTGCAACGAGCCCTTCCGTAAGGGGCATCACTTCTATCACTGCCTCTGTCATCAGTCACACGCCGGTAATAAAATCTCTAAGTGTTTCCCTTGCACTAGCGCTGCGATTTACCTACCCTAATAGACAATGCAAATGCTAAAAGGCACAGATACATCTTCATTACATAAGCTGGTGCCTGAGTCATTTTCCTCCAGAGACAGTTTTATTCATTTTCATACAATTTGCCTACTGTACAGTGCAGATGGTTTCTATTAACTAAAATATCTGTTTGCTTCCAAATTTTTAGCTTTCCTGATTAAATGACTTCCAAACCACGGCACGTTTGGTATCGGCCTCTCCCTCGCCTTCGTTTCGTTGCGATGGCACGAGGAGGAACTCCCCAGAACAAAAATAACCAAGCCCGGTCACATCCGCTGGGGAAAATGGGGATGTGGAGCTCATGCTCCTTCGGTCGGGTTAGAGGCGCTGTGGCAGGAGGAGGGATTGAAAGGAGAGCAAGGTGATGGATAACAGATCTGTAATCCGATGGAGTTATTTGTGGGTTGGGGAAAGGCTGCTGCTCCAGAGCTGGCGAGCGGGGCCATAGCGGAGCAGGCTGCACCAAGGCTATAGCTGTGCTGCCATCGGGTGGAGGGCTTGCAATGCTGCATCATCCCGCTCGGAGGGCTGGCAAGGACCACCGGTTTCCAAGCCAGACCCCCTGACCACCTCCCAGGTCAGTTCTGCAAGCAGGGACATCTCATCTTGAAGTGAGAAGGGAAAATAGAGGACTTTCTCGACTTATTTTCTCTCTCCACCCAACAGTGGCAAAGAAACTGAATGAGAGAGGGGTCTGGGTTGGGACTTCTAAAGCTCCTCCAGTCCAACCCCCTGCAGTGAGCAGGGACATCCCTAACCAGAGAGGTTGCTCAGAACCCCAAGATCCAGCCTGACCTGGGATGGTTCCAGGGATGGGGCTTCTCCCACCTCTCTGGGCAACCTGGTCCAGGCTCCCACCTCCCTCAGCTGCAATTTATTCCTTCTATCTCACCTGAATCTCCCTCTTTCAGTTTAACCATCACCCCTTCTCCTGTCACAACAGCCCCTGCTGGAAAGTCCATCCCCATCTTTCTCATCACCCTTTTAAGCCTTGAAAGACCACACCGAGGCTTCCCTAGAGCTTCTCTTCTCCCCTGACTGCTTTCCCCCCCCAAACAACACTCCCAGCCTGTCTCACAGCAGGCAGGCTGCAGCCCCTCATCATTTCTGTGGTCCTGGGGCTGCGTGGTGCTGCCGAGCATCCCCAGGATGGCATCCTGTGTGAGTGTCTGCCAGAGCAGTGGCAACCTCCTGCACCCCGATCTGCTCAAGGCAGAGCTCAAAGCAGGTGGCAAAGCCAAGCGCTGAGCTCCTGAGCCCCTCTAGATCCCTGCTAACACAAGGCCAGCTTGGGGTGCCTGTAGAGAGCTGCAATGGCAATGAACTTCCCTCCTAGGGACTGCAGGAGAGAAGTTAATCATAAACAGTCACAGAATCATCACCGTTGGAAGAGACCCACAACATCATCCAGAACAACCACCGAGCCAACCCACCCTGCTCACTAAACCCAGGATTAACTTGTTTCTTAAACCCCTTCAGGGACAGTGACTCCCTCCCCCTCTCCAGGCAGAGCATTCCAACCCCTGACCACTCTGTCAGGGAAGAGATGGCTTCTGATGTCCAACCTAACCCTCTACCCTCCTTCCCTGGCGCAACTTGAGGCTGTTTCCTCTGGTTCCAGAAAGCAGCGATCCCAAGGGAAGAGGAACCAGGGTCGTTCATGCAAACAGTAGCAGAAACCCTTTCTGCTCTGCTCCTAACCCGAACCCAAAGCCTGTCGTGTCTGCCAGGCCGGACAAATCTCCTGGAGGAAGATAAGAGAAGGCAACGTACGTCTGTAACGCGGCTCTGCGACCTCGAGTGAACACCCACTATCAGCCCGGATAACCTGCTGGCAACAGCAACCCAAACCCACACATCAGAGAAAGAAAACGTTGCTGTCACAGCCACTGGAGAGGCTCTGGGAAATCAGGATCTCAGCTCCTCCGCTGACACAAGAATTAGCCCTCGCACCAGCACAGGCAGATGTGGAGAGTCAGCACAAGCACCAAGAACAGCTGTTGCCTTCAGTGTGTCCACGGCCTCATGTCCTCGAGAGCTGGCTGGAGCCAACCTTGGAGCCCCTCTGAACACCCACTGCACGTCCCTGCCACAGCAAGGGGGAGAGAAGACCTTATGAGGACAGGCTGGGAGAGTTGGGATTGTTCTGCCTGAGGAGAAGGCTCTGCGGGAGCTAACAGTGACCCCCGCAGTACCTGAAAGGGGCTGTCAGAGAGCAGGGGAAGGCTGTTCACAAGAGCAGGGAACAAGATGAGGGGTCCTGGTTTGAAGCAGAGTGAGCCTGGACAGGAGGAACAAGGTCTGGGATCTGAAGCTGGGGGATCCCTGCCTAGAGAGGGGGTGGAGGTTCCATCCCTGGAGCCATTCAAGGTCAGACTGGACGGGGTTCTGGGCAACCTGGGCTGGTGAGTGATGGCCCTGCTTGATGCAGGAGGTGGGATTGGATGACCTTCCAACCCCATACAGTCACGAGTCAAACCTTCTTCTTGAAAAGAGTCCTCAGGCTGCCCAGGGAGGGGGTTGAGGCATCCCTGGCCATGTTTCACAGTCATGGAGACCTGGAGCTCAGGGCCAGGGCTCAGCAGTGGCCTTGGGCCAGCTGGGCTAGTGGTTGGATTCAATGATCTTAAACATCTTTCCCAACCTAAACAGTTGTGTCATGGGCAGAAGGGCACCAACACCTACACCACGCAAGGTACCACCAAAGCATAAGGGTTGTGTTTGTCCATCAGCCAGCTCTCAACAGGGTAAAGCAACCCCTCCTACCATGAGGAAAACACTTCCATTCCGGAGGTTTTTAATGGAAAACAAATTAAAAATCTAGAATCATGGTGAGAACTTGAACCTTATTGTCCAGCTGCAGCTGGTTTGTGCAAGTACAGCACCCCAACACAGCAGGACGATGCCATGACCTGAACGGATGCTCAGCGTGAGCTCCATCACTAAGAGCAGGGGGTTGTGCTGGGCTGGTGTGCAGACAGCAGTGCCCGCTAAATCTGAAGGCACCACTCCAAGCTTTTCGTTGCTGAGGGCCACAGCTCCATCAGCAATTTAATGCACCCCTAGGACAGGATGGAACTGAGTGCTCCAGTGAAGGGCTCCAATCCCTAGAGTCAGCAGCACCTCAAGATCTAAGTTCAGCCTCAAGTTGTAAATGCACTAAAAAGTGGAAAGCAGCTCTGGAGATGCTCTCCCAACTCAATTGTCTATGGACAGCCATGGAATATTCCAGGCTGCCTGCTCCCTGCTTCGTCATTAATTAAAAATTAATTTATGCTTCTAAATCACTTGCAGTTATGGAAAGAGCAGCAGAAGTATTGATTCTGGGCCCCTCAGCTCCAGAAGGACACAGAGCTGCTGGAGGGTGTCCAGAGTAGAGCAAAGAAGAGGATGAAGGAAGGAGAGCAGCTCCCTGAGGGCGCTGGGGCTCTGGAACTGGGAGAAGAGGAGGCTGAGGAGGGAC
>VZRI01013149.1:55910-76131 GCA_013397515.1 Upupa epops
CCAGGGAGATTCTGTGATTTTATGATAGGAAGGGACCTCCAAAGGTCATCCAGTCCAACCCCTGCCTATGGAGCAGGGACACCCTCAACTAGATCAGGTTGCCCAGAGCCTTGTCCATCCTCCCCTTGAAGATCTCCAGGGATAGGTCCTCAACTACCTCCCTGGGCAGCCTGTTCCAGTGTTCAACCCCCCCCCTCCTTCTTCCTACCATCCCATGTCAATCCACCCTTCTCTAACCCAGACCTTTCTCTCTTCTAAGGGAACCCATGATTCGCTCTGCTCAGGTGGCCGGTCCAGCCAGCGCATCTCCCGTATCCTTCACCCCCAACGATGACCTAATGTTTCCAACACTACAGCCCTTACCTCGTCTGCTGAATTCCTCAGGTCCTAGTGAAGCAAGTGGATCCCTGCTGGCTGCGGGCCAGCTGAGGAGCACAGAGATTTATAGAACCTCTCAAGAAAACGCTCCAACCAGCTGTGATGGAAAGGAAATCCATGCAACATCTGAGTCGCAGAATTATTACCCTGCCTCTCCGTACAGTATTACCGGGGTCCCTCCAGCAACTACATTATTTAATAGACCATTTAATAGACTCTTCCAAACCCAGTTGTCTTCATTACAGCACAGAGGGGATAATGGAGCTGTTTTGCCAGTGGAACAACTGCTCGGAACAAGAGGTGAACCAACACGCTGATGAACAGCCGAGCCTTCCCCACTGGCAGGAGGAGGACTGGGGCAGACGGCGTGATATCGCCGACTCCGAGCGGCTTCTCTCTGCCGCGGCCTCAGCCAGCAGAAGGAAATAAATCAGTGGATGGGACTGGGAAGGGGGGAGGCATGTGGTGCTAATGACCCGGTCTGTATCGCGCCCTAAAGTGCTCGCGTCCAGATGTTGAACGTTTTTTTCAGGCGAGGCAAGACTGTTGCGTCAGGACAACCCCAACATCTGCAAAGGATCAGGACAGAGACAAGGGCCAGCGTTTCACATGGGTTCTTGCAGGAGGCGGTGATTTAATGGTTGTAAGGTCATGATTCAATTGCAAAGAGGAGCCGAGCGGGGACGAGCCGCGCGGTGTCTGAGGCGAGGAGGTAGCGAACAGATGAAAGAGAACAGAGCAAAGCATGCTCGGGAACAGGCAGGGGTGCTCAGCACCTTACAGCATCAGCTCCTAAATCAGCCCTACCGGTGATCCTGCTGCAGTCTGTGGCTGGAGAACACCACGTAAAGTCGTGAGAGCAGAGCTGAACCTAAATGCCCTGAGAAGACCCAGGTTAGGCTGAAAACTCTTCTCAATCACCCAAAACCATCAACATTTACAAAATGAAAGAATCAACTGGAAGAACTTTTCATGGAGAGCCACTACTTCAGAAAATCTGCTCTAAAATACAGAGTTACAGCCAGTAACTCCCTCCTTCACAGCTTCCCACGGAGCTCAGCTTAGATAATGACTTAGCAAATGACCCCAGGGTAGGAGCAGCTGTCCCAGAGGCCACATCTTGATGTGGTAAGATATTCCCTGCCTCTTCCTAGGGATAAGAGACTAAAATGAAGGTCTCTTCCAACTTTTGCAGGTCTCTTCCAACCCTCAAGGGGTGGCCTCATTCATGTCTACAAAGATGTGAGGGGTGGGTGTCAGGAGGATGCAGCCAGGCTCTGCTCAAGGGCATCTGGTGACAGGACAAGGGGCACTGGGTGCCAGCTGGAACAGAGGAGGTTCCCTCTCAACCTCAGCAGGACCTTCTTCCCAGGGAGGGTCCCAGAGCACTGGACCAGGCTGCCCAGGGGGGTTGGGGAGTCTCCTTCTCTGCAGACGTTCCAGCCCCGCCTGGCTGTGTTCCTGTGCCACTGGGTCTGGGTGATCCTGCTGTGGCAGGGGGGTTGGACTGGATGATCTTTGGAGCTCCCTTCCTATCCCTAAGGATTCTACGAGCAAGGTAGGTGTTAAGGAGGCAGAGCAGAAGGAGGAGTCCAACCCTCTTTCTATTTACAAAGACAAGGTAAATGTTTTGTTTTATTTGCTTCCTGCTCATGGAAATTGGAGTTTATGGAAGCAGGAAAGCTCATTCCACCAGCACCTCTTTGGGAACAAATACCCAGCGAGTCACAACCAGCATGGAAATTACACTCAGGAAGAAATTGGTGTTAGGGGTTTTATTACTCATTCATTACATTCCTAATCTGAAAAATCCTGCAGCAGCACAACTACTTGAGAACGATCATTAATAATTACACTGATAGCAAATGCTTTTATGCAAATCGTACGCTAGACGTGGAGATAGGACTCTCTGGAAACCTCCCGAGTGCTTGCAGGAAGTTTAATTCATTTCCTATCTCCTTTAGTTTGCAAATGAGGTGTGAAACTATTGTCTGCTTCTGGAAGGTGTCAGCATCCGACTGCCACACAGCTCAGTTCTGCTCATCCTAGAATGGGCTGGGTTGAAGGGAGCTCAGAGATCACCCAGTCAAAACCTCCTGCTAGCAGCAGAGACACCTCTCACCAGAACACATAGCCCACAGCCACATCCAACCTGGCCTTGGGCACTGCCAGGGATGGAGCAGCCACAACCTCCCTGGGCAACCTGTTCCAGGGGCTCGGCACCCTCACAGGGAGGGATTTCTGCCTCTGATCCCATCTAAATCCACAGTGTTCTAGCTCAATGGAGAGGCATGGGCTGTGATCCAATGTACCCAGTGCCACAGGGCCAGTGAGAGAGGACATCCAGATAGAAGTAACTATAAGCATTTATAGAGTGCTGACGGTGAGCTGGTCAGGGTGTGGAGGGTCTGTAGCACCTCACAGAGACCCCAGGTCTGTAAATCCCCAGGAGCAAAAGCAATGGCAGGATCAGCTTGTAGGAAATAGAATCACAGAAGGGGGTTGGAAGGGACCTCCAAAGGGCATCCAGTCCAACCCCCCTGCACCAAGCAGAGCCAGCACTCACCAGTTTGGGTTTCCCAGGGCCACAGCCAGCCTGACCTTGAATGGCTCCAGGGATGGGGACTCCCCTCCCTCTCTGGGCAGCCTGTTCCAGGGATCTCCCAGCCTCAGAACCCAGACTTTGTTCCTCCTGTCCAGCCTCACTCTGCCCTTTTCCAGCTCCAAACCAGGACCCCTCATCCTATCACTCCCTGCCCTTGGGAACAGCCTTCCCCAGCCTCCTAACAGCCCCTTTCAGGGGTTGGAAGGTTGCTATAAGTTCCCCTGGAAGCCAACTTCCCCAACTCCCCTCATCCTGTCCCCAGAGCCGACGGACTCCAGCCCTCTGAGCATCTTGGCCAAGCCTGACGACACCAGGACCCACCTGCCACAACAGGGAAAACCTCCATCCCTTCATTAGGAGCAGCTCCTCTTTCCCCAAGGAGGGAAGAGCTCCTGAACACGTAAACATCAGGACGGCTGATTAACGAGGCGCTGTAACCAACTCTGTTCTACTTTTTTTACAGGCACTCATGCTGTTGCCAAATAGTTCTGTGAGGGGAAACAAAACAATTTTGCTAAAGAGATTTCATTTGAATATGTTGTGTCGGAGCCTCATCCCGGAGAATCTCAGCTTTCCTATCAGTCTCTGCTAATGAGTTTAGCTCCCTGGGTAGTTTGTGTCTGGTAAATTTTTCAAGAACTGATCATTAGCAATGTTTTGTATATTTTATTTCCTTGTTTTCGCTGTATATGGAGCTGTCATTTTTAATTCATTGCCCACCGGAATTTTACGAAGGAAAGCTTACATTCTCTTAAAAATAATATGAGCGTGTGCTGGCACAGAGTTTAATAGATGCACGTTGTGCTGCAGGTGAAATGTTCCCCTTCCAGCACAAGAAATGAGGCGACACGGACCACGCTGAGAATCATGGAATCCTTAGGGATGGGAAGGGACCTGGAAAGATCATCCAGCCCAATCCCCCTGCCACAGCAGGATCCCCCAGACCCAGTGGCACAGGAACACAGCCAGGCGGGGCTGGAACGTCTGCAGAGAAGGAGACTCCACAGCCCCCCTGGGCAGCCTGGTCCAGTGCTCCGGGACCCTCCCTGGGAAGAAGGTCCTGCTGAGATTGAGAGGGAACCTCCTCTGTTCCAGCTGGCACCCAGTGCCCCTTGTCCTACCACCAGATTCCCCTGGCTCTACCCTGCTGACACAACAGTTGTAGAGATAAGTAACTGGCTCTTCCCATGGCCAGAGGAGGAACACTCAGAGCTTAGAAGGAAAAGTAGTCCTAATTCTTCCATGTAGGTCACAAGGCCGTGGCTGCTCCTGAGGTGCATCGTTGTTTCTGGCCCCTGGCTTGAGATTAAAGGATTAACTAGCTGTGTTCTTGGCCCAGATGGCCAAGAATGCCAGTGCCACCCTGGCCTGCATCAGAAAAAGTGTGGCCAGCAGCACTAGAAAGGGGATTGTCCCCTGTGCTCAGGACTGGCAAGACCTCACCTCGAGCACTGGGGTCAGTTCTGGGCACCTCAATACAAGAAGGATGTTGAAGTGTTGGAGAAGGTGCAGAGGACAAAGAAGCTGGGGAAGGGCCTGGAGGACTGGGCTGATGAGGAGCTGCTGAGGGAACTGGCCTGGGGAAAAGGAGGTTGAGGGGGAGACTGCAACTACCCAACAAGAGACTGTAGAGAGGTGGGGATCAGTCGCTTCTCCCAAGTCACTAGCAACAGAACAAGAGGAAACAGCCTCCAGGGGAGGGTTAGAGTGGACATGAGTCTCTCCCCAGAAAGAGGGGGGAGACCTTGGAAGAGGCTGCCCAGGGAGGGGGTAGAGTCACTGTCCCTAGAGAGGTTCAGAAAACAAGTATTTGTGGCTCTGAGGGTCAGGATTTAGTGGCCATCGTGGGGTCAGGTTGATGGCTGAACTGGATGATCTTGTAGATCTCTTCCAACCTTAATTATCCAAGCTCAGCAAAAGGGGGATTGTGTCAGCATAACCCCTGGAAGTGCAAGTTTAATCCAGATTTATGGGGAGGGGGGCAACGTAATCTTCTTACCTGACAGCATTCAGCAGCGAGCAGCAGAAGGGAGCGGTTTAGCCTGGTTTAGCTGCTTTCTATTAGCTGTCTCAAACAGGATGAACTCAAAGGACTGCAGCTGCAGTACTCAGTGCTCACGGGGGGTTGAGGAATTATTCTGGCAAAGGCCTGTAGCTGTAATAAGGTTTGACAATGATCCTCGTAGTGCTGGGCCACTAGGATGTCACAACGTGGCTGCTTTCCCATGCTCCAGCACAGTGGAGCTGGTCACTGTTGGGTCACAGTGTCTGTTATCTCTAGCAGGGAGATTTCCACTCTGCTCTGCTCTACTCTACTCTCTTCACTAAGCTTGAGCCTGCAGAGAAATGCTGAGATCCATGGAAAAGTGAAGGGTTCCCACTCCAACTCCATTCTGCTGTGGGAGACCTGAGAGAAGCCCTGCTGATAGATCCCATCATCATCCTACAAGCTGGTGGGATGCAATCATTTCTTCTTCCCCCTGAACATCATAACCACAGAAATTGGGGTCTTCTAGGGCAAACAGATCTATTCATGGAGAGGGAAGTAGGTCTGTAAAAGTGACCTTAGAAACATACTGACAGGAGTGACTTAGTGGCCACCACTGCCCTGGTGAGACCTCACCTGGGGTCCTGTGTCCAGTTCTGGACACAAGAAGGATGAGGACCTATTGAAGAAGGTCCAGAGGAGGTCATGAAAATGCTCAGAGGGCTGGAGAGTCAGGATGAAAGACTTGGGGTTGTTCACACTGAAGAGGAGAAGGATCCAGAGGGAATTTCTAGCAACATTCCAGTCCCTGACAGGGGCTGTCAGAGGGGTGAGGAAGGCTGCTCCCAAGGGCAGGGAGTGACAGGATGAGGGCTCCTGGTTTGCAGCTGGAAAAGGGCAGAGGAAGGCTGGACAGGAGGAACAAGGGCTGGAATCTGAGGCTGGGGGAGCCCTGGATCAGGCTGCCCAGAGAGGGGGTGGAGGCTCTATCCCTGGAGCCATTCAAGCTCAGGCTGGCTGGGGCTCTGGGCAACCTGGGCTGGGGAGTGCTGGTCCTGCTTGTTGTAGGAGGTTGGAGTAGATGACCTCTGGAGGTCCCTTCCAACCCTGTGATTCAATCAATCAGAAAATCAATACAGAAACTTCTCTGTCTCCTCACTGCAAGGGACAGCTCAGCCTGGCCCTGGGACCTTGGTAGCCCAAAGCATTCCCCTAACACGATGCCAACCTGCTCTTAGCACAACCCATCCAAACCTCTTCCTAGCATAAGGAATTACATCCCAGCAGCTCCCAAAAACATCAGATACTGAAAGAAAAGTGACAGCCACCTCCACACAACCATGGAATCCTCATAGCTGCAAAGGACCTCCAGGATCATGAAGGCCAGCCCTCACACCAGCATCTCCCCAACCCCTAGACCATGGCCTCAAGGGCTCTACCTACTCAACTTTAAACACCTCCAGGGACGGTGACTCCACCACCTCCCTGGGCAGCCTGTTCCAAGCTCCCACCTTCTTGTTTCCCAACTTCCTACTTGAAACCACCATGGCTTTTGCCATGATGCCCAGAGAGACCAAGCACAACAAACCCCACCGACAGCTCCAGGAACACAGAGAGCAGACAGCGTGGCCGCTCTGCAGACGCTGGTGCCCGTCAGCTTGCAGCCTGTATCTGCTTCTGATCATCCTAAGGCAACGCGTTGTGTTGTGACTAAAGAAGATGGATGGGCAGAAGCAGTTGGAGTGGGGAACAAAGCCCAGAGATCAAAGGACAAGGAAATATTTGACATCTTCAGGGTAATTTGGAATCAGCAAACCTACCCGCACGCACAAAACCGAAGGAAATGAAGGCAAAACGAGATGATTGCACGGGAGAAAAATGTATGACAGCACTGCAGATGGGCTGTGTCAGCTCACGGCCTGCCAAGGCACGCTGAGAGCAAACTCAGCTGGTCAGTTATAAAGGTATCGCTTTCATGTTTCTCTCATAAGATCCTGGCTTCCGCTGAGGTTTGGAATCACCTTGCTTCTCCCCTAGCTTGTCTTCCTTGGAGACGAGGAGGCTGAGGGGGGACCTCATTCCTGTCTCTCAATCTGTGAGGGGTGGGTGTCAGGAGGATGGAGCCAGGCTCTGCTCAAGGGCATCTGGGGATAGGACAAGGGGCACTGGGTGCCAGCTGGAACAGAGGAGGTTCCCTCTCAATCTCAGCAGGACCTTCTTCCCAGGGAGGGTAACAGAGCACTGGCACAGGCTGCCCAGGGGGGTTGTGGAGTCCCCTTCTCCGGAGACGTTCCAGCCCTGCCTGGCTGTGTTCCTGTGCCACTGGGTCTGGGGGATCCTGCTGTGGCAGGGGGATGTTCTTTCCAGGTCCCTTCCCATCCCTAATGATGCTATGATTGATTACAGGCAGGAAACCCCTCTGGGCAGCTTTACACAGGTTGTTCCAGCCCTGCACAGAGACCAAGCACACAGCAGACACAGGAGAATGAGGGGGGACCTCACTGCCCTCTCCAGCTCTCTGCAGGGAGGTTGTGGAGGGGTGGCTGTTGGCCTCTTCTCCTTGGTGCCTGCAGCAGGGAGGGGGTTCTAGCTTATTGTGGTGACATTAGGACTTTGTGATCTCAGAGACCATTTCCAGCCTCAATAATTCTGTGACTCTGGGCTAGCGTGGTGAGCTGAGGACACAGCGCTGCCCAAGGGTGACAAGAGACAGGCTTGGAGCAACACGAGCAGCCCTCTAGCCCCCGAGTCAGTCTGGATGGACACTGGATCAGCTATGTGCTGTGCACACAGTGAGCTGCGCTGGAGCTGAAGGCAGGTGAGGTGGCTGAAGGCCAGTCTAGAGGGCGATGCTGCCCGGAGAAGACTTAGTGAGATTTGCAGTTTGAGGACCATAAAAGGATGATCAGTGGTGATGACAGGGATAGCAGTTGTTTTGCAGTGTCTGAACACGGTGAATAGAAGTTCAAGGGGAAAAGCCAGGTTCCTTTTCAGAGGGAAAGGCATTACCCTTGCCTTTATCTCTGTGCTTCAGAGGGAGCTTTCATCAATACTCCACCTAGGTGAGATGCTATTAAGACTCAGAGTCCTGAGGAGAGCAACTGCTATAAATGCAGCTGAGGAGAATAAGTCAATAGATCCTTCCACACAGAAACAAAACTATTTTATCCCTCTCCCATAATGGATTGGAAGAACAGCTATCAGCTTGTATTATCTTATTGTAAATGTGAATGGAGGCTAATAGCCCTCTCCAGCACTAAATTAAAAGGAGGATTGAATCAATATATGCGAGAAGATGAATCAAGTGTCCATTTCCTTGAGCTGATAGCAAAAAATCATGTGATAATGCATGAGAAGCCCTAATCTAACATTGCTGGCTGTAACTGGAGAGTAAAGAGAGAATGAAGCTCTCTGGACTCGGCAAGACTGATGTAAAACACACTGCAAAAACAAACGGGTGCTGCTGAATTCAGCTACTCACCAATCCTTTTGCTCAGCTGCGAGTCACTCGACTGGTATGGTTTTCTCTCCTGTTAGTGCCACACAGATCCCTCCCTCAAAATCAGTTGTGGTCATCTCTGCTATCGTTGGTTCAGGAGGGCATCGCTGGTGATGCTCTGTAACAGATCCCATCGGGCTTTTTAGAGCTGCTCTGCAAAAACTGAAAGGCAACAACCAGAAATACATCACGTCGTGGTCACGTCACCTCTCTCTCTCCTAGGGCCAGGTGAGACAGCTCTAGAGGTGAGAGAACACACAAGCCGATTGCACGATGCATCCTCACGCAGCATCCTACGTTATCATCCAGGTTGGAAAAGACCTTTGAGATGATCAAGTCCAACTGCCTGCTCTACAGTCCCCAACCCCTACCCCATCTCCTGAAACACCTTCTCTGCCTGTGTGTTGAACCCCTCCAGGGACGGTGCCTCCACCCCCTCCCTGGGCAGCCTGTGCCAAGGCTTCTCCTCGTTCTGAGAAGCCAGTCCAGCCTTCCTGGCCCCATCACAAACTGGGGGTCCTGCCCAAGGCAGGGGGGCTGTAACTAGAGGACCTTTAAGGTCCCCTCTAACCTAAACCGTTCCATGATCCTGTATTTTCTCAATGCCATCAGCACCACTCAGTGCCTTAAAGTTGAGAGAGAGCCCCTAATGGCTAAATGGTGCTGTTGGCCACTACCATTACCTTCCCAGCAGCACTGATTAATCTCAGAAGCTTTTTAATGAAGCAGCCAGTCCCTCACTGAGGTAATGTGCAAGGGAAAAGGAGGTAGGGGAGATGCTCATTGATGTTATTAACGTATTGATTGGAGTAAAGAGCCTGGATTCCTTTGCCAGCTCTGCCACAGACTTTTGCTGTGACCTTGAGCTTCCCACTTTCTTCATCCCATTTCCCTACCTCTAACTTCTAACCCTTCATCTTAGCACATAACCCTTTCACGTTACAGTACAGAGTCTTTCCTGAACCCCTGCTGGCATCCTAGAAACATAAAATCATGGGATCCATAGATTCACAGAATAAGTGGAAGGGATCTCCATTCATCCACTCTGGGTGCCCTTTGGAGGGCCCTTCCAACTCTATGGATTTACGAAACCAAAGCTCCACGCTGTGTTCTGGGCAAGAGTTTGTCTCATTCACCCACCCCACAGCACCAGGTCCATCAAGGTTGCAGGTTGATGCAAGCCCTGCCTGGCCACGCTGGTTTGCAGGGAGTGGGGTGAGCACAGCCCCACTCAGAGCTCCCAGCAGCTGCGTCCAACAGAGCAGCCGTTCACGCTCCGCAGGATCCCAGCGGTTGGTGTGTTCTCTGCTGATGGGTGCCCACACGGCTGTCAGGCAGACAGAAAGGAAAGAAGAGCTAATAGAGCAGTGAAGGGAGGGAGAGCCAGGCTGCTCTGCAGCCCCTCATCCCCCACTCCGTAGCTCTGCAATGGGTTCTTGTGGCCAAAGTGCAGGACCCTGCCCTTGGCTCTGTTCAGCCTCATCCCCTTGGCCTCTGCCCAGTGACCCAGCCTGTCCAGCTCTCTCTGCAGCATCTTCCTCCCCTCCAGCAGATTGACCCTGCCCNTGTGGGTGACCACGTCGTTGCAACTCACTATTGCTTCTGTAAAAGCATCAAGTCATTCTCATGAATAAGACAACAACCACACAGAAACAAACAGATGTCAGCTGCCACCATCAAGGTAGCAAACTGCCTCTCTGTCATCTTTCCATACAGCAAATTATAGAGAGCAAAGCTGAGGCATCACCCACAGAACTCGTTGGCAGCAGAAGGGAACCAGGATTAGGTCAGCCATTGAAAAAATACCCAACCCCAAACCAACCTAAACTCAAAGAAGAGGTGGTTGAGTGGTTGGGGGTTGTAGGGTGGACTTGATGATCCCAAAGGTGTTGTCCAAACTCCTAATTCTATGATTCTCTAAGAGGGAACTGTCTCCCCTAGGGCACTACTGGGCTGTGGCTGTCAGACCTGCCTGGCAGCCTTTTAGCAGCCACTCACTTTACTCCTATTTTTGGTGGAATTGGTGTTAAAAGCAGTGGCTTCACACCTTGATGGCACCTCACAGTACTTGCAGCCTTCACATCCCCCTGGTTCCTCTCCCATGGAGGAGGGATCGATGTTGCTACTGTCTGGGGTAGAGAGGTTGTTGGCCTCTTTTTCCTAGGGACTGGCGATAGGACCAGAGGAAATGGGGTCAGGTTGTGCTGGGGGGGAGGGTCAGCTTGGATCTTAAGGAAAACTTCTTCCCAGAAAGAGTGGGGAGGCCTTGGAACAGACTGCCCGGGGAGGGGGTGGAGGCACTGTCCCTGGAGAGGTTCAACAAACAGGCAGAGAGGGTGTTTCAGGGGATGGGGCAGTGGTTGGGGGCTGTAGGGTGGATGGTTGGACTTGATGATCTTGAAGGTCTTTTCCAACCTTGATGGTTCTATGAGCTGCTGTCATTGCCCCTCTGTGCACTCAGCTTTCCCCAAACCTCATTCCCTCCATGCCAGCCAAGGAATGTGTGATGCAGCAATCACAGCTCCCAAGGCATGAGCTTCCCTCACCAGCACCCAGCAGCACCATCGAGCTCTTAACAGCTGAGAGCTCCACAGCAGTCACTGAACTCTGTGTCCTAAAGAAACCCCTGTGTTTAGTGGTGTCAGGGCTGCTGCTGGTGACTGCTCTGCCCTGGGGTTGGGGGTGATGCTCTACCGGAGCCTATCCATACAGTTTATCCCGGATCAAAGCGCTTTGGTTTACTCAGGAAATAGAGTACCTCCCCTCGCTCCGTTCAGACCTTATATCCAGATTTAACCACAGGCCCCACGGCACTCGACGCTGCTCACAAAGCTGTTGCCTTTGTGCATCTCAGATCCCTTCCCTTCTCCCTTATTACTGTTTTCTTTTCTCTTTGAGTACCCATAGGGTTAAGAAAAACCAGGAGCTGGATGCAGGGTGCCAGTGCAGTGCCAGTGCCATTTTTCTCTTTACAATCCTGTTTTTTGAAGGCTAATGACACCAGCTGAAGGAACTCACCTCGGTTCCCGAGTGCCTGGGGTTGCTCGTGGCTTAGGAGATGCGCTCTGTCCTTGCCATGCAGTGCATCCTGAAGAGCCGCCGAGACCTCGAGTCACTGGATGCCACAGGAACAAAAAGTCTGCTGAGAGGGGAAAAAGGTGAAACCAAGCAGGAGTGAGGTCCTGGATTCAATTTAGGAGAAGAAAGAAGTCTCCTGAAAACGATAAAAGGAGTAAAGAGGAAAAGGAGAACAGGAGGTTGAAAGAAAGATGTGAGAGGATCACGCCTTCATAAACTTATCTGAGCCACCAAAACTTTGCCAGCATTGAATTTCCAAACTACCTGAGGTTCCAAGGGAATCAGTCCCTTCCCTGGACTCTAACCACATCCCCATGCCTCCCACTCCTCCTCTCCAGCCCTTTGTCACTGATCGATCCCCACAGCAGGGCTGTGAGTCCTCAGGTACGGGAGCTGCCGCTGAGCTTCCCTCCTGCTAGCAGGTCGCCAGGAATTGAGCTTGGAGAGACCCGGGGAGAGGGTCTGAGGGTGGGAGCCAGGGGCTGGGAGGCAGCAGAAGGAAAAGCAGTCACAGCAGCTGAGTGAAAATCTGTTCAGCTCACTCTGCTCGAGCAGATGCTGCCTCTGGTGCTGCTAAAGACAAACTCCTGCACATGCACTGGGTTATGCAATGATTGTGAGACCATTTATGTTCCAGTCACACTATCAGGTCTCTAATCACATCCATCACGGCTCTCATCACCTCATCAAGCTTCCCCCATGGCGTGGGGTCATTCTTGGAGAAACCAACATCAGCACCTTCTGGTCTCCTTCATTCATAGAATCACCCACTGCTTTGGGATGGAAAGGACTTGGAGGTGTTGAAGGTCAGGCTGGGTGAAGTGCTGAGTGGCACGAGCTAGATGTCAGATGTTTAGGGTTACTGGGTTGGTTTTAGGTTGGATTGGGTGATCTTGAAGGTCTTTTCCAGCCTCATCAGTACTGGGAGACTGTGACTTTCAATGCCATCTAAATCCAAACCCTCTGCAGTGAGCGGGGACGTCTCCAACCAGAGCAGGTTGCTCAGAGCCCTAAGGTCCAACATGGCCTGGGATGGGGTTTCTCTCACCCCTCTGGGCTGCCTAAGCCAGGGTTACATACCTGTTGTTTCAAGGAGCTTTATCTTTCTTAACTCTCTGGTGGGTGCCAGGTTTTGCAGTCAAATTCATCGCTGCTTTAGTTAGCAGTGGTCATCTAAGCTTTACTCTTGTGCTTGCTGCCAAATGCCTCCTCCTAATCTTAACTCTGGTGGGGAAAAAAAGAAGGTAGTTATGATTTCTGGCCCCGTGGCCATGATTTCCCCCCAGTCCGGCTGCGTAACCTGACACAGAGTCCCTTCACACAGCAACGGCCATCACCACCCTCACACTTTTGGGGAAGAATTAACTGGGGTTGGCTCATTTACAGGTCAGTTAGAGAGAAGCAGAGGCTCGTATTTCCATCAACATCCCAGCCAGCAGCAGGTTGGGAACAGCTGGAGTCAGGGAGAGACTGACCCAGTGCCAAAGGAAGCCCTTGGGGACCACAGCTTTGCTGGATCTAGACGTGAATGTCCAGGCATCCATCACCCTCAGCTGAGCTTTGACATGAGAACACAGTCACAGAATCACAGAGCTTTAGGGATCAGAAGGGACCTCAAAAGGTCACCCAGTCCAATCCCCCTGCCAGAGCAGGAGCCCCTAGATCCAGTGGCACGGTCACCTCATGACACAAAATGAGCAATAAATTCTGAGTGTCCTTCAGCAAGGGCAACGCAGGAGCAAACCACTGCATCACCAGCAATAACCCCGTCGTCAGCCAACAAACCCAACCCTGGGCAGACTGCAAACGTGGGGTCTGATGGGCACAGGCTGCCCAGGGGGCTGTGGAGTCTCCTTCTCTGCAGACGTTCCAGCCCCACCTGGCTGTGTTCCTGTGCCACTGGGTCTGGGTGATCCTGCTGTGGCAGGGGGATTGGACTGGGTGATGTTTCAAGCTCCCTTCCCATCCCTAAGGATTCTAAGTCCCTTCTGGGAGCATGGACTGACCCCATGACAAAACCCTCTGCAGCCAGACGAAGGGACAAGGCACCGCGAGCGCCTCGGGGCTGTTTGGTCAAGGAGGTGGCCACGCGGCCAAGCCAGCAGGTTCAGGATACGGGCAGAAGCGAGGACAGCAAACTTCTCTCATATATATTCTTGGAGCGGCGTTTCATACCACTCCTTTTGTTTGTTTTGACAATGGATCTTATCTTCAGCTAAGGGCTGTGTTGAGGACTATTATTACCCTCTATAAAAGCCTCAGCGTCTTTCTTTCCAGTTGTTCGGCGCCCCAGCGTGGCATGGCAAATTTAATCGAAGAACGCCGCTCCGGGGAGAGCCTTCCGAGACTCTCCCCTTTCTCAGAAAGCCCTTATCTCTTTTTTCCTTGTGTCGGGGATGCATTAAAGCAAAAAAAAAACCCCTAAAAATCACCAAAAAAAAAAGAGTCATTCTGAGGATATTCTTCCCCGATAATTATTGTCAGGCTCCGAGATAAGAGCCCTACGTGATGTTAACGCGCTGTTCGAGCCGGCTGGCTGAATGCAAATCCTGCAGCACTTAGAGGTCCCAAACAATGGTCGCCCTAAAACACTAGGGCCTGGTATTTTGCCAGAGACAAGAGCGAGCTTTGATTTCTTGTGTTTCGATAAGGCGCGATCCGAGCTCCTTTATCTCAGCTGTTATATTTAAAGATGACACTCTAGCCTCGCCGCCTCGCCTATTGTTTTGCCCCCGATTATCTGCCAATGTTGTTGTTTAGTCAAACTCACCCGGCTTTCATGAAAGCCCTGCTCCCAATTTAAGAGGAATTATTGAAATGCAGAGTGTCCTAGCCGTCGTCGCCGCGGCGGCTTCGCGCGGAAGAACTAGGCGGTTAATCAAAAGTTAATTGTATAATTCTCATGCAGATTAGGGCCCTCTTGCAAATGAATCCCAGGTTGTGATTATTAAAAAAAAAAAAGGAGAGAGAGAGAGGGGGGAGAGAGAAGGGAAAGGAATGCACAAGGGGTCTCCAGTCGGGTAAACAATCAGCTCAGGTTTAATTTGTGGTAAACAAAGTGCCGATACACTGGGGGGGTCCTGCAAAGGAGACAAAAAGGTGAAAATAAATTAAAAATAAGGGGGGGAAAGAGGCAAAAAAAAAAAGGCAGAGATAGGATCTCTTTGTTTTTAGGCATCTTTCAAAAAGCACGGATGAAAAAGGGAAGGAAGAAACCCAGAGCCTAAACAAAAAGCCCCCCATTACTATCTGCTGGCAGCATCCCCGCGCTGTGTAAATGAGAGCAGCTCCATAATTACACTGCAGCCCTCGGACGGGGAGCGGGGTGGCACCACGTCGCTGCTGCCTCCTCGGCTAAATACCTCTGTGGTGCTGCCGTGTAAAATCAGCGGCTTTAATGAAGAGTTTGATTAATCACTAAGTGGTTCTCTATGTGCCAATAAACAACCTTGGCGGAGAAGGGCACGAGCGGGACGTCGAGAGCCCGCTCGGAGCCGTCGGGATGAATCAAGAGAATTAGAAAGGTTGGAAGAGATCTGCAAGATCATCCAGTCCAAGCGTCAACCCGACCCTGTTGTGCCCACTAAAACGGGTGCACGAGCAAAGGGATGATGACCAGGCAGCGATGGCTCCCGTGCCAGAAGAATTAGAAATCATTGCTGAGCTAAAATAGATCAACAAGAAGAGTTTCTCCAGTCAATCTTTAGAGTCTTTTCTGTTGAAGTGGTGAGAATTGGTTTGAGTTAGTTAGAGCTGCTGACGATGAAGAGCAAAAGCGATGTGAAAAGAGTTTGGGGAAGGTCCTATGTGACTGCAAAGCCTGCTGCTGCCACGCGGGACAGAAAGACCCACTCATCCTCAGCTGACTGCCCTGAATTACTCTATCGATGGGTTATTTATTTACTGGGGACAACACACTTGGTCCCATTAACAGGAGACCACAGCAGCACCCCCAGATGAGGGCACAAGGAACCACTTAAAGCCCTGGGATGTGGGCGTTTGGCACTCACCTTCTCCCTTTCCACTCTGTGGAGGGAGTCTCAGTCATCATTTTCTCTGGGATGAAGAGAATCATCATGAAATGAGGAGCAAGATCCTCATAAGGATGATTTAAACACAATCTTGGTGGGAGAAGCTGTGTTAGCTCCACTGATGAGCTATCTCCAGACTACAATTCTTCCCCCCAGAGATGACAGGCTAGGTCTTGGTGAATTACTCTGGTGCTGTAGGACACAGCCACTGGCATCCTGGGGAGGATTAGAAAGGGTTTAGTTAGTAGATCAAGAGAGGTTCTTCTCCCCCTCTACTCTGCCCTGATGAGACCACATCTGGACTCTTGTGTCCAGTTCTGGGCCTCTCGGTTGCAGAAGGACACAGAGCTGCTTGAGAGAGTCCAGCACAGAGGTGATGAAGGGAGGGGAGCATCTCCCTGCTGAGGAAAGGCTGAGGGAGCTGGGAAAAAAGGAGCCTGAGGGGGGATCCCATGAGTGTTGATCAAGATGGAAAGGGTGGGGGTCAGGAGGAAGGAGCCAGGCTCTGCTCAGGAGCACCCAATGATCGGATAGGGGCACCGGGTGTCAGCTGGAACAGAGGAGGTTCCACGTCAAGAGGAGAAGCAGCTTCAGAACCAGCAGGTGCTGGTCCAGGACCCACAGCACAGGGGACAGTTAGGCAGAACCATAGATGAGTCCAGAGCAAGGAAGGGCCACATCTGGAGGTCAGCGTGTTCAGGCAATGCTTGCAAAAGCCTTCAACAACCGGGCTGGCTCCTACCTCACCCACAGCGATTGCAGTTCCCTGCTGCTCTCTGGTTGCAGTTTCTGGATGGATGCTCTGAGCAGCTCCCGACCACTGCTTCCCAGGCTTTGTTCTGTTTTCTTTCTGTAAAAACAAGTGATTTACACTCAGGCAAGTTCTCTTCAATCAAGCAAGCAGAGCCAACATCAACATGCAGCATCTAATCAGCTTTAAAAACCTCCAATAACTCGCGCCAGGTTGCATGGGAATCGTTACAGACATCAATCTCCAGCAGAGGAAAAGTATCTACGAGGTACCAGATGGTCACTAGTAAAATCAAGAGTGTGAAAACTCCAATAGTGTCTTTTGGGGAGAGGGAACTGAGCTAAAAAGAGGATTGTGGATGATCCTGGGGGGAAGATGAAACTAATCCAACTGAAATCGTTCAGTTTTGTCATGAGCTTGTTTTGCTAATCAATACCTGAGAGCAAAGGTTGGGTCGCATGGGGAGCAGAGTGTCCAGGCTGGCAGGGAGCTGGCTCAGGCTCTGCTCCTGTAGTCCTGGCTGCGGTGTGCACTCACATGCCAAGGGGCTCCTCACACCTTCACATGAATAGAGAGACCTCAAATGATCCGGGTGCTGGAGCAGAGGTGGCTGAGGAAGATGGGGTTGTTCAGCCTGGAGAAGAGAAGGCTCCTGGGGAGCTGGTACTGACCTTTCAGTCTCTAAATGGGGCTACAAGAAGGCTGGGGAGGGACTGTTCATGAAGGCTGTGGATGTTAGGAAGTAGTTCTGGTACAGGTTGTCCAAGGAGGTGGCTGAGGCCCCATCCTTGGAGATACACAAGGAGAGGCTGGACAAGACTCTAGGCAACCTGATCTACTTGAGGATGTCCTTGCTCACTGCAGAACGACTTGTGAGGGTCCCTTCCAACCCAGGCTATCCCATCCTATCCCATCCCATCCCATTCCCCAGGCTTCCCTGTTCCCTGGAACAGGCAGCCTGTTCCAACCCCTGACCACTCTGTCAGGGAAGAGATCTTTCCTGATGTGTAACTTTGCCCAGCACACCTTGAGAACATTTCCTCTTGTTTCATCACTAGTGACCTGGGAGAAGAGACCAGCTCCCACCTCTCTGCACCCTCCTTTCAGGTAGCTGTAAAGAACAGGAAGGTCTCCCCTGAACCTCCTTTTCTCCATGCTAAACAGCCTCTATTGCAGGGCTTTCAACTAAGGACTAACTTAATTACCCTGTAATTGGAGCTGGACAAACACCGCATCCTGGGCACATAGAATCCTTAGGGATGGGAAGGGACCTGGGAAGATCACCCAGTCCAGTCCCCCTGCCACAGCAGGATCACCCAGACCCAGTGGCACAGGAACACAGCCAGGCGGGGCTGGAACGTCTGCAGAGAAGGAGACTCCACAGCCCCCCTGGGCAGCCTGTGCCAGTGCTCCGGGACCCTCCCTGGGAAGAAGGTCCTGCTGATACTTAGACGGATCCAGAAAGGAGTGAGATCACACTCATGATGTTATATTGATGTCAGGTTCGAAGGCACTGAGGTCACCCATGCAAATCGCAGAAGCATTAACCTAGTGATTTATCCTCTTCCATGAATCACTCCGAGGAAGGCTGACAGCTGCATCCACGGACGCCAAGACCACAGGAAAAAACCAGGTCAGGCAGCCAATATAAATTAAAAGTAGAAAGGGAGCGATGATAAATATCTTGGAGAAGATCCCGTGCTGATACCCGCTCAGTATTCCCACTGTTATGACAAGACTTGAGATACTAAAGGAATCGGGAGGCTACACGTCAGGTATCAGCCCACAGAGGAACCCCATCTCATCTTGAATTCATTTGAAAATGAAGTGAGGGCGTAACATGGCGCTGACTCCTCCGCAGATAGCTCCGGCGAGCTGAGCTCACCCTCGCCTGAAGGAAGTATGTCCAGATACATTAGGTAATGTTTTTCAGCTGGACGGCTATCAAATTAAGGCAGCAGAGACCAAACCTGGCTGACAGCGACTATTTCCAGTCTCGAAAAGGAAAGAGCAAGTGATTTATGACCCTGGGATTTTTTTGATGTGAAGATGAGACCGCTCTCTTTAGGTCTGAGATGGGGAATGAAGAGAACAAGGGGAGTCTCACGGCTGGTTTCCAAGTCTGCACAACTCTCCAATGTCATAGGTGCCCAAGGTAGCATGGCTGGGATTCATAACTCTGCCCAGGAACGGGCTAAGGGGCGCTTGGTGGTTCAGTGTGAACTCCGTGTTGCTCATCAGAAACAGCCTGAAGAGGAGGGGGAGGCTGAGGGGAGACCTTGCTGTTTACAGCTACCTGAATGGAGGGTGGAGAGAGGTGGGGGTCAGTCTCTTCTCCCAAGGAACAAGGGACAGGACAAGAGGAAACGGCCTCAAGCTGCCCCAGGGGAAGTTGAGGTTGCCCATGAGGACAAACTTCCTCCTGGAAATGGCCCTCAGGCCTTGGCACAGGCTGCCCAGGGAGAGGTTTGAATCGCCATCCCTGGCTGTGTTTCCCAGTCGTGGAGACCTGGAGCTCGGGGTTTAGCAGTGGCCTTGGGCCAGCTGGGTTCAGGGTTGGACTGGATGAACTTGAAGGGCTTCCCCAGCCTAAACCATTCTGGGGTGCTGTGAATTCTGAGGTGGTTGTTGTCACAGAGACAGACCCTCTTCCCACCCCTCTCATCCCAGTCCCACTGGGAATCTCTCACACAGACGCCTCTCAAATCTGTTTTGCCCAAGCCCAAAAGGCAGATGGCAGTGACTTTGCAGGCCTGAAGAGACTCATTGCGACGAGTTTGAACCTCTGTCACACAGCCTCTGCAGCTTTAAATAATAAACAACACCTCTTCCACCTTATTGACCCATTAATCACACCAGGCAATGCCAGGAGAGAGCAACACCCACCTCTAGCCCCACTAAGGTCCCCATGGCCACCTGTGACAGAGCAGCGAGGGTCAGCATCAAACCCAACGCTGCTGGAAAGCTGCTGTCGTGGCTTTAGTTCTGTTTTATCACTGGCTTCATGCCTGCCTTTGCTTCCAAAGACAAAACACAGCGGAACCCTTCCGCTTCAGCAAGAACATCCCATAACCACACACGAGCGCGAGCTGAAACCCAGCGGTGATTATAACCCTCCTAACCCAGTTGCTCTTAATTTTCTCTGATTCCTGTGGGGCTGCGATGTTCTGTGTTTGCTCTCTGCCCAGAGGCAAACTGTTAGCTCCTGCAAGAGTCAACAGAACCTGTTTTGCTCTCCACAAATGTTTACAAAAAAGTTTGTTCCAGTTCCACAACCCAGTGACGTTCGAGCACCTGAGGGGCTTTCAAAGAATCACTAGGGATCGGAAGGGACCTTGAAAGATCATCCAGTCCAGTCCCCCGGCCACAGCAGGATCCCCCAGACCCAGTGGCACAGGAACACAGCCAGGCGGGGCTGGAACGTCTGCAGAGAAGGAGACTCCACAACCCCCCTGGGCAGCCCCTTCCAGTGCTCCGGGACCCTCCCTGGGAAGAAGGTCCTGCTGAGATTGAGAGGGAACCTCCTCTGTTCCAGCTGGCACCCAGTGCCCCTTGTCCTGTCCCCAGATGCCCTTGAGCAGAGCCTGGCTCCATCCTCCTGACACCCACCCCTCACAGATTGAGAGACAGGAATGAGGTCCCCCCTCAGCCTCCTCTTCTCCCAGCTCCAGAGCCCCAGCTCCCTCAGCCTTTCCTCATCAGGGAGCTGCTCTCCTCCCTTCATCCTCTTCATTGCTCTACGCTGGACACCCTCCAGCAGCTCTGTGTCCTTCTGGAACTGAGGGGCCCAGAACTGGACACAGGACTCCAGATGAGGTCTCACCAGGGCAGAGTAGAGGGGGAGAAGACCCTCCCTCGATCTGCTAACCATCCCCATTCTGATCCCCCCAGG
>VZRI01013149.1:76229-162635 GCA_013397515.1 Upupa epops
CTTTCTCCTCCCCTGCTCTCCAGCAGGTCAGTGCCCAACCTATCCCGGTCCCTGTGGTTGCTCTTGCCCAGATACCCTATCTACGCTGACCCTTGCTGTACCTCAATTTCTTGGTCATGCATGGACTTGAGGACTGAATGCTGTTTGAAGGGAACGATTGAGAGCTACAGTTCTCACCCCTTTTGAGCCCCCTCATGAGGGGTTGCACTAGATGATCTTCTGAAGTTCCTACCAGCTGCTAACGTTCTGTGACTCTATGATGTGCAGTGTGGAGTTGCCTGTGAGGATTTTGGGTTTGCCCAAAGCTAAGAGCACGGGCTGCTCAGAAATTCCCTGGTAGCCCTGGCANAAACCATTCTGGGGTGCTGTGAATTCTGAAGTGGTTGTTGTCACAGAGACAGACCCTCTTCCCACCTCTCTCATCCCAGTCCCACTGGGAATCTCTCACACAGACGCCTCTCAAACCTGTTTTGCCCAAGCCCAAAAGGCAGATGGCAGTGACTTTGCAGGCCTGAAGAGACTCATTGCGACGAGTTTGAACCTCTGTCACACAGCCTCTGCAGCTTTAAATAATAAACAACACCTCTTCCACCTTATTGACCCATTAATCACACCAGGCAATGCCAGGAGAGAGCAACACCCACCTCTAGCCCCACTAAGGTCCCCATGGCCACCTGTGACAGAGCAGCGAGGGTCAGCATCAAACCCAACGCTGCTGGAAAGCTGCTGTCGTGGCTTTAGTTCTGTTTTATCACTGGCTTCATGCCTGCCTTTGCTTCCAAAGACAAAACACAGCGGAACCCTTCCGCTTCAGCAAGAACATCCCATAACCACACACGAGCGCGAGCTGAAACCCAGCGGTGATTATAACCCTCCTAACCCAGTTGCTCTTAATTTTCTCTGATTCCTGTGGGGCTGCGATGTTCTGTGTTTGCTCTCTGCCCAGAGGCAAACTGTTAGCTCCTGCAAGAGTCAACAGAACCTGTTTTGCTCTCCACAAATGTTTACAAAAAAGTTTGTTCCAGTTCCACAACCCAGTGACGTTCGAGCACCTGAGGGGCTTTCAAAGAATCACTAGGGATCGGAANAGTTCCTACCAGCTGCTAACGTTCTGTGACTCTATGATGTGCAGTGTGGAGTTGCCTGTGAGGATTTTGGGTTTGCCCAAAGCTAAGAGCACGGGCTGCTCAGAAATTCCCTGGTAGCCCTGGCAATGCTTTCCTGTGTTAATGGTTGCTCCAGTCCCTTCCCCAGCCTCGTTCCTCTCCTCTGGACAACCTGTTCCAGTGCCTCAGCACCCTCACAGGGAGGAATTCCTGCCTCACATCTAACTCTCCCCTCTTTCAGCTCAAACCCATCCCGCTTTTCCTATCCCTTTACTATGAGCTGTGGGGCAGTACCCCACAGGTCTCTGCTCCCAGGAAGAGTTGTGCCCAGATTTGTCTGCCACGGGAGGCAAAGAGGAAGGAAAATGTTGTTGCGATGAAGCTGCTTTGCAGCAAACCTGGCTGAACTGCAACGTCTAAGGAGCCATCCCCTAGGAAACAGCTGAAGCTTAAATGACACAGAAAGAGAATGACTGTTGGTTAATGGGACCAGCACAACCCAAATTGAACTTAATGAAAATGTGTTTAGCTAGAGCCAGGGAGTTAAGCAGGTCTTAAATAAGCAGGAATTATCCACCCTTTAAACACACATCGCCAAAGGAAGATTAAGAGATTTCCTGGGTACTCCAGAGAGAGGTTGGTCGCAGGGAACCGAGATTTCTCAGCAAGATCAAGCTCAACAGCTCGAGGAGTTTTCACTGTCAGCTTTCAGTTTCTTCTTCTCACTTAGAAACAAAAGCAAAATGCAAGGAGAGGCATTTACCTGAGACGATGGTTCCATGGAACAGGCAGTCTGTGGGCAGGAATAGCAGAGGTCAGGGTGTTCCAGAACCATCCCAGCTCCTCCTGCCTTTTTATTCTTAATTTCTTCTGCCAGATACAGGCTGTCCCGACACCACAAATCCCCGTGTCACACAGTACAGCATGGGGGCAGTGATTCAGCACAGTGGTTAAGCATCACCTACGTGGAAAGAGACCTCATAAATTGAGTTCACACAATGATCAAGGCTGGAACAGCCCTCTGAGCTCAGCCAGCCCAGCCCAGCACCTAACAGCACCCCAGCAGCCAGAGCAGGGCACGCAGGGCCACAGCCAGGCTGTCCTTCAACACCTCCAGACACAGACTCCACCACTGCCCTGGGCAGTCCAGTCCAGGCTCTGAGCCCCCTTTCCAGGAGGAAGGGCTTCCTAACAGCCAACCTAACCCTCCCCAGGTAGCTTCAGGCCCTGCCCTCTCATCCTGGTGCTGGTTGCCTGGGGGAAGAACCTGACCCCCACCTGTCTACAGCTTCCCTTCAGGGAGTTACGGAGAAGCAGAATGTTCTCCCCTGAGTCTCTTCCCCAGGCTGAACACCCTCAGCCTCTCTTCATAAGACACTTCCTCTAGTCCCTTCACCAGCTGTGTTTGAGTCCCCCAAGTGCAGAAAAGCTAATTCTGTGTAAAAAGAACTCACTCATGGGTGTTTATTTCAATGCTCCTGTTGTGCTCCCAGCCATCTGATTTGTTCTTTAGGACATCAAGCCAAGATCTCAGCAGATTTGCACACACAGCAGGTCAGAGAGATCTGTTTAGACTGATCTAGCTACTGCCCTCCATTCATCTTTTCATGCTGCAGCAGCTTTTTCCTCCAGACCCAGGTTTCTTTTTATCACCAGACACTACAGAAGAGCTTTTTGTAGGTTACTGCTGGCTGGAGGAGTCCCAAAGCCTCAAGACTCCAGGAATCACATAATGAACACAAAGTATTAAAGGACAACACCAAAGCCTAGAGAGCAGGAAGAACTGTGAGCTGGGGGACCACAAGGAAAGGAGAATGGTGATTATGCCAGGAAGAAGCCCGCCAGTTGTGATGAGCCTGTCCTGTAAATGAACTCAAACCTGACCTAGCTTTGATCATAGAATCCTTAGGGATGGGAAGGGACCTGGGAAGATCATCCAGTCCAACCCCCTGCCACAGCAGGATCACCCAGACCAAGTGGCACAGGAACACAGCCAGAACATCTCCAGAGGAGACTCCACATCCCCCTGGGCAGCCTGTTCCCATCAGACCCCACGTTTGGAGTCTGCCCAGGGTTGGGTTTGTTGGCTGACGACGGGGTTATTGGCTGGTGATGCAGTGGTTTGGTCCTGCGTAAAACAGGAGGTTTTAAACCATGACACTAGGTACAGACAGCAGAGCCATCTGAAGGGCTGCAGCAGCAGGGCTCGTGGATGAACCCGAGCGATCAGACATTCACTTCTGGCCGCAGACACTACCACACTTCATTTTTCTACTGCTTTTGAAGGAGCACCAGAGTGCAGCTCTCCGGAGATCCGCACTCAATATGTGCTCAGAATCAATTTGCTGTAGGAAGCAGTGACGGACCGGGCTGCAGCAGCTCCGGTCTATTGTGTCACAGTGTGTTTTGGGCTGCCTTTCACCTGGAGAGCCACTCGAGTGTTGGGTAACGGTGTCCATTCAACTCATTAAGTTTCTGATAAAATACAGTGACTCCCTCGTCACAGCAGCCACCTCTGTGTCTTGGCTACTTGATTTTTGCTTTGGAAGTGCAAAGGGGGTACAGGCTGTGTCACAGCTTGACAACACTCGAGATCCTTGCAGAGCATAAAGGCATTTGAAATGACAATGGGCTTCTGAAGAGAATCACACAACCATCAGGGTTGGAAAAGACCTTCAAGATCATCAAGTCCAACCACCTGCCCTACAGCCCCCCAACCACTAACCCAGTGGTGGCTCTGACCTGGGTGAAGCAGTGGGCTCTGAGGGTGCCTGGCTCTGCAAACCAGTCCTGAATGAAAAACCTGCTAGGGGAAAGCAGTGACCTGAGCAAATCTCGTACCCCTGGAATGAAGCACTTAGCTGAGCATCACCCCTGCCACTCAGAACAGCTTTGAGCTGCTTGAGTCCAAGGCAGGGAAAGGCCACAGGATGAAAATAATCATAAGGGAGATAAAAGTTAACCTAAAGGAGGAATAACAAGGAAAAAGGGGTAGGAGAGAAAAAACATAAACTGCTAGTAATTTACAGCTCTGTCTGCAACTTCCTGAAAGGAGGGTGTAGAGAGGTGGGAGTCAGTCTCTTCTCCCAAGGAACAAAGGACAGGACAAGAAGAAATGGCCCCAGAGGAAGTTAAAGTTGCCCATGAGGACAAACTTCTTCCTGGAAAGGGTTCTCAGGCCTTGGCACAGGCTGCCCAGGGAGGGGGTTGAGTCTCCATCCCTGAAGGGGACCAAAAGCCCCAGAGATGTGGTTGGGTTTAGTGATGGGGTGTGATATGAGCTGAGTACAGGGGGGTATGTGATGATCCTAAGGTCTTTTCCAACCTGTCTGATTCTATTAGACACAGACAGACCATTCACTGAGATTTTAAACAGTTACAAATGACTGATCCCCCTTCAGGGAGTGATCCCCTTTTAGACAGTGGATAAGCTGATCCTCGAGACAAATATCACTTGAGCTAAGAAAGAGTCTCCACCATCTGGGTTTCCTACATCTGGGGTGACTCTTCTCTCTCTCTCTCTCTCTTTGCAGTCCCTGTCAAAGGCTCAAGCTACACATCTAGATGTGGGGGTCAGGGTGTTAACATCTGCCTGCTGCTGTCAGGGGAGTCTGGAAAAGAATGAAAGGATGATGAGTTGGTTGTCCAAGAGATTTGTCACTTTTAGACTCTGGGCTGCTGGTCCCGGGCTGGGTTATCAAAATGATGTGGCCTGAGACCTGTGTGAGCATCCCAGTGCTCCTGGAGATTATAAGATCTGGAAAGAAGACATAAACCAATGCCAGGGCCTAAGACAGGGTAAAAGCATTTGGCAGCAAGCCTGGGCTTGCTCTGTCCCTGGAGAAGATCTGTTGGCACTTCGACTGGAAAGTGATGAGCAGAAGTTTCTGCTTGTGCAGCAGTTCCAGGACAGAGGGGCTGAGGCACCGCTCAACAGAAAGGACAGGGTGTGTTTTGGGGACCCTGCTGAAATTGGAATTAAAAGGGAATGTAACACAGATCACATCGTAGCATCCAAGGGACAGCCTTCTCCCTTCCTTTTCTACTCCTTGCCAGTGCTGGAAGCACCTACAGCAGTCATTGATTCATTTCAAGGACATCATAGCATCAAGCAAGGGCAAGAACTCTGATAGAACCCCAGCTGCTCTTCCCTCACAAGTAACTGCAGAAGCTGCTGCTCCTGAGGGAGCTGTAGATGATGGGGTTTCCTCACTGTATTCAGCTCCCTTTGACTCTGGGATGTTGACCAGGTGTTTTCTGCTTCACTCAAATCTTATCAGAGAAGCAAGAGAGGGAAGAGAGTCCCAGTCCTCTGCACTCTGTGGAGGTCACAAGACAAGAATATTGCTGTGGGAGGATGAGCCTCTCCTGAGGTGCAGAACCTGAGTTATACAACCACTATGGAGTTAGGACCAGCTCAGGGTGATGCTCTGAATGTGGGCGTAGGGGCAGGGGGCTGGTATCAACTCATTTAGAATTATAAGGTTGGAAGGGACCTCCAAAAGTCATCCAGTCCAGCCCCTCTACAACAAACAGGGCCAGCACTCGCCAGACCAGGTTGCCCAGAACCCCATCCAGCCTGACGTTGAATGGCTCCAGGGATGGGTTCTCCACCCCCTCTCTGGGCAGCCTGGTCCAGGTTCAGATTCAAGAACCTGAAAAAGGACAGGGTGCTCAGAGCCTGGACTGGCCTGCCCAGGGCAGTGGGGGAGTCCCTGTGTCTGGAGGTGTTGAAGGACAGCCTGGCTGTGGCCCTTAGTGCCCTGGGGTGGCTGATGGGGTGCTGTTAGGTGCTGGGCTGGGCTGGAGGAGCTCAGAGGGCTTTGCCAGCCTCAATAACTCTGTGATTCTGATTGCTCGTCTTGGACTCCCACCAGTGCTGGGGATGTTTGCTGCAAGAGGAATGAAGAAAACTGATTAAGCAACAGAAGAATCTCGAGAAGAAGGCCCAGGCAGGAATTTGTGTTGCAGAATCACTGCATTAAAAAGCACTAATGAAAAATAAATGAGGGGAGCACTTGTTGACAAGTACATGAAGAAGAAATAACCTGGCTCAGGCATCCCTGCTGTTTGCTCTCATTTTCTTCTGAGCAGAGGGAAATCTTGTCAAGTCCTCCTATACTACAAGAGATGGAAAAAAAACCCCAACAACCTGCAGGTGTCTTGTGCTGAACAGAATCACTGAAGATAACTCAGACAGGATGGCCCTGGAAACACACAGTGTTTCCAAAGGTGGTGGAACAACCATCACAACAGCTCCATGAATGAAGGGCTGAATGAAAAGCCCAGTGCCTGCTCACCTGGAGGAGAGGAAAAACAGATGCCAAAGCTCCTACCTGGCTACTGAGATGCAGACAGCTGGCAGCCCAGCCTTGAACTGGAGTGACAGGAGCCCTGGAGAATGACTGTCTTATTCAGGAGCTCTGAAAGTCTTTCTAGCTGTTGGCTTTCACAGACCCATGAAAAGAAGAAGATTCCCTGCTCTCAGCCTTAAGAAACTTCTGGTCTTGGTTCTGCTGAAGGGAAGAAACGACTATAAGGATATTAAAAAACCCACCCCAAACCTTGAATGGGGATGGGGCAGCCACAACTGCCTTGGGCAACCTGTTCCAGCATGTCAGCACCCTCACAGCAAAGAAGGTGGAGTCCCCCTGCCTGGAGGTGTTGAAGAACCCTGTAGCCATGGTGCTTCCTGCCCTGCTCGAGTGGCAGCAGGGAGGGGGTCAGGTTGTTTGTGTCGGTCTCTCAGGGATGGAGAGGTTTTGTTGGGGTGGGGATGGTTGGGCTGGGGGAGCTGGGAGCTCCTTTCCAGCCAGGAAGACTCTGTGTTTCTACTCTGTGACGGGATGGGACGGGACCTGGATTAGGGCAAAGCAGTTTTCATGGTTATTGTACATCCCAAATAATTAAACTAAGAGTCAGGTATTTACAGAACCACCTGCAGATGACAGAGAGGAGCTGCTGATGCCCATAAATAACCTGAAGCAGGAGAAAGATGAGTCCTGATAAACAAAGGTTGCTAAAGAGGTAATTCTAAGAGCAGTGTTGCAAGTAATTTAATCCTGTACCTTCTCCTCAAGAGTTTCCGTTGGGAAAAGGCTGAGATGTAAGTTTTTACCTCTCATTTACATCCCCAGCCTTCTTCACAGTCAAATATTCACTTACCTATGTTCATCTCATTTCTTTTCCTTCTGAAAAGGCATCGGTGCGAACGACTCACAGCAAGACATCCCTCTGGATGGGAGAGAAGAAAATACACGGTTCAGGTCATCTACAGACCAACTCTGCGGGGTGCTGACACGCTCAGCAATTTCAGGGGGTGATAAAGATCTCCAGCAGCTTCTTGTTTCAACCATAAAGCACCTGTCGATTCTGTATCATAGCATCATAGGATCATTAGGGATGGGACGGGACCTGGAAAGATCACCCAGTCCACCCCCCCTGCCACAGCAGGATCACCCAGACCCAGTGGCACAGGAACACAGCCAGGCGGGGCTGGAACGTCTGCAGAGAAGGAGACTCCACAGCCCCCCTGGGCAGCCTGGTCCAGTGCTCCGGGACCCTCCCTGGGAAGAAGGTCCTGCTGAGATTGAGATGGAACCCCCTCTGTTCCAGCTGGCACCCAGTGCCCCTTGTCCTGTCCCCAGATGCCCTTGAGCAGAGCCTGGCTCCATCCTCCTGACACCCACCCCTCGCAGATTTAGAGACAGGAATAAGGTCCCCCCTCAGCCTCCTCTTCCCAAGCGACAGTTGCATCCTCCGACCTTAGAGGCAAATGAAGAGATGGGATGAGGTTTAACAAAGCCTAGTGCTTGGTCCTGCACTTTGCTCACAACAGCCCCCAGCAGCTCCAGCCTGGGGCAGAGTGGCTGCAGAGCTGCCTAGCAGAAAAGGACCTGGGGGTGTTGGGTGACAGCCGGCTGAACAGGAGGCAGCAGGTGGCCAAGAAGGCCAACAGCATCCTGGCCTGGATCAGAAACAGGGTCACCAGCAGGAGGAGGGAGGTGATGGTGCCCCTGTACTCCACATGGGTGAGACCACAGCTTGAGTACTGGATCCAGTTTTGGGTGGCACAGTATCAGAAGGACATTGAGGGGCTGGAGCGGGGCCAGAGGAGGGCAACAAGACTGCGGACAGGGCAATGTGAGGCCCTGTGAGGAGCAGCTGAGGGAACTGGGGCTCTTTTGTTTTACAGAACGCAGAGAGGAGACCTTATTTTTCTCTACAGATACCTGGAAAGATGTTGCAGCGAGGCTGCTGCTGGTGCCTTCTCCCAAATTCCTAATGCTAGGACGAGGGGAAATGGCCTCAAGCTGCATCAGGGGGGGGTGAGATTGGATCTTAGGTTCTTTCCTGAGAGAGTGGTTGGGCACTGGACCAGGCTGCCCAGGGAGGTGGAGGAGTCCCCATCCCTGGAGGGGTTTAAAAACCAAGTAGCCAGAGCCCTTGAGGCCACGGTCTAGAGGTTGGGGAACTGTTGGGATGAGGGTTGGACTTGGCCATCCTGGAGGTCCTTCCCAGCCACGAGGGTTCTCTGATTCTGTTTCTCACACACCTCTCACTCACCAGCTACCTTCCACCTCAATACAGCAGCACCTTTGATAAACAGCAACACACTTAGTCAGGAGCAATGATTTAGTTGCCGCCAAGGCGCATCACACACTTGGAGAAGGATATTTAGAGTAGGAACTAGGATAAAAAACCCCTCCTCTCCTTTTTCTCTTAGCTTTCCACAGTTTTTCCAGTTAATTATCACGCTCGTACAGCCGAGAAATTACATCGGGCGGCGCAGTGCTGGGGAAAGCTCTTCCATGCTGCTTTGCCAGAGCACTTCAGTCCTGCCCTTCTGCATCCCTGTTATTCCAGCCTTTGCCCTCTCTCTTGAGCAGACGCTGCCAGTTGTGCTAAATTGGGTAGTGGTTTTGGAAGTGAACAAACGGGGACTAGGAAAGGACCCCAAGCTCATTTTCAATTTTGTTCTGAGCTCCTGTTTGAACTCGAGTAGTTAGGAAAGCAATAAATAGGCCAGGGCCATGGGGGAACAGCACTCGATGTACATGTGGGTCAGGGGCTACCACCAGGGTTTCTCCAGACATCCAGATGATAGTCTATTAAAAAAAAAATAAGGATAATAGTCAAACCACCACAAAAGTTTGGTATCTGGAGCACTGGGGCCGGGCACAGGCACAGCCCTTCGTTAGAGACTGCAACAGAGAGGTGAGAATGGTATCCAGCAGCAAGGCTGTTTCACCCAGGCTCTCTCCCCAGCAGGCTCTGTTTCCACGCGATGCTGGGTGTCCTGCTGTGCACTGGAAATCCCCACGGAAAGGGGGGCACTGGTGAACTGTTTACGCTGCAATAGCTTTCAAAACGTAGTGGGTTGGGCTGTAAAAGGGGACTTAAGGCCCCTTAAGATTTAAGTTCACCCCACTCAACTTAAATACCAGAGTGGATTTCGTGACCCCTAAAATAAATCTAAGAAGTCCTGTGTGAGGGAGCTGAGCCTGTCTTTAAAACCAGGATGTGAAGTTGCAAGAACCTGTTGGTATCTGCTATAATTTGTTGGCAAAAGGGACTCTGAGAAACTAACTGCTCTCACCCCTACAGCCCCAACTCAAAGCAGGTAGTCACGAGGGTTTTAGACCCACATGAAACCCTTTAATATAAATTAAATTAGCTATTTATTATAAATACATACAAATATAAATATATTATACATTTCCATGCACAGATATTTTAATAGATATTAAAAAATATACAATTTAGTAGAGCATCAGGTTCTAAGATCTAGAATTTCTATTTAGTGAGGGGTTCTGAGTCCCTTGCTTCAACAACGAGATGGAGGGGCTGCAGTGGGCCCAGAGGAGCAAGGAGGCTGGGGAAGGGACTGGAGGGAGAGGCTGAGGGAGCTGGGGGTGTTCAGCCTGGAAATAAGGAGACCGAGGAGAGACTTTTTTGCTCTCTACAACTACTTGAAAGGAGATCGTAGAGAGGCACTGCTCTCTCTAGTGGCCAGTGATAGGAGAAGGGGAAATGGCCTTAAGCTGCACCAGGGGAGGGTCAGGCTGGATGTCAGCAGGAATTTCTTTCCTCAAAGGGCTGTCAGGCACTGGAACAGCTGCCCAGGGAGGGGATTGAGTCACTGTCCCTGGAGGTGTTGAAGAGAACGGTAGATGTTGAGTTGGGGGACAGAGTTTAGTAGTGCTGATAGGGCTGGGAAAAGCTTGGACTTGATGATCTAGGTGGTCTCCTCCAGCCCAAAGTGTTCTATGATTCTATGAAAGCTGAGCTCTGCAACTCTTGGTGTCTCTCAGCTAGCAAGGGCCACCAAAAAACCCCTCTGCTTGAAAATAAAGGGCTCTGTCAGACATTCTGTGCAGACAAACAAAAAGTAACAGAGCAAAGACCTGGAGTTTTGGCCTAGACCAACAACCACCACATTCCCCACTGTGCACAGTGCAGAGAGAGCTGAGAAACGGGGTAAAGACTTACCCAGCTCAGTAACTTCTCAGTGCTGAAGATGTTTCAACCCATCTGGACTCTGCAACTGGAGCTAGGAGATCCTGCTGTGGCAGGAGGATTGGACTGGATGATCTTTTGAGGTCCCTTCTGATCTCTAACACTCTGTGATGACCAGACAGTGCCCAGGCAGTGGAGAAACCCCTGCAAGGAGACCTGCTGTGAGTTTGAATCCCAGCAAACATAACAATAGCTACAACAAAGTACTGAGATATCCTGATTGCATGAAATACAGGTACTGGGTAAAGCAGGAACAGCTTGGGACCTTTCACCCAAGGAGCACACAGGATGCTAAAGAGTTCTTTAAGCTTTTTAAAGCAGTTCTATCCATTTACCACTAAGAATTTGAAGGAGAAAAGGCAAAATTAAGACTTTGCTGACTTATTGCCATTATTTTCTGCTTCTCTGCATCTGAGCTCAAGTCTTGATTTCCACATCCTCATCTTTTTGGGCTTTAAGTCTCAAAAGTTGGCCAATTCAAACCAAAAATGGGATAAAATGGGATAACATCCTCAATCTCTGTCTGAACATGGATGTTCATTACTTTGAGACTAATTTAATTGAAATCAGGTAATGTGATGGAAAACACTGAAGGGTCTCAAGGTTTGAGACCACGTCAGGGCATGAATCACAGAATCCTTAGGGATCAGAAGGGACCTGGAAAGATCACCCAGTCCACCCCCCCTGCCACAGCGGGATCACGCAGACCAAGTCACACAGGAACACAGCCAGGAGGGGCTGGAACATCTGCAGAGAAGGAGACTCCACAGCCCCCCTGGGCAGCCTAGTCCAGTGCTCCATTCAAATGAAATAAATGACTGAAAATAACAAGAGAAACTTGAATAAAAGTGGAAAAACTTAAACAAGAAAGAATAAATCAAGTGAGAGCTGGACCCATCCAGCAGTGACCTTGCTTGAAAGGATTTCCCAGGGGTAAATTCATTTTAACAGAGGGGTTTGCTGATCAGATCACTGCCCAGCTGACTGGGCACAGCTGGCTACCTGCTGCATCTCTCTGTGAGTTACCATTAACTCTCCCATTATTTCTCAAACACCCTGGTTCAAGTGATTTCTACTAAGGGCTATTCTGGGGTCTTCAGCCAACATAAGGGATGAGTGTTTTGCCCACTGATAAAAGAATTCACTGGCCTCATTTACCCCAGGGAAAAATATACTCTCCTTTTCCTTCCTGCTTTTCACAGGGCTGGAGGAGAGGGCACAGAGAGTGGTTGTGAATGGTGCCCCCATCCAGTTGGTGCCCAGTGAGCACTGCGGTCCCCAGGGATCAGTGCTGGGCTCAGTTCTATTCAGCATCTTTACTGATGGCCTGGATAAGGAGAGACTGAGGGAGCTGGGGATGACTTGGAGGAAAGGAGTCTCAGGGGGGACTTTATCTCTTTATCTCTCTTTCTCTATCTCCCTGAAGGGACGTTGCAGTCAGGTGGTGGTCAGGCTCTTCTCCCAGGTACCCAGTGCCAGGAGAGAGGGCAGGGCCTGAAGTTGGCAGGGCAGATTGGATGTTAGGAAACCCTTCCTCCTGGAAAGGGTGCTCACTGGACTGGACTGCCCAGGGCAGTGGGGGAGTCTCTGTGTCTGGAGGTGTTGAAGGACAGCCTGGCTGTGGCTCTTAGTGCCCTGGTCTGGCTGATGGGGTGATGTCAGGTGCTGGGCTAGTTGAGCTCAGAGGGCTTTGCCAGCCTCTATGATTTTAGGATTAAGAAACAAGCAAAAGGCAATAAAACCCAAGCAAACCCACTGTACTTTTGGTTCAGGATGTAAAAGGGACTGGAGGATGGGAGATAAACAAAGCTGAGCTGCTGCTAGAAGAGGCCACCGCTCACCACTACCAGTTGAAGTCGGGTATTCAATTCAGCTCAAGTACCGGTGTGAAATTTTAATCAAAAAGAAAAAAAAAGAGGGAGCTCATTCAAAAAAGAAATTAGTGGAGGGGGGGGGAGGGAAAAAGAGGAAAAAAAAAGAAACCCGAACCAACTTTGGTCGTCTCTCATCAGTGAAAACTGATTTAGTTATGCAAATTACTGCTATGAATATTAAACCACTGATGAAAGGTTTTTAATGAAGGGATCTTTTGTTTTGGAAATGCAAGGGTATATGCTTTAATTTCTTGCTAATTTACTGTTCTTTGATAATGTTCGCATTTTCCCCAAAGTGACTGCACTGATGGGTTTAATCCTGTGAATAGAACTACAGGCCAACAATACTGGTTTTGACAAGCCTTCCCCTGTGTAACTATAGATCATGATTTGCAGCCCCTTATGCACAATTCTATTAGGGTGAATTTTGTCTACAGGGCTTTCCCTGAAATGAATTCTCATTTTAATGTTAGCCTCCTGCAGTTTTTAATTTTTAATCTGTAATATGAAATTGCAAATTTTACAAACATCATTTGAAAAAGCCACTAGGACAGAACCGAATGCCAAAGTTTACATATTGCCTAATTAGACCGTTATGAGAAGCAGCTTATCAATGTCAAGCCAAAGATCATCAAAAAAAATCCAATTACTAATTTGAAAAACACATATATTTATAGGTTCCTTTGGTTTCATTCGCATCCGATTAGCTTAATAATTGTTTAAAAATTGTATTAAGGTTAATAATCGCCCTCCGGTTTTAGCGGCGCACCTGGGCTGCCAAAAGCTGCTCAGCAAACGAGGCTGAAAGCCTCCCGAAAATAAAACCCAGTCGGGATCTTTCCTGTCGTAAAAGGAGGAGAACTCATTGCTCAACGCAAGGCAGTTTGAAGCATGAAGGGGTATTAAATCCGCTTACAGGCTCTCTCTGTCTTTACAGCCTTCTTAGGGGGAAGAGGCTAAGGAGGAAGGACCGCAGGGGTCTTTCCGGAGGATGCCCCTCGTTGTAGAGCACGGTATGTTGTGTCCTGTAACAGAGAGCCAGCTCTGCTTCGCCATCCCAACACGGCGTGGGATGATTCAGCCTTTGAACAGGGAACAATGAGCAGCACAGAGCTTTATCTTTATTTACAGAGAATTCAAGAGAACACTCAGAAGTTGAATTTTATAGCGAGTGGTAGGGTTGTGAAATAGGTTTTGGGGTTAGGCTTGATCTTAAGAGGCCTTTTCCAAACAAAATGACTCTAGGAAATGGGTGCCCCATCCAACATCGTAATTTTAACTCCTGTGAAAGGGTCACTGGGTTCTCAGGAACCTTTGTGTCCTGAGAGAACTCGGTAGCTTGCCAAGAGGGAACCGCCAAGCCTTACGGACAATAACCATCCTGCGGACCAACACAGGACAACCAACGGACAAAACCAAGCTGGGAGAGGGGGAGCGGGGACGCTGGTGCCTGTGACTCATGGGGTGATCATGAACAAACATCTCCCTGCCGCGGCAGATGAGCAGCCTTTGCCCTGAAACTCTAAAGTCAAACTGGGTTTGGGACTTCCTTCATTAAAATGGGAGCGTGGTTGAGAAGGGCCGGCTTTTGCCTGGGGACACTCGTCTTTCCCTTTAGTTAATGGAAAGGAGAAGGCTTCTCTAGAGGGTGAACGAGAGCAGAAACCCGAGCCTAAGTGCCCTCGAGGAACAGCCGCGTCTCTGCTGACTACGGAGGGAGCTTGGGAGGCAAGTCTCGGGATGCTCAAATTAGTCGTTGCGCCTGCCTCGTTCCCTAATTGGCATGAGGTAGAGCAACTAATGAACAACGAGCAGCGGAACAAAGGAGGCACACACAGGAGAAGGAGAAAAAATTAACCGCCGCTAATTGGTGGTCTTGACTTCGCTGCTGGTAATCACACACGCTCCAAGAGCAGGACCGCGAAGACACGCGCTACCTCTACCCTACTGCAGGACAACAATAGATGGGGATTGTGTCTCTTCATAAACCACAGCAGCTAAAAGGCTGATGGTTTCTCACCAGGTCCAGCAACTCTGTTAGAGCGCTGGACCCAAGGTACAGTTTTGGTTGTAAACCGAGGCGCAGGCTTTGCCTGAACACAGGCTCTTTGCGGCTTCAGCTCAAATTAACTCAGCCCTCAACTTGTCTTGCCTGAGATTTGTGATCAAGCGAGCTGCTTGACCCTCCTAGAGGGTTTTATCCATTCCCATCCTTGGTAAAATAGGTCGGGGGGAGCTTTAGGAGCATGCGTGAAATATTAATGACAAAGTTCACGCGGCAGCTTTGCTCGTGGGGTGACTTCTCTCTCAAAGCACTGCTCTGCTTCAGATTTACACGCTACATGGACTGGAGAGCTGTCTTAAAAACAGCTCTGATTAGCTGATTTGGGGCAAAACGTGGCCTGATCTTAGCATTAGAAACCTGCACCTTCTCTTGGTCTTCACAGATGTGATTTGAAATGCTTCTAGAGTTACAAAACTAGGTGTAACTGTACATGCAACCCCCTCGGAAATCTGGAGAAGAGAAGAGCACAAGCTTTGTAATAGCCCGTATCCGTAATAGCCTCTAGCTGTCTTTGCAATAGGTTTAAAATTCTTCTGCTAAGTCTGCTCAGGCAGTAAACAGTTTCACACCCATTTCGTCTTAAAACTGAGACTTCCAGTTACAGGGAATAGGAGGTTTCATTTGTTACTACATCTGCTGTATATTCTCTAGAAGCTCTAGCTAGCACACTTCAGGTTTGGGATTCAGGGGTCTTTTTTTACAGAATCACTGAATTATTGAGGCTGGAAAAGCCCTCTGAATAGATCCAGCTCAGCACAGGTCCTGACATCACCCCATCAGCCAGACCAGGGTACTAAAGGCCACAGCCAGGCTGTCCTTCAACACCTCCAGACACGGGGACTCCACCACTGCCCTGAGCAGTCCGGTCCAGGCTCTGATCTCCCTCATGTGAGGAAGGGCTTCCTAACAGCCAACCTAACCCTCCCCTGGCAGCTTCAGGCCCTGCCCTCTCCTCCTGTTGCTGGTTGCCTGGGAGAAGAGCCTGACCCCTACCTGACTGCAACCTCCCTTCAGGGAGTTGGAGACAGGGAGAAGGTCATCTTCTCCAGGCTAAACACCCCCAGCTCCCTCAGCCTCTCCTCAGCAGCCTTCCCCTCTTTACCCTCACAGTATCCCATATTCTACTGGAATTTAAAAATTCCTTCTTGAAAAAACTACCACAAGAGTCTGGAACATCTGCTTCCATCAGTCTCAAACATTAATCCAATTTATAATACCTTTCATTAATTTTTGCCAAAACATTGATGTTTTTCCAATTTTTGACATTCACATCTATTATTTTGATTGGAATAGAGACTTAGGGAGGGAGAATAACCATGACAGTGCAAATCACAAAGGGATGGGTATTGCAATCCCAGTTAGGCATCAGTACTGGTGTGAACCATAAAACTGTTAGTACCTGTCTGGAGAACAATTAAAAACCAGGAGGGGACCCAATCCACCTGACAGTTACATTTCTGGGTGGGTTTTCATTGCCTTTTTTAGCACCACAATAGGAAGGGTGACTTCACGAGATGCTCTTCAAGGTTACTGCCTCCACAAACTGAACCATAGTCTCAAGCTTGAGAACATTCACTAATTACGAGGTTTGGAGGTGGAAGTAACCTCCTCTGCAATTTGGAATAAAGGGGCCAGTGTCACCTGTCTCCCGAGTTTGTTTTTCACAGAATCACAGAGTAATCCTGGCTGGAAAGGANCAACCTGCCTTCAGGGAGTTGGAGACAGGGAGAAGGTCATCTTCTCCAGGCTAAACACCCCCAGCTCCCTCAGCCTCTCCTCAGCAGCCTTCCCCTCTTTACCCTCACAGTATCCCATATTCTACTGGAATTTAAAAATTCCTTCTTGAAAAAACTACCACAAGAGTCTGGAACATCTGCTTCCATCAGTCTCAAACGTTAATCCAATTTATAATACCTTTCATTAATTTTTGCCAAAACATTGATGTTTTTCCAATTTTTGACATTCACATCTATTATTTTGATTGGAATAGAGACTTAGGGAGGGAGAATAATGATGGCAGTGCAAATCACAAAGGGATGGGTATTGCAATCCCAGTTAGGCATCAGTACTGGTATGAACCATAAAACTGTTAGTACCTGTCTGGAGAACAATTAAAAACCAGGAGGGGACCCAATCCACCTGACAGTTACATTTCTGGGTGGGTTTTCATTGCCTTTTTTAGCACCACAATAGGAAGGGTGACTTCACGAGATGCTCTTCAAGGTTACTGCCTCCACAAACTGAACCATAGTCTCAAGCTTGAGAACATTCACTAATTACGAGGTTTGGAGGTGGAAGTAACCTCCTCTGCAATTTGGAATAAAGGGGCCAGTGTCACCTGTCTCCCGAGTTTGTTTTTCACAGAATCACAGAGTAATCCTGGCTGGAAAGGAGCTCACAGATCCCCCAGCCCAACCATCCCCACCCCAACAAAATCCCTCAGTCCCTGAGAGACTGACAGACACAACCTGACCCCCCTCCCTGCTGCCACTCGAGCAGGGCAGGAAGCACCATGGCTACAGGGTTCTTCAACACCTCCAGGCAGGGGGACTCCACCACCTCCCTGTGAAGGCCCTGCCAGTGCCCAACCACTCTGGCTGCAGAGAATCTCTGCCTCAGAGCCAGTCTGACCCTCCCCTGCCTCAACTGCAGAGCAGTGCCCCTGCTGCTGGCAGCAGGCACCAAGGAGAAGAGGCCAGCAGCCACCCCTCCAGAACCTCCCTTCAGGGAGCTGGAGAGGGCAGTGAGGTCCCCCCTCAGCCTCCTCTTCTCCCAACTCACCCTGCCCAGCTCCCTCAGCCTCTCCTCAGATGACTGGTTCTCTCGACCCCTCCCGAGCTGGGTAGCTCTGCTCTGGACCCATTGCAGCATCTCCAGGTCTCTCCTGTAATGAGGGGCCCAGAACTGAACCCAGGACTCGAGATGAAGCCTGCCAAGGGATGAGTCCAAGGGCATGAGAACTCCCCTTCCCCTCCTGCCCACGCTAGTCCTGATCCAGGCCAGCATCTCGCCGCCTCCTCTGAGTACCAGCCATAAATTATCTTCTAAAGGAGCAGGAAAAGAAGCCGAAGGAAGCGGGAATCTACAGAGACAACATCCTGGAAGATCATCAATTAGCTGTATCTTGTAATCGCTGAGAATTGCCGCTATCAGATGTCAACCTTTGGGAAATTATCAAACCTGATAGCGTTTACAGCTCGGCATCGGGGTTAACGAGAGCGTCGAGAGCGTCGCACTGTTGGCTCAGAGTGGCATCAGAGCTCGGTGTCGGGCGAGGAGAGGAGAGGCAGGGAAAGACACAGACGAAAAGGAGGAACGTTCAGGTTTCCTTCCCTCACCTCACGTAATTCAGCAGCTGATCCTGCTCTCTCCAAAAGCTTTCAACACAGGGACTCTAGACGGGGTGTCGGGTAGGAAAGCCAATGCCAGGAGGCCCTGATCTCAACACCGGTTTGAAACGTGAAAACCCAGTTTAGTCGTCAGGAGGCTGTGAAGGGTTTTAAACCTTCCATGGCCATCAAGTTGCTTTTCCAACCTGGTTTCTGTAATGGAAGTAGAAAGCCCATTTTTTTATTCTTTGATAACTTAGTTTGCTATTAAGATTTTACAGAATTTTACCATTTTATTAGTAATTTTATCTTTTTTTATTTTAATAGCTTTATTTTCATATTTTTACTTGAATTTAGTATTTTTATTTTGTAATTTTCATAGTTTAATTCAATAGTTTTATTTTGTTATCCTAATATTTTTACTTCATTTTAATTTTGTTATATTAATATTTTACTGAAATATTTTAATGCTGGTTTTTTATTTATTTTAAAATTTAACTTAATATTTTCACATTATTTAAACATTTTAATTTTGTTTTTTTCAATATTTTCACATTATTTTAATACATTTATTTTATGTCAATATTTATTTTAATTTTTATTTTAGATTAGTAGTTTCACATTATTTTAATGTATTTATTTTGTTATTTCAATTTTTAATACTTTTTAAAAAGTGTGAATAAAAATGTGAATGAAAAGTGTGAAAATAATGTGAAATTACTAATTTTTACAATTTTAATTTTGTTAATTCAATATTTAACTTTATTTTTATATTTTTTGTTTTTTCAGTATTTCCACATTATAGTCACATTTTAATTTTGTTATTCTAATATTTTACTTTAATATTTTAGTTTAATATTTTAATGTCATTTTATTTTAGTATTTCTACTTTATTTTTATTTTATCACTTTAATTTTTAGTTTAGTTCCATATTTTTACTTTCATATTTTTACTTAACTGTTTTTTGCTATTTTAATTTAGTATTTTGTTATTTTTTTATTCTAATACTTTGATTTTATTGCTGTATAATTCTTGTAGGAGAAGAGATGAGAGTCCCTCTAGGTTCCCATGAGTAGAGATGAGAGTCCCTCTAGGATCCCACAGCGAACGACTGAGCGTCTCAGCAGAGAAAATGCCAACAGAAGGAAATTCCCATCAACATTCCTAGCGAACCAGGATAACCTTCTCCTACTGCAGTAATCACCACCACGCAGGGACTGGAATCCACGGGAATGGGTTGTGGTCACCTGGCACTGCTGGGCGGATGGATGGACTTGGTGACCTTAACCAAACAACTCCCCGACTGTCACTGCCACGCACACTCTGTCCCTTGAAAACAAGGTCTAACATACTGACTGCTTTATGGCTGCTCCCCGTCACACAACAAATCTGAGTTCTCAGCTGACTACAAGCCCAGCCCTGCAGGTTGACAGCTTTTTCACCACATTCATAGAATCACAGAGTTATTGAGGCTGGCAAAGCCCTCTGAGTTCAGCCAGCCCAGCCCAGCACCTAACATCACCCCAGCAGCCAGACCAGGGCACTCAGGGCCACAGCCAGGCTGTCCTTCAACACCTCCAGACACAGGGACTCCCCCACTGCCCTGGGCAGTCCAGTCCAGGCTCTGAGCACCCTTTCCCTGAGGAAGGGCTTCCTGACAGCCAACCTAACCCTCTCCTGGCAGCTTCAGGCTGGGTCTCTTGAGCTTGGAGAAGAGGAGGCTGAGGGAGGACCTCATTCCTATCTCTCAATAGGTGAGGGGTGGGTGTCAGGAGGATGGAGCCAGGCTCTTCTCAAGGTCATCTGGGGATAGGACACAGGGCACTGGGTGCCAGCTGTGGCAGGGGTATTGAACTAGATGATCTTTCAAGGTCCCTTCCAATTCTATGATTAATTGCCCTGAGTGTTTAGAACAGAGTAAAGTGAAGTAACAGGAAACGTACCTCCTAGTCCTTGTAGTGTACTCAGCTCTAAACAGGGTAGTTCATTCAGCTCCGATTTACTCGTTTAGAAAACAGCTAAAATATTTAAGGAGCTTCTAATCCACAAATAAAAATCCATCTCAATCTGTGCTTAACACCGCCTACTGCTTTCACTCAAGGAGAGCTTGACATGGGAACATAAATCCTTATTTAACTGTTTTCTCCCCGAGGTCACATACACATCAACTCAAAGCGATTCTCCAAGGACTTCAAGATTCACAACTCAACACTCAGCTGGTTCTAACGCCTCTCCCACACGTTTAGCGAGGGCACCTGTCTGACTAGAGCAAAATACATTTGTCTAGGTCTAGGTCTCTAGTTTGATAGTTGGATTTTGGGGGCTGGAGGCTGATCTAGTGAGGAGTGTCCCTGCTCATGGCAGGGGGATTGGAACAGTCCCTTCCAACCTGAACCATTGTCTCAGCCTCTGAATAGGAATGGCAGGACGTGGCCAGAAAAGCTACTGCCTGAGGTCTCCAGTTAAAGGCTGAGAACCTCCTCATCCCAACTTTATTCCATCAATTCCATTATAAGGAAAGTTACCATCACTTACTGTGAGGCTGCAATAGATGAACTCGTTTTACTCCATGGACTTCCCATCTCCTTTCGTTCCTCTCTTCAAGAAGCAGACCTGGACTGTGACAGATCTCCAGGATGCACGTGTGTTCCTAGCATTAAAAAGGTGAAGTTAATCTTACACCACGGTCCAACCATAACCATCTCATTTGGAAAAAGCTATGGGGCTTCTCTTTCAGAGAAGATGACAACTACTATTCCCTATTAGTCCTTAGAGCAAATCCACCTCTCAGGTTGGTTTTAAGGTGCCATGGTTGGGAAATCCCTCCAAAACAGATGTTATCATGTGATTTATATTGCTTGAATAAAGTAATTGTAACCCCTCCTTCCCTCCTCACCTTTTTTCCACCCCTCCCTCCCATTTTTACTCGGATTAGTTAGGAGTAGGGTGGGTTTTAGGTCAAGAGGACAAAACCTACAAGCATCCTCTGGAGGGAATTTCAGACACTCTGTGTAAACAGGCCATGAGGACATGGTTGAGAGAGAGAGACAGTGTCTCCTCTGTGCTTAACCCATTGTGCCAGAGCTCCTCAGGCATCTCTCTGTGATCACAACCAGTTTGTACAGGCAGCGTAAGACGCTGAGGTGACCTGTTTGAGCGGTGAGGAACAGTTCTGTGTTACACAATTAAAACCAGAGTGGTTTCTCATGCAGCAGTTGCCTTCAACAGGGGTTTGTGCTGTGCTGGAAACGCACCCTTGGCCCCTGCCTCAGAATCATTAGGACAGACATGGCCACAGAGGATATTAAAGGCTGAAAAGAGAGGTGCAGGCACGTCTAGGCACTTCCTTCTCTTAGATGAGAACTGAGCAAGTGTACAGCGAGAGCTCAAAAAGCAGCAGCCTGGGGGGCTCACCTGGAAGAAGGTGCCTCAAGAGGTACAATCCTGGCTGTCTTTCCTCTTTCGATCCGTGTTGGACGGAGCCAAAATGAGGAGAGTTTGGTGTCTTCATGCAATCAGGAGAGGCAGTGGGGAATACAACTCACAGCTGAGCAGAAAGCTCCAGTTCTCAGCAGGAATCTTCATTTAGGAGGATCAGATGCTGAGCTGGATACCACAAGCAAGGTAAAGGATTTCCTGAGCCAAGGAAAATGAGGGTACTCCACAGACACATCCTCTGCAACAGAAAATAACAGCGATTAAGTCAAGGGCACGCACAGCAGCAGCACAGTGGTGCTCTCCAACCCGATCACCTTGGGCAGCCTTTTGTTTTCTCTCGACTTAAAGAAGTCCTTTACTACTGCCCATCACCAAATTAAAGAAGTCCTTTACTACTGCCCATCACCAAATTCTGCCCTTTTTGTCTGCTGAGGTCTGGCCATCTTCTGCACAAAACCCAGACAAAGACCCTCTTTACCATTACAATGTCAGCTGCCAGGAAAAGGAGGGTAAGCAATGAGTCAGCAATGCTAGCCAGAACCCTCTTCCTTTTAACACCGAATAGCAGGGTAGCTTGGGGATTTAAGCAGAGCAGTAGCTCCAACCCGTGGTGTTGCAGGTTTTGTGTCCTCCTAAGGGTTACAGCCTCTCGAAGGTTCTAATGTCAGATGGTTTTTAACCACGTGAGGGCTGATAAAGAGAGGGTGGGGGGTTGGAATCTGTTTTGTTGTTAAGTGGACTCAGAGCTGTGCGCTAAGGGGCAGGAGAGATCATCCCTTTGTAAGGTGAGAGGAAATCGTAGAGGATTTAACAGGATCCACTCAAACAGGTATGATTTGAGAGTAACAGTCCAGACCTACCGCTTCAGTTGTCCTGGTAAGATGAAGCCACACAACCTGTAAGCTGGAAAGTTCACAGATCAATGACACGCTCGGGGTACGAGATGCTCCTCTCATCAGGAAGCCCGGGATGAGAAAAGACTCCTCAATCCTGAAGCAAGAACCAAGTACTGAGCAATTATGAACTTTGGGGGTCATGGTGGGAGTTGCTGGTGTCAAGGAATTACTCGTTGGCAGAGAGCAGGGCAAACACACACAGGTAGTTTGAAAGCATGAATAGATCTACGACACCTTCAAATCTTCATGCTAAAAATGTAAAAGTAAGAAAATAAATGGATTCTAACTTAAAAAGAAAGCTCAAAGGAAAACTCAAAGGGTATGGACACAGCACACCCCACCCTTTATAGAAACTCCACTTAAAATGGGAGAAATTGTTAATATCCCAGCACATCCGAGCTCTGCACAGCATGCGCTACACTCTGACTTCATCTATTGAGGATTTTAAAGAGCAGAGGCATCGCAAACATCACAACCTCACGCATACACCTCCCCCTGGACTCTGACCTGGGGAGGTCTCCCCTTGAGTACTGATGGCAGTTCTGGGCCTCTCGCTTCAAGAGATTGAGGGGCTGAAGAGGGTCCAGAGCCAGCAGTGAGGCTGGGGAAGGGACTGGAGGGAAAAGCTGATGAGGAGAGGCTGAGGGAGCTGAGGGTGTTTAGCTTGGGGGTGACTCAAGGGGGACCTTCTCCCTCTTTCCAACTCCCTGAAGGGAGGTTGCAATCAGGTGGGGATGAGGCTCTTCTCCCAGGCAGCCAGCACCAGGACAAGAGGGCAGGGCCTGAAGCTGCCAGGGCAGGGTTAGGTTGGACCTGCACAGGACACACTACACTCCTGACTTCATCTATGAAGTCATCTCCTAACTTTCCTCACAGAAAGGCTGCTCAGAGCCTGAACTGGACTGCCCAGGGCAGTGGTAGAGTCAGGCGTCTGGAGGTGTTGGAAGACAGCTTGGTTGTGGCCCTTAGTGCCCTGGTATAGTCGATGGGGTGATGTTAGGTCCCGGGCTGAATGAGCTCAGAGGGCTTTTCCAGCCTCTATCAGTCTGTGAAAACAACCACACAAGACCCACATTGTTTAGAAATTTAATGACTTAGAAATCCACATTTTTCAGTACAATTAATTGAAGGTTTTTTCCCCAAAACATTAAACTTTTAGCTCTGTTTGTACATCTGCAGCTGATGGTTTGGTCAGGTTATTTTTTGGAATTAAGACTTAAGAGCACATGAAAGTTGAAGCAGGAAAGAGCTGACATTTAAAGCCGGTAGGAAAGCAATCTGGGTTTCCCAACTGAGGAAACAGGGGGAGAAATAGCGCTGCAGAGAGCTGGCGGTAGATGTTTGGAGCTTGGCACAAGCACGCTGTCGCTTAGGAAGTGCCACCCCACAGTCAAATCCAGTAAAGCTATTAAAACCTACATTATGAACACATTACGGTATCGTCATCGTCATTTATTCTATGAAAAGAGCTGAAAATCCAAGTGCAATTCACATTAGGAAGCTGCCATGTCAATTCCTGAGCTGTGTGACCGGAAGGACTATCTTCTCTTCCTTGTACTCCTTCTTGTCTTTCTGTTTGTCCCTCCTACTGCCTGACAAGCCCTTGAAGCCTCCTCGACTTCGATCTCTTCTTCGATCTCTTCTTCGTCGTCGTCTTCTGTCAAAATCATCATAGTCGGCTACAAATAAACCAAGTTAAGAGTAAATTTGCATCAGAAATCAAACATTTTCGTACAGAATCCCACCTTCAGTGAGGTTGTTTACAAAGCAGCTGTCCCTCATGACTACAGATTCCACAAACCAGTTAGAAACCCCAGAACTTCTGCACATCCAATATCCTTTAAGATCGGTCCCTGAGGACTCGGCAGTTATTTCCTGAAAGTAGGTTAACATTAATGAGAGCACCAAAACCAATTAGCTACCATTTGAGTTGTTCTTTTCTACTGGTGTGTAAAACCTGAAACACATCCAGCGCTGGAGACAACATCCTGCAACCACTACTATGGAGGAGCTGCGTTACGGACCTGGCTTTGACTGGGAGGAGAAGACTAGACGCTTACAGAAGCACCTAGAGGGCACAGAGCAGTGAGGCTGCTTCAAGACAATCATCCACCCAAGCATCAGGCATAGAAACTGCCAGTGAAAGATGAGCTCCCCAGAAGAGAAACTGTCTGGGCGGGCAGGCAGTAAAGCACCTAGGGATGAAGGATTTGGGCAGCTTTCAAGATGCTATTTGATAATGTTTCTTAATAGCATCAGGCTGGCTTTAATTTACACAACATCAGGCTAAAACTCACAGTATCTTAGATGTCTACAGCAAGAGTTCTATCTCTAGACAGGAAACAGGAGATGCTGCAAGACCCACAGAACTTGGGCTGCTTTTAGCTCAGAGCTTTGAGCATCAGCCTCAAAACCAGGAGACGACTAGTAAAAGCCCTCCAAACCCTAGAGAATCAGAAAGGCAGCAGGCTTACAAGAGATCATCTCACCTCATCTGGTTTGGCTTTTTTGGCTGCCACAGCATCCACTGGCACTTCGCCCTTCCTTCGGTGTAACTTCTCTGCGAAACCAGTGCGTAGCGAATAGACGTTGTTGTGAGATGTAAGCTGAGCCGCGTCCGAGGTGAACTCTACCATCTTCCTTTTGTTTCTCAACTGAACGCCTTCTTCTGCCAGTATGTTATTTCTTATCGATAAATCATCATCTACTTTCCGATGTCTCTTTTTGCCTTTACCCTTGAGTGAGCCTGGGTTTCCCGTGTGAGCAGTGCCACTGGCTCCTCCTGCCGCAGCCAGTGTTGTTTTCCTTCTCACCACTCTATCACTCTCCTTACCAGCAGCTCCCTTCTGATCGTTTTGAAGCAATCCCTGAAGTGAAGCAGCTAGTGAAATCATCATCTGGTTTGCATTTCCTTGGCAGTGATGACCTTGTCCTAGGGAGGCAGGACCATGAGAAGCTACCTTTTTTGATTCCATATAATTATTCTTCCTATCGCTTCCTTGTGGTGAGGCTGGCTTATTCTGAGGAGCACCTGTGGCTCCTAAGGTAGTTTCTTGCCTCCTGCAGCTTCTGAGTTGATAGGCTTTTCCAAACGTTTCAGAAGTTAACTGAAAAAGTCCTGTAGCAATGTTCCCATTGTTAAATGCTGATGACCCAACTTTTCCTCTAAGAGAAGGGTACCTAGATACGCGTGATACCATAGTTTGTTTTCTGCCCCTTCGTGGCCGCTTCTCTTTTTCATGGGACACTGGTCCCCAAGGGATGTTTTGTTCATTAGTACCCTTGTCTTGATCAGCAGGTTGTGACGAGCGCAGTCTCCTCTGGGAAGGAGATGCACTTCTTGCCTCTGCTACCAGATCAATCTTTTGCTTTCTGTCGCTTGCCGATGCTTTTGCCTCCTTTACTGGCCAAGTTTCATTTCCCAAAGCTGGACTTTCATCTTCTACCTCAGACATCTTTACATCCTCATCTTCTAGCAACCCATGCCAGGCTCTGACAGGAAGAGTTATAGATGTTTGCGGGGCTGCAGCAACCTCTCGTCTTTTCCTTTGTCTCAGTGGATTGTCTTCTGTCAAAAGGCAAGTAGCTCCCAAAGCTGAATCTTGCTCTTTTATAAAAGCCTCAGATTTCTTATGATCTGCAATTAATGTTTGTTTTTCTACCGAGGCAGAAGCAGCTATTTGTGGGTTGGAATCAACTTGCTTTCTTCTGCTGCTCCTCCTTAGCTGTGGAGGAGGATTTTCACTGGGAGTTATTACTGTGCCACCCCCAGGGTAACCTCCTATTCCTTCAGCTGCTGTCTGAGTGGCTTCTTCGAGCTCAAAATTGACTTTTCTACCTCTGCCTCTTCTGCTTCTTCTTCTTTTTTGAGCTGGGTCCTCTGGCAGGATTTCTGGTTGCGTTGGTTTCAGTGTTCCCTGTACATTTCTCCTCTGCTTTGGGCGTACAGAAGGTTGGCTATCATTGCTCTCAGCAGGTACCCGCATGGCACACGAGCAGTTCTCGTCCTTCACGACTTGGTGCGTATCCTTGACACCTGCTTTTGCTTCAGCAGATTGCTTTGTAGCACTTCTTAGAGACCTTACGCTTTTCTCTGCTGGCATGACTTGACATTTAGTTCCCTTTTCGGGTTCTTCTGCTGCAGCAGCCTCACCAGCTTCGTCAAAAGTCCGTTCATCTGTTTGCGGTTTTGGTTTGACTTTACGATTTCTACTTCTTACTGGTTTAGTTGGAATCGGGGCTTCTTCTCCTTTTACTTCTCTCAAATTCTTCCTCAGCGGCACAACCAGCTCTTGGGAGCAGCTTTCTCCCAGATTCTGCAATTCGTTTGCATTCAAATCCCTCAGGGAATCAGGATGCGCTGTCTGTCGGAGTCTGCTCCGAGTGGTTCTCTGGTTCGGCTTGACTTCACTGGTTGATTCCTGCTGTTGAAGATCTTCACGCGGTGCACGAGTTCTTCTCTTTTCCAAAGCAGGTGGGTTCCCACCTTCTTCACATAGAAGAGAGCACAAACAGAAGTTACACGTTACCATGCTCATCTGAGGATCTGAGAGTTCATTTCCACTTTCTTAACAGGCACAGGATCACAACTAATAGTCTTAATTTAAAAATAAAGACTTGATCTAATCCCTAAATTAAAGGCCAGGGTTTATTCTGACCAAAGCCACAGGGTTTATTTGGCAGGCAGCAATCACAAGTTTTAACAATGTTCTTTCAATTCTCTACTCAGAATTTTACGTGGAGCCCTTTGCACTGGTGCATTTGGAGATCCCAACGTTACCATGGAACAAACCATCAAGGTTGGAAAAGACCTTCAAGATCATCAAGTCCAACCATCTGCCCTACAACCTCCAAACCACTAACCCAGCTCCTGAAACTGGCTGCCCAGTTGCTGAACCCCTCCAGGGACGGTACCTCCACCCCCTCCCTGGGCAGCCTCTCCCAAGGCCTCCCCACAATTGCTGGGAAGAGATTTTTCCCCAAGATCCAATCTGAACCTCCCTGGCACAACCTGACCCCATTTCCTCCAGTCCTATAGCTAGTCCCTAGGAAGAAGATGCCAACACCCACCTCACTATACTCTTCCTTCAGACAGCTGTAGAGAGCAGTGAGCTCTCCCCTCAGCCTCCTTTTCTCCAGGCTGAACAGCCCCAGCTCTCTCAGCCTCTCCCCATCAGACCTGCTCTCCAGATCCCTACACTCATCAGCCTACACCCACATCCCACAAACCCAGTGCTTCTGCAAACCACAGGAAACAGACCACTACCCAGTTACTCCGACATCAGTGAAGTACTTACCATATCTGAGCCTGGATTTGGTAGCAGGACGGTCTCTCTGCTTAGAATCCTTAACTGTTACTGATGTGACCTAAAGGAATAAACAATCACCTATAAATAAACATGTGTCTGACAAGAAAGAGCACAGCCTACCAGCATGGCATTCTCTAAAATCAAATCTGTGAGTTTCATAGCTGCATCCAGACATAGCACACAAAGACACCCCACTTCATACTCTCCATCTACCTCAGCCGGCTCCAGCTCTTCCAGTGGGGTAGCCAAGAGCTCCTTGATGCCTGACAGGATCTCGACTGGATCAAACTTATGTTGTGGGGTAGCCAGGAGCTCCTTGATGCCTGAGAGGATCTCAACTGGATCCAACTTTTGCTTTGGGGTCCTCATCAGCCCGTTGGTGCCAGGTAAGGACTCTGCAGCCTCCGACTTCTCCGGTGATGTCTGGAAAATCTCCTTAATGCCAGGGGAGTCTTCCACAGGGTCCGACTTCTGTTTTGGGGTCCTAAGACGCTGCTTGATGCCAGATAAGTTCTCTGTGGTCCCTGACTTCTGTTTCTGGTTCCTAGGTTGCTGCTTGAGGCCAGATAAGTTCTCTGTGGCCTCTGACTTCTCCTGTGGTGTCTCAAAAAGCTCCTTAATGCCAAAGAAGTCCTCCACAGGCTCTGACTTCTGTCTTGGTGTCCTAAGGAGCTGCCTGATGCCAGACAAGTTCTCTGTGGTGTCTGACCTCTCTTTTGGTGTCTTAAGGAGCTGCCTGATGCCAGACAAGTTCTCTGTGGTGTCTGACCTCTCTTTTGGTGTCTTAAGGAGCTGCCTGATGCCAGACAAGTTCTCTGTGGTGTCTGACCTCTCTTTTGGTGTCTTAAAAAGTTCATTGATGCCAGAGCAGTCCTCCACAGGCTCTGACTCCTGTTCTGGTGTCCTAAGGAGCTGCCTGATACCAGACAAGTTTTCTCTGTGTTCTGGCCTTTGCTTTGGTGTCCTAAGTGGCTCTGCGTGTGACACTTCAGATGGCTCACAGCTCGGCTCTGGAGTGCTCCTTTCAGACTCAGTTTCTTCCAGAAATTCTGGACAAGAATCCACATCCATGGGTTCAGGAGTTCCTGGGCATACGGGACTGAGCAAAGACTTCTGAGACTCATTCTCTCCCAGCAAACGGCAAATGCCTGGGCTGTGATTCTGTTGTGAAACATCTGAGCTGTTCAAAGGCGACACCAGCATCTCTCCTGAAATAAGCAGCAGATTTAGGTCATTTGGACAAAGAATTCAGCAGGAAGTCCAAACATTCTAACTGCTCGAAGATTTTTATTGCAGTTTCTTCTTGTTTTGAAGCAATACCAGATATAAATCAGAAATTTACACATTCAGACTTTCCTCCCACTAGTGAGGAAAGAACTGGAACAAAGGTTACAGGAAAAAACCTGGTCAGAACAATTCACAAATTATTTTAGTTCTATTTTCTTCGGGAGACACCTTTTAGTCCAGATTTATGAGGCCAGAAATGCTCCTTTTGAGAATAACATGGAGACAGCGTTTCCAGCAGGGGCTGTTGTTAGAGGACAAGAGGTGATGGTTTTAAACTGAAAGGGGGAGATTCAGACAAGATAGAAGTTTTTAAGGGTGGTAAAACACTGCCTCAGGCTGCTCAGAGAGGGGGGAGAAGCCTCATCTCTGGAACCATCCCAGACCAGGTTGGATCTGAGCAACCTGCTCTGGTTGGAGATGTCTCTGGTCACTGTAAGGGGACTGGGCCAGATGACCTTGGAAGGACTTTCCAAGCCCAAACCTTTCTGCGATTCTACTGTCGTAATCATAAGATGCTCAAATTCTTCCAAACTCCTGCTCCAAGAAGATTATTTCTTAATCTAGGTTTTTTTCAATCATTACATTATCAAACTAAAGAATCTAAGATCAAAGGCTCACTCAACAATACAAGGAAAGCACGAAGTAACAGGATACATAACAGACCGAGTTACAAATCAGCTAACATCTACTCTGAAATTAGTTGGGACTNTAATCTAGGTTTTTTCAATCATTACATTATCAAACTAAAGAATCTAAGATCAAAGGCTCACTCAATACAAGGAAAGCACTAAGTAACAGGATACATAACAGACCGAGTTACAAATCAGCCAACATCTACTCTGAAATTAGTTGGGACTACAAAACCATCGTTTTATATGGGATACAAGTCCCTTGTTGGGGGTTGCCAGATGCTTTGTCTCAATACATCCGGCTGTGCTGAGGCCACGTTCATGGCTGGACTCTGTGATCTTCCAATGCTAGGACAAGGGGCAGCGGGTGTCAGCTGGAACAGCAGAGGTTGCACATTAAGAGGAGAAGAAACTTCTTCCCAGTGAGGGTGGCAGAGCCCTGGAAGGGGCTGCCCAGGGGCGTTGTGGTGTCTCCTTCTCTGGAGACGTTTCAAACCTGCCTGGACTGTTCGTGTGCCACTGGATCTAGGAGATCCTGCTGTGGCAGAGGGATTGGACTGGATGGATCTTTTGAGGTCCCTTCCAACCCCTAACAGTCTGTGATCCTGTGATCTTAAAGATCTTTTCCAAACCAGATGACACCATGACTCTGCTCATTGCCTCAAGCAGCTGACACACCACTACCCCTACTTCTAAAGGTTCCCTATTTTCCTAAACATACATACCTGTTTCTTCAGGAGTGCACAGTTCAGAAATCATCTCTGCACCACCTGTTGGTGTGTGATCTGGTGTATGATCTGACTTCTCAACACAAGCCCAGGGGAATGGTCTCCCATTCTCATATTTTGGAGTTTGAAACATTTCAGTCATTCCTAGAAATAACATTGAGAGAAATGAGCAAATTCTCTGACAAAAAGAATTAAGCAGTAGGCAGAAGGGGCAACAGGCACTACAAACTTAACCTGTGAAGCTTTCGTCCATGTTCATGTTTAGATTCATGGTCGGATTTGTTACCACTTTAGGGACTTGTCCAGCTGTTGCGACTTTGGTGGAGTAAGCTCGACCTACTACAATCGTAGCAGGTGACTCTGCATGACCTGTACTGACGTGGCCTTTGATATTGCTTTCTGGAGTCTGCAGAGGGCAAAAAACAAACCCAAACCATTAGTAAACAAAGATTCCTTCTGTATTTAACCTACATTTCTTGTATGCTGATACTGACATTTCACATCACACTAAAACCTCCTAAGTTCCAACTTCTGCAGCAAAAGATCTGCAAGGTGGTTGGTGGTTCTGAAAAGGAAAGGAATACCTTTGATGGTTGGGGTCTCTTCTTCAGGGACCTTCCTTTTCGAACACTTCTTTTAACTGCCTTGGCCTGTGGTCTTGCAGCACCAAGTTTTACCACTTCTGCCCAAGATTTTGCAACTAGAAAGTAAAAGAGAAAGAATTGGTTTAGTTCTTAGCTGTAGAGGTGGAACCGAATGGCCAGGGTTGGGAGGGATCTTAGAGATCACCCAGTTCCAACCCCGCTGGCACAGGGAGCGACACCTTCACTAGGGCAGGGTACTCAGGGCCCCAGACAACCTGGCCTTCAACACTGCCAGCGATGGGGCAGCCACAACTGCCTTGGGCAACCTGTGCCAGCATCTCAGCACCCTCACAGCAAGGAACTGGTTCCTCATGGCCAACCTCAGTCTCCCCTCCTCAAGTTTAAAATCATTTCTATTGGAAGCCTCAACTGCTATTTCCACAATGAAACAACAACAAAAGGCTTCATGCAGCGTCAAACAGCTGTTGGATCCTAGAACTGAATGTTGACCCAATTCTGTCCTCCCTCTCTTTGTCCAGAAATTATTTTTCCCAACAGAAACTTGCCGGGAGCCTTTCAGCCTCGTTCCTTATGACACCTGAATCTGTCCTTGGAGGGATGCAAGATTTAACATCAGAGAAACGGCTTCTAAGCAAAACATGCCCTGCTTGTCTTTCACCACCTTCCCAAGGAATTTTGTAGTCAGGAAATGATTTATTTATCCTGCTTACAGCATTTAGGTCTACACAGCCTTTCTGTATTTCTTCCCTTTCATCACCTTCTCCTTATAAAACCTAGTGAAAATTCCCAAAGCAAGGTTAGCCTGTACCACAATATCCCTCTGTACACAGCAGAGGAGCCGTGTAATAAATGAACCTGTATGTCGGTAGGACATCTGCTTCATTTAGTTCAGAAACAGAAGCCAGAGATGATATCAAAGAAATTACTGAAGAATGGAAAAACCAAAGCCATAGAAAATAGAACCCCTCACTTATCTTGCTGCAAGTTCAATACCACTTTCAGCCCGAAGTTTTGCCAAGGCTTGTGATTTTCTCTCATCATGCATTAATAACAGTGATGATGAAACCATCTCTGGGAGATTGCCTCTAATTGTGCAGTTCAAACCCTGTCCTGGGTGAATGGGGGTGTTGGTGGAAGGCTTTGAATTTCACTTTGAAGATTTAACTTATGAAAACAGATGACAGACACCTTATCTGTATGGCTTTTTGCAGATAAGCACTGCAGGAACTACAGCTCCCCATCATAGTGTTTCCAACGTTGTCCAAACCACTTCAAACCAGTGTCCAACATTCCAATTTACGTGTTTGACTTTCAGCTACTCCAGTTAACACCAAGTTATTATCCCGTTTCTTAACGCTATCCATTATGTACTGCTGTCGACAGTTAAGTCCCTGGACAAAGGCTGTGAACTGTGTATAAAGAACCAACAGCTTGAAGCTGGATTGCTGTGAAGAGCAGGTTCTCAAATCAAAATCGAGACAATCTGAGTTTAATACTACTTGAACTTGAAAAACGATTGATGCCATCAACCTCCAAAAGAAATGAGACCCAACCTTCAATTCTTACCCTTAACTCTAACTGGCTTTCAACTTGTGAACATTTTTGCTCTAAACAAGTAATTTGCTAGATGAACATGAGAGAACTAACACTTTGCAGTGCCCAACAACCACTAGAAGACAGTCCAGCCGTCTGGTGGCTTCTGCCTAAGGCAGCAAGCTGGCCCCTTGCAGTTTTGTGCCTGTAATTTAAAACGTGAAGCTTAAGATTAAAAAATATTAACTGCTGAAACAAACCCAGTAAATTGGCCTGGAGGCCCCGCTTCTTCTTTTTGCATTGATAACTTCTACAGCCCCACTCTTCCTCTTCATGGGAGTGACCTTCACAGCAGGTCTTGCATTTCTTGCCGATTGGTCAGGTGCAGCCCTGAAGGAGCGTCGGGTAATGATAGATCTGGGTGTCTGTACTGTAGCATCACTCGTCTCCCTATTTGTGTCTCTGGATGCATCATCCTCCTCTTCTGCAATCGGCAGTGGTGCCGTGACATGAGTGACAGAGAAACGTCCTTTTCTGTACGGTGAGGGAGAGCCTGAAGCAAACTGAGGTGTCGCCACGCCAGGGTCAGGGGATGGGGCCCCCTGGGCTGGACAGCTTTCTGGTGCCTTTTTTAAATTCTGCAATTGTTCAGAAAGATAGGAAAAAAAACAAACCCAAAGCAATGTTACTGCAGGTAGCTGAATCGCAAATACTCACCTACATCTCTGACAAAGTGATAGCACAGGGCATCATCAGATCATTGGAAAAGCCTCGCTGGTTTGTAGAGTACCGTTTTCATAGTAATTACATTTCAAGTCTCCTGAGACGCACACAAATTCAACTGAATTTATAATTCTACTGGATTAAATTTTGTTCACATTGAATGAACATTTCAACCAGGATAAATTAACAGCAAACAGCGCCCAACCACACGGCATCACCCTGAAGAGTCTGCTAACACACTACTGATATGCAACGCTACAGGCTTGGGGATGAGTGACTTGAAAGCTGCTCAGCAAAAAAGGACCTGGGACTGCTGGGAGACAGCGGCTTCATAGGAGCCAGCAGGGTACCCAGGTGGCCAAGAAGGCCAACCAGCATCCTGGCCTGGATGAGGAAGAGTGTGGGCTGCAGGAGAAGGGGAATTCTTGTGCGCTTGGAAGGCCTCATCTCAAGTACTAGGCCCCTCATGACAGGAAAGACATGGAGATGAGGGAATGGGTCCAGAGCAGAGCAACCAAGCTCGGGAGGTGTCTACAGAACCGTCATGTGAGGAGAGGCTGAGGGAGCTGGGCAGGGTGAGTTTGGAGGAGACTGAGGGGGGACCTCACTGCCCTCACCAACTCCCTGAAGGGAGGGTGTAGAGGGGTGGCTGTTGGCCTCTCCTCCTTGGTGCCTGCTGACAGAAGCAAGGGAACTAGTCTGCATTTGAGGCAGGGGAGGGTTCGATTGGATCTGAGGAAGAAATTATTTCCAGAAAGAGTGGGGAGGCACAGTATCGAGCAGTAGCATGTGAGTGAATAACATCTCGCCTCCTGAATAAAGACATGGGAAAAACTAGACCAAGTCCTTTCCTACTATGGAGACGTTATAAAAAGGCTGATTACTACTTGCTGCTTTGCAGTAACATTTCCATTTGAACATGCTTGCCAACAATGTCTCCTACTCATTTTTAGAGGAAATACTATTCCCATTAATTGGTCTTAATGTTTACCTGAGCTTCAAAGTGCTTTACTCGTGGAGTCTTCTTCAGAACGGCACGTGGTGAGTTTCCTGATGGCAAACTTCGCCTGGCAGGAGTTGCACCTCTTTTAAGGGGTGAGTTCGCAGGCAAAGTTTTGTCAAAAAGCTCCGGACTCAGTTGACCACCAAAAGAAACCCTCTTCCTTTTTGCTAAAGTCTGAAGCAATGAGTTGCTGCTGCTCTTCCTCTTTCCTTTAATTTTGGGCGAGTTGCCTAAAAATAACAATTGAAAATAATTCTATGCATCTAAGAATCCAAGTGGACAGAGCAGTGCTTGTACTTCTTCAAGTCAGAAAGAGAATAGACAGTAATTTAGAGACAAACAGACTTTGAGTAAAGTCTTATACATATTATTTCAGTATTTTTATGGTGAGGAGAAATGTTTTCCAATTAATACATCATCAACAAGTTCTATTTATCAGTAAGTTGGAACATGTCCATGGGAGGGCTACGAGGATGAGTGGAGGGCTGGAGCACCTCTCCTATGGGGACAGGCTGAGAGAGTTGGAGCTGTTCAGCCTGGAGAGACTCTGGGGAGATCTTAGAGCAGCCTTCCAGTGCCTGAAGAGGGCTCCAGGAAAGCTGGGGAGGAACTGTTTCTGAGGGCTTGGAGTAGTAGGACCAGGGGGAATGGTTTCAAGCTGGAAGAGGGGAGGTTTAGACTGGAAGTCAAGAGGAAGTTCATCACCATGAGGTTGCTGAGACCCTGGACCAGGTTGCCCAGGGAGGTTGCAGCTACCCGCTCCCTGGAAGTGTTCAAGGCCAGATTGGCTGGGGCCTTGAGCACCCTGGTCTAGTGGGCAGGTGTCCCTGCTCATTGCAGGGGGGTTGGAACTGGATGATCTTGAAGGTCCCTTCCAACCTGAACCATTCTGTGAATCTATGAGTCTACATTTTAGGTTAAGTGGGAAAATCCTCACAGAAACACTACAAGAATTTCTCCCATACAAAAAAAAACAAGTTGGGGCATTAATCCTATTTACCTGATTCCTCTTCAGCAAATGAGCCAGGAAAGTTACTTTCTGTGGTGGTCCTGCTGCTCTCAGACAACCTGCGAAATCGTCCAAGAACTTCATCTCTCAAATCTCGCCTCCTCCCCACAAGGTTTTCAGATCTTCTCTTGGTTCCTTGCGAACTAGTATCACAATGTTCTTGAAAAGCAGTTAACTCCATCACTAGTTCTGACTTCGGCTTCCTCCTCTTTTTTCCAGAGCCAGGAGATGCCGGTTCTGAGGCTTTTTCTTCCATCGGGGTTTGAGCCAACATTTCAGAAAGAGACTTGCGTCTCATAGCCAGGCTCCGTCGGCTCGGAGTAGCAGTATGTACCGCATTCATTCCACCTGCCTCATTGGTAGGCGATACAAAACGAGACTGAGCGCTCCTTCGGGATGTTGGTGTAGACAGAACATCCGTACCTACTTCAGCCTGTGCTGGTTTCTCTACCACTGACACAGTGCTGTCTGGTTTAGGCTTATCAGCGTAACCCAGGCGCACGATAGAGCACTGGTTAAGGGGAATTGCTGCGGTTTCATTACTGGTCTGACCTAGTGTGTTTGGTTCTCTAAGCATCGACCTTGGAGTAGACTGTTGAGGACTTTGGGGAAATCTCTTGGTAACAGCTGAGATGTGGTGAAACTCTGAAAGGGTTCCTTCCAGCTTTATTATTTGACACGATTCAATCTTCTGGCTTTGTCTCTTCCCTTTGTCTTTAGTCAGGCTTCCCTGATCGCAGACAGATGATGAATTTTGAGCACTTGGCTCTAGCACAGCACTCTTCCCATATTCTTTCGCAGTACGTCCGGATACATTTCCCTCTTGCAGAAGTGTTTTCACTTGAATATCATGCTTCAGCCTTTCGTAGAGTTTACTAAAGGGAGACAAGGGTGTTTTCCTAGTCTGATGCACTCTGTGTAAAGATTTGGGTGTCTGTAGTTTGAACGGTGAAGTTTTAGAATGATTTTTCTCTGTACTTTGTTTATTTTCGTCATTGTTCTTTTCTCCACGGTTGTCATTATCTACAAGGGAAGCAAAGCAAAGCAAAATAAGAGGCAAAATTAATTTCAAAATTATAGAACTACGAGTTTCACAAATATATAGATTACAATTTCCTTCCTTTCTTCTCCCCGAGATGGTGAGACAAGGTCCAGGATGCCATAAATAAAGCTCTACTAACAATAATTTCTCTCAAAATAGAAGTGTTAGTATCTAAATCTTTAAGTTGTAATCAGGAATTTTCCCCATGTTCAGGTAAAGCATTTGGTAGTTCATGCTTTTGCTTTTCCTCATATTGAATGGCTCGAGGCTTCTGGAGACAAATCTATGAGCACAGAATCAAACATTTAGATCAGCTTTGCCCCATTTCAGTTTGCTCTATGTCCTGCCTGCTCCTCATCAGACCTTACATGAGCTTTGTTGTCATTCTTAGGACTCACTCCAGCCCTTCAATATCCTTCTAGCAGTAAAGAGAACAGGATTTGAGGTGCAGCCTCAACAGAGTCCAGTAGAGAGAGATGATCGCTGGCCACACTAGTGCCGACATTAGTTTTGGATGATGCTGTTGCCCTTATCGACCACCTGGACACACTGTTTGCTGTTGCTGCATCACAGGGGCATTGAAAAATTTTGGAATACGTTTGTTTTGCTCTTTTCAACCACAGTTTTCACTCTCAGGAATAAGAGGAAGACAACAAAGCCCCCATAAAACAGGTACCAACCTGAAGTAACACTTGTAGATCCTGAGGAGTGCTGGTGTTTTATTTCCACTCCTGTCACCTGCTGAACATGAAGAACCTGTAAATTTGTACAAAATTACAGCACAGCACAAATATTTTCAAGTTTAACTTTCAACTCTACATTCAAAACCGCTCGATTCATCAAGGCATGGCTATCATTTCCCAAAGAGTCCTGGGAAGTATTCAAATGAAATCCTACAGTATCTCAGAAGCGAAGAGCATTGACTAACACACATTTAAGGCCCTTCGTATCTGACCTAGTGGGAAATATTTACAGAAGAGAACTACAACACAGGAGAGTAATCTTTCAGAAGCCGCAGTACTCCCCCTTTAAGAGAGAAAACTTTGCTGAAAACAAACCAAGAAACTAATGAAAATAAATTATTAAAACATAGGCTGGGTTTGATAGTGATAAATTCTAACACTACGTTCCTGTGATAGGACATGAACAACAGAAGATTTAATACAAAACCCTAAAGCTCTTATTCTCTAGGGCAAACGTCTCCAAAGTATAAGGACATCCAACTTCAGGTTTCCTGCATCCCAGCCTCTCTTCGAAAAAAACAAAGGATTAATTTTTAATATCTCACCTGTATTAGTAACACTGTAGATTGTTAACTATCTGTTACCAGAAACTGGCAAGAGTAACGATAATAAATTATTCATTTTGAACCAAGTCTTTATCTGAAGAAGTGTATTTGTATTTTCAAACAGAAAGGTAGTCCGCTGCTGAAAAATTCTTCTTAATAAGAAAACAGGAGGAAGTCAAATAGTCTATCTGTATTAACACCAAAATACTTGTCATAAATAAAGCTACGGCTGCAAAATTACCTGCAGGGTTTCGTGTTTGAGAGCTCTAGAACGTCTCTTTGCCGGAGTAGCTTGATGAGGATATTCAAATCTGGAAGAAATATTTTTAAAGTAAGAAAACCGGTTTTTTTTGACAAAAAGCTGATGACCATTCCCATTATTAAGATCAATTTACACAGCAATAGCTGCCCACTGCAGTCACCATTCACTTTTAAAGGCTTCAAATGCACCAAAAGATGTTTTCCTCTAGTGAAATGTCTGTAAGTATAGTGTGAAGAAATATGATATAAACTACATTAACCCCACTTGCTGGAAAGGTAGAAGAGCATCTTAATTTTCCCCATTTATCTATGGCATCTTCTGGATCTTAATCCAGCTGCATGAGGCTATGACCACAAAGCTCTCTGAATTTGTTCTAGGACTGAGGTTTTCAGTTTGTCCTTGGCACTTACCTAAAAGAACGATCAATAATAGTTAGGATATCGCCATGTTTTAGAGGAACGGGCTGCTGAAAACAATTTCCATTCAGCTTTGTTGGATTCACTGCGCTTAAATTCATCAGTATCGCCTACAAAGAAAACAAACCTTTCAGTCAGCAGCCTGAGGAGACGCGACAGATTACCGCATTCAATGTGTTTTGCTCACCTCCTTGTTCTCATTGACTTCAATTTTACAGTGTTCTTTGGAGACCTGAGGCAACTGGATTCGAATATCACATTCGGATCTCCTGAGGGTGAAAACACAAGTTTTGAGTTTCAAGAAGCAGAGAAACCAGAGATCTGGCTGCTGCAGAATGAGGCGAGTAACCAGCTTTTCACCTAATCATTGCACAGCAATGTGACTTTAAGTTTGGTGACATGAAGAAAGTGATCGGCTTTAGCCTTTCAGTGAGAGCAAAATAAGACAGGAGCTCAGACTTCTACAAATACCAGAAAAAACAAAGGAAACAGTCAAATTCTGAAAACTTCCTATAGACTTTCCTGTGGAATCGGAATGATTACAGTTATTTAAGGTATCTATCAGTAAAGTGCTGGTTTTTTAACGTAAAATACATAAATCAAGCTCAAAACCCACTGCCAGCTGTCTAATTGCTTTTGGACAGAACCTTAAATAAAAGCAAATCGTTCTGGTAAGAAAAGGACAACAAGCGGTAACAAAAAATTAAGCAGGAAAGGGCCAATAAAACCAGTATCATGTTAAGTAGGTAGGGAAAAACAGCAGTAACTAAGTTCAGCTTTCTAGTGTTACCATCAAACCTAGTTCAGTATCACCTTCCCTCCCTGGATCATCATTCCAAATAAACACATTTTTGGCAAATAAATACTGTACTCTATATATAGTATGTTCTTCAGGAAGTTATATTAACGCTATTAGCATCGAACAAACGCTCACCTTCCAAACAAACACGAACTTGCAGTGAGTGGAAAAGTGATTCCATCAGCCCCGTTCCGCTTAATTACAATAATATTCCCAAACAACGGCATCTTGAAAAGTGAGGCACCTTACCTAAAGAAGAAAGTCAAACTGATTTGCCCAGGTAATGCTTTAAGCATTTATCAAAGTCAATCAATATAATTTTTGTTGGCTTTTAAAATTCGGTTCATTTTCCAAGGTAGAGCAGAAGAATCCACGGGCTGCTTGCATACCTGGGTAAGAACTGGGAACCATTTACAGTGCAATCCCGGAGAGGAAACTCAGGGTACAAAGTACTTGCAGGAAGTACCCCAGAGATGTTTTAAGGAAGGACTGCACAAGGCACTGGTTGCCATGGTCTAGGTGACTGTAGTGATGTTAGCTCATAGGCTGGACTTGATGATCTTGGAGATCTTTCCCAGTTTCAGTAATTCTGTGAAACTGGTGCTTACACAACACAAGCTCTGTCCCACTACAACAGGTACCTGCCACCGTTACAAACGTCCCAAGCCAACACATGCATGGGCTTTCATCCCATAAGCAACTCACAACCGTTTTCATGTCAACACTTTGCTGCTCCACCTCACCTGAAGCTAAAGCTACGACTTGAAAATTCTCTCTTGGTTTTAAAGCAAACAGAAACCAACGGCCCCTGAACAGCTTAAAGCACATCTGCGTGCTCACACACTGCGCAAGGAGGAGGAGCGGAGAGGAACTTTCAAAAACCAACCCCAAACTCACACTGTTAGCTCAACCAGGAGTGCTCTTCCTTCTGTCTCTAAATGTGACAGAATCCCAGACTGGTGGAGGTTGGAAGGGACCCTCTAGAGATCATCTAGTCCAATCCAGGGGACTGGATTATTATCTAGATTAGATATTCTCTCCTGGAGGAGAGTGTTGCTATGTGCCATGAAGCATGAATTACCATAAAATCAGAACATTCAGAAATAACGATGAAGCAAAATCATAAGTCAACAAAAATTATGAAACAACATAAATAAATCGGAATTATGAAATAAAATCTTAACAAACCACAGAATTACACAACGGTTTAGGCAGGAAGAGACCTTCATGGTCACCCAGTTCCAACCGCCAGCGACAACGGACAAACAACGATGAAGTCATAAACTGGGAAAACGAGGGACCTCACGGAGTTCAGAGCGACCTTTAAACTTCGAGACGACTTCTACATGTAGGATACACGGGACGACCCGAGTATTCTGCTTCCAACGCACACAACCCCAGCGGGAACACACACACCACAACACAACACAACCCCCCCGCCGGACAAACTGACAGCATCCCCAACAAGGAAACCTTTACCTGTGCGCGGCAGGTAAGGGCGGTCTTCAGTCCTTCGGCGATGGTTGTCACCTTCTCCTACAAGCGAAAACCACCGCAAGAGCTTTAGTGGCTCCAGTTGTTGTCGCCGCCGCAGCAGCTACCGGCCCGACCGACCACCGTGGCCGCCGGGCCGGACCAGGACTGTTGCCGAGCAACCAGCAGCCAGAGTATACAGGATCGCCCAGCTCTGACGCTGCTCCAACTCCCCCGATCCCGGGCGAGCTCAGCCTCAGTCCTACCTGCTCCCGCAACCCCGCCCGTGGCTCAGACCGACCCAGCCTTCCCGCACACGTCCAGCCCTCGCACCAGCGCGGTCGCGTTCAGTATCCCTGCGCCGCGCACCCAACACAGCGCGGAGGCGGTGCGAGCAGCAACCGAAAGCCTCCCCCTGCTCTCACCTGCCGGAGGCTGCCATGTCAGGGGGTCACGCAGTAAACACGGGCGACTACCACAAACATAGAGCGGCGAGCGAACTCTTTAAGGCTCCACGAACTCGGCGGAAGCAACAAACAAGCGCCTTACGTAATAGCAACGGTTGCTTTTCGAAAAGCAGCGCGGACGCCTCTGATTGGCTGAGGCAGAGGAAGGCGCGGCCAATGGGAAAGCGAGAGGCGGGCTGTTTGGTTTCAAATGGCATCGCTGCGCGCGGTTCCCGCCCATCGTCCGGCCCCGCCCCAAGCTCCCGTCAGGCTGCGGCGGGAGCAGCGGGCGGGAGCCCTCAGCGCCTCTGAGGGCGAGGAGGGCCTGTGGCGGTTGTAGAAGCTCCGGCTGGGCCCCGCCAGGCCTTTATTTCGCTACTAACTTTATCTGGGCCTCATGAAAGCCCCTCAAATCAGTTAGTAAAGGTTCAGACTTAAACTTCTATGGCTTCAGCTTCCTTCGGCCTTTCTAAACTAACTAAACACCTTTCTAAACTCTATTGTTTACCTTTCTAAAGTCTATTAATTATTCACCTTTCTAAACTCTTACTATTCACCTTTCTAAACTCTTATAATTCACCTTTCTAAGGAGGGTTGGAGGATTCCTAAACTCCTTCAAGCACTTCTGTTCTCTTTCTCTGCTCATAATTAATTGAAAATGCCGTTTAAAGGAAGAAAAAATACCGAGGAAGGTCAGGAAAGACAAAGCAGCAGTGAGGGTGAAACTGGCACCTCAAGGCCGTTTTAACCCATCAGCTGTTTAGTTACCTGAATTTATCCACAAAAACCTGATTCCTGACAGGAGTTACTTGTTGAAACCTGAATTTGAGAGTCTCTGAGGCAGAATCAAGATGAAGCACTGGGCTGGTGATGGCAGGAGATATGAAACCAGGCAGCCAGACCAAAAAAGCCCACAAAATCAACTGCCAAGAGGCCAGGATTCAGTTCAGCCAAGTTTCTACTGCTTCTACTTCATTACCTTTCTAAACTAAGTCAAAACCTTTCTAATCTCATCTAATCATCTTTCTCAGGAGGGTTGCAGGCCTCCTAAACTCCTTCAAGCACCTCTGTCTTCTTTCTGTGCATGTAATTCAGTAAAAATGCTGTTTAGTGAAAGAAAACATGAAGGCTAGGAAAGAGGAAGCAGCAATGAGGATTAAATGGGCACCTCAAGGCCGTTTTAACCCATCAGCTGTTTAGTTACCTGAATTTATCCACAAAAACCTGATTCCTGACAGGAGTTACTTGTTGAAACCTGAATTTGAGAGTCTCTGAGGCAGAAGCAAGACAAAGCACTGGGCTGGTGATGATAAAACCAGTGAACCAGACCAAAAAACCCACAAACTCAACAAAAATCAACTGCCAAGCAAGCAGCATTCAGTTCAGCCACACTAAGGGCTGAATAAATCTATCATCACTGCCTCGCTTCTCCGTGATCAGGTTTATTTGTTTGCTACTGCTGTCACATCCTTTATACAAACTTCAAAAATTAATCTTGAATCAATGAGATTAATTAACTAAGCATTAAAAGATGAGGACAAAAAGAACCCTAAATGGAAATACCCAGAACAAGGAAGGTGCCTGTGCCCTCTGATTTTCAGATAAGAAACTTTACAGATAACACAAGATCATGATTTTTTTAAACCTTTTAAAACACTAAAGCAGCTTCTGCCGAGACCTGAGAACTTCCATCGTTAAGTTCAGTTGTTCTGCTGCTAGAACATTTGTCAAAGTGTTTTGAAAGGATGGTGCCAGCCATCTAATTTATTCTCCAGTGTCTTCTCTGTGATCAACAATACTCTGTTTAAGAAAGAAAACAGGTCGTTGCTTTTAATTCATTATAGTGTCAAAGAGTCATGAAGGACAAAACAGGTTCTGAGGTGCTTTGTTATCCTTCATGAATCAGTAGAATCACAGAATTACTGAGGCTGGCAAAGCCCTCTCAGCTCATCCAGCCCAGCCTAAGACGGCCCATCAGCCAGACCAGGGTACTCAGGGCCACAGCCAGGCTGTCCTTCAACACTTCCAGCCATAGGGACTCCCCCCAGGACGATGGGCGGGATCCGCGCGCTGCGATGCCATTTGAAACCAGACTGCTCTCAGCAGTTCAGTCCAGTCCAGGCTCTGAGCACCCTTTCCGGGAGGAAGGGCTTCCTNATAACTGATGGAGAGCAGCTTATCCAGCTCTTGCACCAACTCAAACACCCTGGGATGAATCCCATCCGGAGCCATAGACTTGTTAGGATCTAAGTGGCACAGCAGGTCACTGAACTGCTTCCTCCTGGGTTACAGCTCTCCATCCCTGTCTTAGTAACCCAGGAATCCAGTTACTCTGAGCTACAAAGAGCTTATAAAAAAAAAGACCAAGGAAAGAAAAGACCCCAGCCTGAGGTGACTTAACTCTCGTTCAGGCCAGGACTGAGGGGGAATGTGGAACAAGGCTGTTTGCTCAGCATCAGTTTGCTCAGACTCCTCGAAACCTCATTCTCAGGCTGTGATTCCACAAAACAAAAACAACTGGAAAAGACCCTGCTCCATGTGGAGCTGGGTGTCCCACAAACATGGGTTCAACACAAATAGCCGCTGGGCTCTGCATGGGGAACTGCCCCAGAGCTGGAGAACCCTCCAGTGGGTTTTGAGGCCGCTCCGCAGGTCTGTGGGTGGGTTTGGCTTCCTTACTGGGAACCTCCTCAGCCTCATGTGAGCACGATGGTTACCTTCCTAACAGAGTTCATTGGAACCGGCTGCCCAGGAAGGTGGCGGAGTCCCCATCCCTGGAGGGGTTCAAAAGGCAGTGGAGGGGGGTGGCTGTGGAGGAGCCTCATCGCTCCTTTAGACCTNGTGTGAGCACAACTGGCTCCTTTCCTAACCGAGTTCATTGGAACCGGCTACCTCATTCGCAGGCTGTCATTCCACAACAATCTAAACCAAATGAACCTTCGTTGCTGGAGAAGAAAATAGAAGTGAAGTTTAAAACAAACACAAAAAAGAACAACTTGAAAAGACCCTGCTCCATGTGGAGCTGGGTGTCCCACAAACATGGGTTCAACACAAATAGCCGCTGGGCTCTGCATGGGGAACTGCCCCAGAGCTGGAGAACCCTCCAGTGGGTTTTGAGGCCGCTCCGCAGGTCTGTGGGTGGGTTTGGCTTCCTTACTGGGAACCTCCTCAGCCTCATGTGAGCACGATGGTTACCTTCCTAACAGAGTTCATTGGAACCGGCTGCCCAGGAAGGTGGCGGAGTCCCCATCCCTGGAGGGGTTCAAAAGGCAGTGGAGGGGGGTGGCTGTGGAGGAGCCTCATCGCTCCTTTAGACCTGCTCCAGCCCCTCATCCTATTGTTCCCTATGCTATCAAACAGTTCTTCTCCAGGGAAGATGGATTGGAAGATGACTATAGGGTCCCCCTAGAGCCTTATCTCCAAGTTGAACAACCCCAACCCTCTCAGCCTGTCCTCAGAACAGAGGTGCTCCAGCCCTCTGAACATTTTCATGGTCTCCACTGGACCTGCTCCAGTCAGTCCACCATAAGCTGCCCCGGGCACAAATTGAGGCCATTTTCTCTTGTCCTACCACTTGTTCCTTGGAAGAAGAGAGCAACCCCCACCTCTCTACCTCCGCTTTTCAGGTAGCTCTGAATACTAAGCTCAATAGTTTCAGCTTGATTGATGAAAACACTGAAACCATTTCTAATGCAGTGGGAACAGGTGAAAAGAAAAAAGAACAGATTATTTGTGAAAAGACCTTCCTTGGCAGAGTCTCCGGGCAATGAATAATTTACTAATTCTCCTACTCTGTGCAAAGTGACACAGAAAATGTATAAAAGTCATTAAGCAGCAGGCTCATGTGAAACTCGAAATTACAACATAATCCTTTAATACTGAAGATGAAGAATATGCGTGGGGAAGTTCAGTTCACAGAATCACAGGATTATTGAAGCTGAAAAAGCCCTCTCAGCTCTGCCAGCCCAGTCTGTGACCTGACATCACCCCATCAGCCAGACCAGGGTACCACGGGCCACAGCCAGGCTGTCCTTCAACACCTCCAGACACAGGGACTCCCCTACTGCCCTGGGCAGTCCAGTCCAGGCTCTGAGCCCCCTTTCTGTGAGGAAGGGCTTCCTGACAGCCAACCTAACCCTTCCCTGGCAGCTTCAGGCCCTGCCCTCTCCTCCTGGGGCTGGTTCATGGGAGAAGGGCCTGACCCCCAGCTGACTACAACCTCCCTTCAGGGTGGGAGAAGGTTCCCCCTGAGTCTCCTCCAGGCTAAACACCCCCAACTCCCTCAACCTCTCCTCATCAGCCTTTCCCAACTCCTGCCCCCTCCCTGTCAGCCTGTTCCAGCTCCTGCCAACTCTGACAAGACATTTTTCCTCTTTTCTTCTCTTCCCCAGGCTAAAACAGTCTCAGACACCTTGAAATCATGTGTGTATTCAGGGAAGTCAGGCCTAGAGCTGACACCAAGCACGAACATCTTGGATCTTGTTTAAACAACCTATTAAAGTCAACCTAGCTCGGTGTTTACAGTGAAAGTGTGTGTTTTCTAAAAGCCGAGCTTCTGAAAGCAAAACTGATTTCAATTTCACCCTCTTCTTATCACAAAATCTCTTCTGATAGGATACAGAACAATCGCTCCTCACTCTGGTATTGAACCAGTTGGCTTTCTGGATCAGCTGATGCTAAGGCCTCTCTGCAGCTCATCTCAGATTATTACTTAAAACTTTTAAACACAATAAAAAAAAGACTCTTACCTTGAGACTATTGACTGTCGTGGTCAGAAGGAGCACTATTTTCCTGAATACTGATTTCCTAAAGGCTCTGTAGTTCAGTAAAACTCTGCAGGCAGATTCTTGATGAGTAAACTGATCTTGCTGGTGAAGCCACCTCTTTGAGTTGAATGTCCTTACTGTTTCACAGAGCAGCAAAAAGCTGAGTACAGCTACTCCTGGCAAACGTATTGCCATGGTTACTCCCAGATGCTTCAGCAGAGCAATCACTCAGCCAGAGGAGGACACTCAGAAAGTTCTTCTCAACAAGTTTGTATCAAATAATCAGATTATTATCTACACCGCAGAGGCACCCCGGTAAAGTGAGGTGTGAGGTGGGCCAGAAGAAATGGAGCTGAAGGGGCCAAACGCATCACTATGGCTTCACTAAACCCTGACTGATAGTGCTCCATCTTTTCAAATCTTACCAGTGTTAGCTTACCATGAGGCTTTTAATCCTTCAGCACAATTACTCCTGCTCTACATCAGTCTCCTCCGACACCTCTTTAAAACCATGGCCCATCTTGATTGTTCTTGGCACAAGGTGCGACATAAAGCCTGTTGGAATTAACGGCGAAGTTAAGTGGGCTTTCAGTTAACAAAGGGTGATGTAGCTGGCAGGCAAGCTACAATTTTTATCTTAGTGTGACACCCCAGTGCATTAAAACAAAGGGATAGATAGGTTTTGTGCATTGGAACCTCTCTCCCCTCTCAGCACCCTTCTCATCCAGTGAAATCCCATCTCCCTCAGCCATCGCAACCCACAGCACACCGTGCGATGCCAAGTGATCCTGGGCTCTCTCTCTGATGCTTCGCTAGAGGGGCCTGAGTAGCCAGCAGAACACCACAGTGCAAGCTGCTGTATGAATATCCAAGAACAATAAGAAGTGGCTGAGATGTTTATTGCAGGGTGAGCCCCTGAACCATTCCACTTACCTCAAAAACAGAAGGCTGCAACGGGCTGAGTTGCGTCCAAGCTCAGGTCTTAACACGGTTTGGGCAGACCTGGCCCTTTGATTACTCTACAATTTCTATCTAGTTTCTCTACATGATGCCTCAGTTCCAGCATGAGTCTGAATATTCCCTCCAAATAGCAGCAGATAAGCAGTGAAAAACCACTTATCTGGATAATGCATTTCCCCTCCTTCCCAATACTTAAACCAACACCCAGCATGGGAATGAAATGAAAAGATTTAAAGTCATGCAGTCTGAGAGTAAAAACAACACCTTGCTCTTGCATCATAATGTATTTCATCTTGCGATTTGCATGTACAAAGAATTCAGTGACATTCACCGGCGTTAAAAACACAGCGCCATCGAATTATAGGGTAAGAAAAGAAAAGAGAAGTAGCTGAACCCGTAGAATAAATACATATATTATAAAGATTTCAACAAATTAAATACAGTTGGCTTATACACAAAACCTTTCGACAGCTTTACATTAGAAATGGTTACTCGAGCAAGTCCAAAATACTTGAACGCAGGCCGGTCAGGCTCGTTTGGAGAAGTTTATAAAAGCGATCCGTAAAAATACCCTACACCCCACCACTAATTACAGTCTGCGTTCGGCAGTAAGGCCCAGCTCAGCAAAGCGCTTAAGGGATTCCTTCTGGAACAGAGAACCCGTGGAGCCGAGATGTCCTGTGCAATGGAGGTGTTGGGAAGCAGCGCTTAAATGCTGAGGTGAACTGGAACCTACATCCTAGCATGTGAATAGAGGCAAGTCACACAGTGACCGTAACCACAGACAGATTGGAAACAGACGCGTTCCAATCAACTATTTGGCATTTTAAAAGTCATTTCATGCAACATAAGAAAAGCTAAAAGAAATTCATATATATATATCTATATCTGTGTCCACATACCGCTCCCCGGTCATTAGGCTGCTGCAACAAGCAGCCTGAATCACAGAATCATTGAGGCTGGAAAAGACCTCTGAGATCATCAAGTCCAGCCTGGTGACCGAACGCAAGAACTGGAAAGCAAACATTTAGAATTCTCTGTATAAAACCCCCCAAAAATCATTATCTAGCTCTATTTGTGACTTCTCAAATATATTATAGGTATTTCTGTCTCCTCCTAATAGAGTCAGCAACTAAAACCTGTAGTACCCACTTTGTGTTGGGATGGTTCGCTTCCTACTACTTGCTGGAACACAGAGAGCTGCCTGTGCCCCACAGAACAACCCCGTAGTAGAACCCTGTGGGCAGTGCTGTCAGGGCCATCAGTATTTTCTGTCATCATTCCACCTCTCTCAGTCTCCCTGTGCTACCCGAATCCCGGCAAAAACCTCACCTCATTCCCCAGTGAATTAATTTGATGGCTTTTAAGAACTTGATCAACATTTCCAGCATGGAGTAGGAACACAAACTGCCTCCCTGTTCCTTTCACACGACACCTACCAGGGTTTGAGCATTACCTCCGCACAGCGACTCACAGCAAAGCTTTAGCCTTTAAACAATCTTTCAAGTGCATATAATTTACTGTACAAATAAATAGAGGAGTGTGTGGAGGGGAGGGCAAGAAGCAGAAGGTGGCAGTGCTGAGAACAGTGTGCTTAGAGATACCTAACCATTCCCTTTTTCCAGGGAAGGGAGAGGTGGGAACATCATCCCATTGTAAGAAATGGAAGAATGGGATAAAATAGTGCAAGAAGAAGAGCAAAAGGATCAGTGTAAAGTGGCTTTGTTTTTAAAAAATAAGGCTTTGATGCTTGCACTGAAAATAAAACAACTCCAAAACAACAAACCCCCAGCGACAGGACAAGACACAACTATTGCATATTAGTTAGGACGTTAAACACAGGCGTGGACTTTGTGCTCATGAATCCAGCTCTGCTTTCCAAAGAGTGAGACAGAGAGACTACTTCATTATTCAACATTCAGCTGCCTCCTGGGGTTTTTTTTGGGGGGGCTTTTTTCTATCCCCCAAGCATGTCCTGTGCAGGGCTTTGATAAAGGACTCGGCAATTATATTCTCGTAGTACTTCCAATAAAAATAGATCTCTGTACACAATCACACCCCCCGTTAGGTAAGGGGTGAGCTCCTTTTTTAATTATATAGGGGAGGGTAAGGACTTGTTGCTACAACATTTAATCATGGAATCATAGAATTGTTTAGCTTGGAAAAGACCTTTAAGATCATCGAGTCCAACCATGAACCCAGCTGTCCCAAGGCCACTGTTGAAACCCTGTCCCTGTGCTCCAGATCTCCATGACTGGAAAACACAGCCAGGGATGGCGATTCAACCCCCTCCCTGGGCAGCCTGTGCCAAGGCTTAAAGAGAGCTCTTTCCATAAAGGTTTTCCTAATGTCCAACCTAAACTTCTCCTGGCATGACTGCAGCCCTTCTCCTCTTGTCCTGTCACTGTTGCACTGTTAGCAAAGTGTTGGGTTTTTAAAACTTCAGCAAATGCTGTGCATTATGATGTTCAATCTGACCAGACTAAGAGTTAATCTCTTGCCTTTTCTCATACAACTGGGAAATTCTGTGTAGAGAAAAGACCTTAAATCTGTTTCTGACATTTCTACTCTTCAAGTAGACAAGTTCAGGTGCTGTAAAATATACTCTTCTGCTATGCAAAATACTCTTACAGTAGTGGTAAACTCACATTACTGTCTTTCTAAATCGATTTCAGCTGGTGTAGTATTTAGGAGAGAATAAAAAAAAAAGGGCTTTGAAAACTATTAGATCAAATGTTCACATCTGCACTAAAACTGATCGATGGCACCCCTCAAAACAGAGCCACCATCAAGCTGGGGGTGCTTAAACCCCCCCTCTGGAAGCAGTTATGTTGTTCAGGTGGGCGGGACATGAATTTACAGAATTACTGAGGCTGGAAGAACTCTCTGAGCTCATCCAGCCCAGCCCAAGTCCTAACAGCACCACATCAGCCAGACGAGGGCACTAAGGACCACAGAGAAGACCTGACCCCCACCCTACTACAACCTCTGCTCAGGTTGTTGGAGAGAGGGAGAAGGTTCCTTCCCTCAAGTCTCCTTTTCTCCAGGCTCAACATCCTCAGCCTCTCCTCATCGGACTTTCCTTCTAGCCCCTTCCCCAGCCTCATGTCAAATCTGGACCTGCTCCAGTACCTCAGTACCTTGAAGTGAGGGGCCCTGAACAGAAGGCCATATTCTGATACCTCACTCATTAACCCCTTCACTCCAACAGTCTCTTTACCTTCACTAGCTGTGATATTAATCACAACAGAGTGTGAGCAAGTTACCACAACCCGCCCCTAGATAAAACACCTGTTGTCATAGCGAAGAAAGGTTTATGGCCAAAACAGATTTGCTTTAATTTTCTGTACCACAATGACTTCTTTCTTTCCGAGATGTAAATCACCAGTTGAACAACTGGGAGAGAACATAAGTGGAAAAATTTAAACAACCCCCAAAGATTAATTTACCGTTCGTTAGGATAAAGATCTCTAGGCCATCTTCTAGGGATGTGTTGTATAGGAACATTATACTCTGCTTTCAAAGTTAATGCTATTTAAGAAACAACTTTTTACAGTGACTGCAACTCGTAGAGCGAACACGAGGGTCTATTTACAGTGAAGTCAGCAATCAAACCGGCCCGGGAATAAATTAACAGAATGTACAGCTCTTTATACAGACAAATTAAAAAAATAAGGCAGGAGTTTTCATTTGAAGTTAGCGTAATCTGAGAAGATGTCAATGAAATCTTGTACCACTCTGTAGCAGAATTCATACTGTTCCTGGGGAAAACAAAAACAAAACAAGAAGGAAAAGATTTCAAAATGTGCCTTGCAGTTAGTCAGAGCTCACACCAGGCCTACTGGTAAACTGGGGCTGCTGGCAGCAGTGGGGCCTTGGTGTGTCAGTTACAGGCTGCTGATTGTTCAGCCTGGCCTTGAACACTTCCAGGCATGGAGCAGCCACTATCTCCCTGGGCAACCTATTCCAGGGCCTCAGTACCCTTTGAAACAGCCCCTCCCCAGCTTTCCTGTTGCCCCCTTCAGGGACTGGAAGGCTGCTCTAAATTCTCCCCAGAGTTTCCTCTTCTCCCAGCTGAACATCCCCAACTCTCTCAGCCTCTCCCCATAGGAGTGGGTGCTCCAGCCTGTGACAATGACATCCTTAACTATTCAACCAACACTATTCAACCACAGAGCCAGAACCGCCCAAAAAAACCCATTGAAATATCTCATCCCTGTCTTAGCAGGACTGTGGATAATCCTGCTTCTTCACCCCTTTTCCCTCCTGTAGGATGGATGAAACCTCTACCTGAGAAAAGCTCCGAGATAAAAGGTCCGAGAGAACTTTACTAAAGAAGCTACAATAGAAGCTGCTCTCAAATTACCAAAAAAGCAGCATTTTCATTGATTTTACAAAAACCCTTAACAAAAAAAAAAAAAACAAAACCCCTTTAAATTTTAGAAAACACTGTTAAAATAACCTAAACCCCACTGATTTCTGCTAAGACCTTTCTCACACACAGCCATCACCCATAATGTATCCCAACCTGGAAAGAAAAACAATCCCTCTGTTCTCCTGCCACTGCATATTTACAAACATCCATCCTTCTGAGATGCTGTTGCGTATCATACCAGTGTCTGCACCATGTGTGGCCTCTGCAGTCTTAAGCTCTTCACAGCTTGAAAGACATCTAGGAGCCCTTCAGCCTTCACACGCTCCAGAATATTGCTGAGTGCTATGAAGGTACCCGTCCTTCCAGCGCCGGCACTGCAACGCAAACACATCCCATTGACATACGGCACGACAGGAACGGTACCAGAGAGGCAGCCACTACTGACCCTGAGTAGCTAAGTCCTGCTGTTAGCAAGCTTCTGCCTGGGCTTTGTGCTTCGCTTGTCACCTCAGCTCTGCTAGACAGGAGAAGGAATGAGTTAAAAAGAACCCTGAGCCAGGCTGGAACCAATAAAGACTGATGGGAAGTGGCCTTGCATTATTTTGGTAACTCTGAGGATCTCTTAAATAGACTGAGGGATGAGTGGCCTGGCAGAGAGGGACCTGGCAGTACTGGGTGACAACCAGCTGAACAGGAGCCAGCAGGGTGCCCAGGTGGCACCAAAGACCAATGGCCTTTGTGTCTCAGATCTCATCTAAATCTCCTTTCTTTTGGCTTGAACCCATCCTCACTAGAGTCCCTCGTAAAAATTAAGGGATCTCTACATAACACAGCTTGTGCAGCCTCAGAGTATGGAATGAAGACGGTGATGAGAGACGCAGCAAAGGTAGCCATGAACTGAAGAGATGGCAGCTGCAGACACACACTGAGAGAGAAGGGCGTTTGGATGTCTAACAGATTGGCTTTGAATTCTGTTGGCAGCTCACTTAGCAAAACCTTTCTCAGCTCTTTAGGGTTCTGTCTTGACTGTAGTGAAGAATCATCTCTTTTAACAGCTCCTTAAACTGTTCCTAAGTAGCGAGAAAAACACTGAACAGTTTTCCCAAGTTCACGTGAGCGCTCAGAACAAATCAGTCTGAGCACTGAAATGTGTTTATTTATTCATAAAGTTAAATTCATTTATATTTGAAGACTCAAGCATGACTTCTTGGAGAAGTTCACGTAACGCAAAAGCTGTGATGTACAGGCTGTCAGAGTTGGGACAGGAGAGGGTCCTCAGCATTAAAAGTCCTACGATAGATTGTGGTGCTCTGGCTTCTCTTGTTTAATCTGTTTTCAAATGAAGGCAGTAAATTGTTTTAAAGAATTCACACAACGCCAAAGCAAAGGCTGCAGGTCTCAGAGCTGGAAAAACCAGAGGCAACAGGTACCTCAGGCAGTCCTGACATCGGGTTTTATCTCTTGTTCTACTGCCTACCACTCCTTGATGGTAGGGCTGTTCAGCTTGAAGAAGAGAAGGTTCTAGGGGGGGACCTTAGAGCAGCCTTCCAGCACCTGAAGGGGCTCCAGAAAAGCTGGAGAGGGACTTTTTCCAAGGGAATCTAGCGATAGGAAAAAGGGGATGGGTTCAAACTAAAGGAAGAGAGATTTAGATGAGATCTGAGGCAGAAATCACTCTCTGCAAGGGTATTGAGATGCTGGAGCAGGTTGCTCAAACATGTTGTGGTTGCTCCATCCCTGGCAGCGTCCAAGGCCAGGTTGGATGGGGCTCTGGGCACCCTGGTCTGGTGAGAAGCTCAAGCTCCCAGGATCTCTTTGCTTCAACAGTGCAGAGAGCCAAGCACAAAGCAGAGAGTGAGGCAGCACCTTTGAAACTCAATTCAGAGCAAAAGACATGTAAACCACTAACAGAACAACCCACGTTCTGTAAAATACACTTGAAAAAGCAGAGGAAAAAAGCCAGAGTAGACCTTTTCAAAAAAATACAAGAATGCTGCAAGAAAAACCTACAATTCCAAACCAAACCACCAAAAGAAAACCGCCGAGTGGAAACCTGGCCCAGGACAGACCTGTGGTCTAGTTCCCATCTGTCGAGCTACATGCACGCTACCTCTTACACGCTACCTCTTACATGAAATCCTCGTTTTGCCTTCTGCTTCCACTAGGGAACTATTTTATTCTCCTGATGGTCTGTAAAAACCAACAGCTTCCGATCCCAGTAAAACATCTGAGACTGGTGGGTGGATAACTACAATAAACCTACAGGTCCACTGCCCTAACTACTGCATTTAGCATCAAACTGAAGAGCAAGACTGCAGCCCCCCGAAGTAAAAAACCTACTGGGGGTGAGTTAAAAAACTGACTGGATCACCAGGCGCAGAGACTGGTGGTGAAAGGTGCCCCATCCAGTTGGTGTCCAGTGAGCAGTGCTGTCCCCCAGAGATCAGGGCTGGGCCCAGTTCTGTTCAGCATCTTTATTGAAGACCTGGATCTCAGGGATTCTACCCTTAGAAAATTCACAGATGCCACCAAGTTGCGGGGACTTTTGACCTGCTGGAGAGAAGGATGCTGCAGAGAGATCTGGGCAGGCTGGTCAATGGGCAGAGGCCAACAGGATGAGCTTGAACAGGGCCAAGGGCAGCGTCCTACACTTTGGCCACAAGAACCCCCAGCAGAGCTACAGACTGGTCTGGCTGATGGGGTGATGTCAGGCCCTGGGCTGGGCCGGGCGAGCTCAGAGGGTTTTCACAGCCTCCAAGATTCCATGGCTCTGTAACAACACACCGGTTTAACTCCAGCTGTTGCGGCTGCCATTGGAGCACCCGCTTTGCTAACTTAGCAAAAGACAGGACAAGAGTCCTTCAAGTAAACTGAGTTTCTCTGGGGCTTCTAGCTTTTTTATACCTTCTCTTTATTATTAGGAGGACATAATGTGCTCCCTTACCCAAGAAAACTGCTGCAAAAACAACCAGCCTGGAGAAAAAGGGCAAGGAGAGGCAGCTCTTACCTGCAGTGCACAGTAATGGGGTGATTGCCTGTTTGCTGCTGCTGCTTCTGGACAGCTGCAATCAGGTCGATCATCCCTTTTCCTTCGGCTGGAATCCCGATTTCCGGCCACCCATGGAAGTGGAACTGCCGAACGAGCCTGCTTTGCTTCTCTTGGTTACCCTGCGTGCAGGAAAACACCAGAGCAATCCTGTTGTTACTACAACATGGAAACACTCTTCTTACCTGAAAACATTTGGAGTGTAAAGTCAGCACTATTGTAGTGCAGGGGGCTGGTGGCAGCATGGCCCTTGATGTATTGGTCACACAGGGGTGACAGTTGTGGCTCTAAATTCCCCATCCACAGTGCTGCTAATTTACCCCATAATTTTCCTTCCTGTTTGCACAGCCGTTTCCATGGGGTAGTGCTAAGGACACACTTAGAGATCACTGAAAGCCTTCATCGCATGCTATTACAACAACCCGATTCATCATCAGCTCTTTGCTTCACCCTCAAAATTGTCACTGCTCATTCACTTGGCTGCACTACAGCAGCGCAGGGACACAATGGCAGTGTTCTGCCAGTTGGACTACAGAGTCGCATCTCCTGCAAGCCACACTGAGCTGAAAGCAGACTCTCTGTTGATGCTTCATAGGAAAACTGGGGAATGAGTTTGATGGGAAGACTGTGGGCTCAAGCTGCCCCAGGGGAGGTTTAGATTGGACATGAAAGGCCAATGGCATCCTGGCTTGTACCAGCAGTAGTGTGGCCAGCAGGACTTGGGACATAACATTCTCTCTGTACTTGGCACTGGTGAGGCCTCAGTTTGAGAACTGGGGGCAGCTCTGGGACCCTCACTTCAAGAAATAGATTGAGGGACTGGAGAGGGTCCAGAGGAGCAACAATGCTGGGGAAAGGATTAGAGGAGAAGTCTGAGGAGAGGCTGAGGGAGTTGGGGGTGTTCAGCCTGGAAAAGAGGAGACTCGGGGGAACCTTCTCCCTCTCTCCAACTCCCTCAAGGGAGGTTGTAATCAGGCTCTTCTCCTAGGCAACCAGTGTCAGGACAAGAGGGCAGAGCCTGAAGCTGCCAGGCAAGGGTTAGGTTGGCTGTCAGGAAGCCCTTCCTCAGGGAAAGGGTGCTCAGAGCCTGGACTGGACTGCCCAGGGCAGTGGGGGAGTCCCTGTGTCTGGAGGTGTTGAAGGACAGCCTGGCTGTGGCCCTGAGTGCCCTGGTCTGGCTGCTGGGGTGATGTTAGGTGCTGGGCTGGATGAGCTCAGAGGGCTTTTTCAGCCTCAGTGGTTCTGCGAGGACAAACTTCTCCCTGGAAAGGGTCCTCCCTGGCCTTTGGCACTGACTGCCCAGGGAGGAAGCTGAATTGCTATCCCTGGCTGTGTTTCCCAGTTGTGGCAATCAGGAGCTCAGGGACAGGGTTTAGCAGTGGCCTTGGGACAGCTGGGTTCAGGGCTGGACTCAATAATCTTAAAGGCCTTTTCCGGCCTAAAGCGTTCAGCACACTGACAAGGGCTCTGTGCTTTGAGAAGCACAGAAACCCAGCACTTAAAACACAAAATCATCATTGTAAAAGCCTTCAAGCGCAAAAAAGCCTTCTCCCAACCCCCTGTCATTTACAGCTTTACCTGGTTGTACGTAACCAAGAAATCCCGAACACTTATAGCATCCAACAGACTGTCGCTCTTTATTTCCACCGTTATCTCTCCGTGAGTCACAGAGCCCTCTGATGGCCAGTACTGGCAGCACTTCTCCTGCAAAATCGAGACAGAACTGTAAAAACCCCTTCAACTGTAAAAACCCCTTCAAAGCTTCCCCACTTCTCTACTCCGTCATAAATCTCTGATACGGGAGGGAGTGTCAGTCTGCTGGAGGGTGGTCGGGCCATACAGAGGGACCTGCATAGACTGGATCGCTGGCAAGGGGCTAACTGCATGCATTTCAGTAGAGCCAAGGGTCAGATCCTGCACGCTGGTCACAATAACCCCCTGCAGTCCTACAGACTTCGGGAAGGGTGGCTAGGGAGCAGTCTGGCTGAAAGGGACTCGAGGGTTCTAACTGACAGACGGCTGAACAGGAGCCAGCAGAGTGCCCAGGTGGCCAAGGCAGCCAACAGCATCCTGGCTTGGATTAGAAACTGTGTGACCAGCAGGAGGAGGACTGTCACAGAATCGCTGAGTGTTGGGGATTGGAAGGGTCCTTGAAAACTCATCCACTCCAATCCTGCTGACAGAGCAGGATCCCCTAGACCTAGTTGTACAGGAACAGTCCAGGCAGGTTTGAAACGTCTTGCCCTCTACTCAGCACTAGTAAGGCCACACCTTGAGCATTGTGTCTTTAAGGTCCCTCCAACCCTGGCCATTCTATGACTCTATGGTTATTAGGGGTTAACACAGACATAGGTCACAAACCTGCTCCCTCTCTTGCACTTCAGTGAGCATGACAATGGTGTGGCACTTCCACTCCCACACCATCCGCCAGAAATCCTCCACCGTGTGTGGAAGCGGCCCCTGGGTGGCAATGAAATAATCCTTCTGACGATAGCCCTGCAGAGAGAGAGAGACTGGGATGAGTTAATGGTGGGATGATCTAGGAGCTACAGCTCTAGTTACATACTTCTGGGATCTTCACAGCTATAGTAGCCACAGGTGCTGGGATCAGTTTTGGGCACCTCAAAACAATGACATTGAGGTGCTGGAGTGTGTCCAGAGAGGGCAACAAGGCTGGGGAAGGGTCTGGAGAACAAACCTTGTGAGGAGCAACCGAGGGAGCTGGGGCTGGTTAGTCTGGAGAAAGGGAGGTTGAGGGGAGACCTGACTGCTGTCTGCAACTGCCTGAAAGGAGGGTGTAGGGACGTGGGGGTGGTTGGTCTGTTCTCACAAGGACCAAGAGACAGGACAGGAGAAAATGGCCTCAAGCTGCCCCAGGGGAAGCTGAGGTTGGCCATGAGGAAAAAGTTCTTCCTGGAAAGGGCCCTCAGGCCTTGGCACAGGCTGCCCAGGGAGGCAGCTGAATCGCCATCCCTGGCCATGTTTCCCAGTTGTGGAGACCTGGAGCTCAGGGACAGGGTTTAGGGTAGGTTGGGACAGTCCGGTTCAGGGTTGGACTTGACGAGCTTAAAGGTCTTTTCCAACCTAATCTCACGAGAAGGCTTAAACGAGACAACCATTGACACTGCGACTGAACCCAGCAGATAAGCATTTGGAGACTCTTTCAAACCTCTCCTTCAAAACTGAGCAGCGACAGCAAATACCTGACATGCAACTTAACCCCTCGGTTAGTTTTCCATACATACATCTATGAAGGAAGCATTGATGTAGTCCGTGTACTCTTGCCCTCTCTTCATCGATAGAATCACTCGATTAAAATCATCTGGCAAGAGAAAAGAGACTAAATCCAGTCTTGGCTCTGTTAATGGCTCCACTGGAACATTCGTGAAAGAACAAAGCAAACACACTCTGTTCTCCGAAAGCCAGAGGGTTTCAAAGCTCTTATCCAGAGTTTCGGAAACGTGTGCAGGAGGGCACTAGTTGTTCTGCCCCCGACTTTCTATTTTCACTATAAAAGGTTGGTCTCTTACACGGGATAATCTGGATGACTCGAGCTTTCTTCATGTTTGCTGGAAGATTGCCAGTCCTCATGTTCTCTTTCATGATTCGAACGTTGGTTAACTTCTGTAATTGAAGACACAGATGAGGGTGAGAGCTGACCAGAACAGAAATGGCTCTTGCATCCCATATCCTGCACTACAGAACAGCTGACACCAGTCCAAACCACACTGACTTTGAACAAAAACTGTCTCTAAAACTTCACGAACAGGAGTCTTGGTGTAATTTTCTTACATCGATCAATACTGAGGGATCTGAGCACCCTCCTTTGGCAAAATCAGTACCATCTATGGGCTGTAAACTGACAGTTGATCTTAACATCTTGGGGCTGTTTGTGGGGTTTTTAAAGCCGCTTTTGGTCTGTCGATCACAGAATCACAGAGTGATTGAATGATCATCCAGTCCAATCCCCCTGCCACAGTAGGATCCCCTAGAGCCAGTCAGACAGGAACAGTCCAGGTGGGTTTGTAATGTCTCCAGAGAAGGAGACTCCACAACCCCCCTGGGCAGCCCCTTCCAGGGCTCTGGCACCCTCACCGGGAAGAAGTTTCTTCTCCTCTGGATGTGGAACCTCCTCTGTTCCAGCTGACACCCGGTGCCCCTTGTCCTGGCATTGGGTGCCCCTGAGCAGAGCCTGGCTCCTTCCTCCTGACTCCCACCCTTTCCATCTTGATCAACAGTCATGGGGTCACCCCTCAGTCTCCTTTCTTCCAAGCTCCAGAGCCCTGCTCCCTCAGCCTTTCCTCAGCAGGGAGCTGCTCCCCTCCCTTCATCATCTTGGTGGCTCTGTGCTGGACTCTCAGGCAGCTCTGTGTCCTTATGGAACTGAGCCAGCTGTCACCCAGTACTGCCAGGTCCCTCTCAGCCAGGCTGCTCTCCAGCCTCTCCTCCCCAAGTCTGTAGCACTGCTGGGGGTTATTGTGGCCACCACAACCAGCCACCGAGCTCACAATCCCTCCGAGATGCAAATTAGTTGTATGTGATGCCTCTCCCAGCTTTATCAGATCTGGCATCCAGAGCCAGACCCAAGGAGCTATTTCCACTTGTATAAACAAACAGCTCAGTGTACCGGAAAGCTCCGTAAACCGACGTCACTGCAGTGAACAGGATGTTCAGCAAGGCCCCATTCACCACCTCGGCAGCTCCCATTCACCTCCAGCACAAGATAACCCCCCCTTGTTTTGTTCTTCTCTCTCAGATTTAAATGACGCCACCCAAGGAATTCCTAAGGCAGTGGAGTTACTTACTTTAAACTCTTCTTCTAGCCCTATTTTGACGAGGTTTGGCGCTGCACTGTGGGAGGTTTGGAGGTGTTTTTCTAAGGACGACACATCTAGCTCGGTGTCCCCGTAGAGGTAGTATTCAAGTAAGGCTTGATAGATGAAGGAGTATTGCATCTGCAACCAACAGCAAACAGCAAAGCCAGGAGGTGAAACCACTTTCTTCTCCTGTTTGGTCTGGAAACTAGTAATTATCAAAGTTTAATGGAAACAGGAGTTTTCTTGTTATGTTCACAGAATCATAGACGAAGTGATCTCAGATCATCCAGTCTCAATCCCCCTGCCATGGGGAGTGACACCTCTCATCAGACCAGGTTGCCCAGAGCCCCATGCAACCTGGCCTCTCTGGGCAGCCTGTTCCAGGAACCCCCCACCCTCAGATTCAAGACCGTTTTCCTCCTGTCCAGCCTCACTCTGCCCTTTTTCAGCTTCAATCCTATCGTTCCCTGCCCTACTGAATAGTTCTTCCCCAGGGAAGAGGTACCGGAAGGTCACTTTAAGGTCCCCCTAGAGCTTTCTCCTCTCCAGGCTGAACAACCCCAACTCTCCCAGCCTGTGTTCATTAGAGAGGTGCTGCATCCAGCCCTCTGAACATTTTCATGGCCACCTCTGGACCCGCTCCAACAACTCCTCACTGTTGTTGAATGAAAAAAATTGTTCTTCACCTGCAAAACAGTGAGTGATGTCAACCCCTTCAAGCCCACTTACATCAGTCTGAACCATCTGCGGACGCTGGTTCCGGATCCTGGAAACAAAGTCAAACACATCGACCTTCTGCTCAGCATGCATCATGTCGATGATGGCATCGATGACGATAAACGTGCCCGTACGACCCACACCGGCGCTGCGAAAGGAAACACAGGAGGCAATAAAGCACCGAGACAAGGCAGATGTCACCTCTCACTGGAGCAGTGCCAACGAGAGAAGGAGTCTGAAAGGGTCTGAAAAGTTTTTAACTGTCATCCCAGAAGGTTTTAGTGTTTTCTAAATCCTTCAAGAGCCACGAGAGGGAGCACGATCTCTATAAATCACAGCTTGCGGCTCTTCCTTTCAGAGGAAAAGGGCATGGCATCCTGTGCGAGGCAGGAACAGCAATCCCTTTAACCTTCTCTTGGCTCTAATTTGTGCAGCCGCTGCTGTGGTGGCCTCAACCACCCCCTGAAACACAGCCAGCACCTCTAACCACATCCCGCTGCGCTCAAGGGTACGGATGGGCTTCAGCCAGGAAACATCAGAACCATAGAATGCGTTGGGTTGGAAGACACCTCCAAAGGTCATCTAGTCCAGCTCCCCTACAACAAGCAGGGACATCTCAAACCAGAACAGGCTGCTCAGAGCCCCCTTGGGGTTAAATAATCCCAGAAACAAAACTTTACTGCTGTGTAATAGGAGTTAGCTCCCGTGTACCCACACACACTTCCAACAGCTAACATTGTGTACAGACACAGCCTCCAAGTCCTGTTCTGGAAGGAACAAGCAGATCCTCTACCAACATTTCAAGCCCAGTGTAACCTTCTGCCCCCTAAACCCTTTGCATTCCATCAGTGGTTTGGCAGGCTCTTCTCTCTCCTCCCCCAGCCACATCCTAGTTCAGCTCCCACCCACCAGTCACCCCCGCCACCGCTGATGACCACAACTTCTACCCCACGGTGCCCAAGGCTTCCCCTTGCTTTCATTCATGTTCGACCTCTGCCACCACAGACAGATCCACCTCCAGTCCCACTGCCTCAACACATTACAGAGACTTTCCTCTTCCTGAGGTGTCCTGGAAGCCACCCCTGAGTGCTGCCTGGCTCTTGTCTTTCAGTGCTCAGTGCTGAGAGCTTTCACCCACTGAGCCCCATGCTCAACTTCCTCACCCCCCTCCGCAGATAGAATCAATCCCTTTTCACACACCCTTGTCCCTCCTCATGCCTCTGCCCCAAGGTTCCCTGACTCGAGGAGAGTGCTGAATTCAACCCTTGCATGGCCCTGCCATAGTTGGAAACTCCACCAACCTTGGAAGTCGGTGACTTCATCCATCCCTAACCTGTTCCTGGCTAGCCTCCCCTGAAACCAGCTGCTCCTCAGTACAGCTGAAAACCCCAGCATTTCTGGAAAAAAACAGACTGAGTGGAAAATCCTGCACCCCCCTTCCCCTTTTATCTGTCCTCCTTCCAAATTAGCATTTCATTAAATTCCAAAAAGTCCCAACCGAACGGTTGGAGTCAGAATGATGGGGTGGTGGTGTTTTTATCCCCTTAAACTGGATGGTTCCTCTCTAGCGATGGGTTTCCCTTTCCTTTCTTCAGCAATTCAATAGTGTCACTTCCTGACCCGTAGTGGAAACTAAGGGTCAGCCCCTCTCATCCTTCATTCCTAACTCAGGCTGGACTCCTGCACTGGGCACCAACACCAACTTAAACCACCTAACATCATTACAGTGACCTAGACCAGGGCACTCAGGGCCACAGCCAGGCTGTCCTCCAACACCCCCAGACACAGGGACTCCCCCCCTGCCCTGGGCAGTCCAGTCCAGGCTCTGAGCACCCTTTCCAGGAGGAAGGGCTTCCTAACATCCAACCTAACCCTCTCCTGGCAGCTTCAGGCCATCTTCTCATCCTGGCACTGGTTGCCCCACAAAATATCATAGCCTGTGAGCTTAAAATTCAGCCTTGCTGTTCATGCAGGGTCTGGTTGCAAGAGCTCTCACCTACAGTGAACCACGATGGGGCCAGCGTGGGCAGGATTCAACGTTTTGACCTTCTTCAGGAACTTCAGCATCCCGATGGGTGTGAAGGGCACCCCGAAGTCCGGCCAGCTGGTGAAATGCAGCTGCGTGACCAACCTCGGGACTTTACAGCCATCCTGGAGCTGCAGGCAACGCAAAGACACAGTTGGACGTTTGGTTTCTCGTGCAGAGGTCTATAAACAAACCACTGGGGTTAGCTATGGCTTGAGTTCCTGCAACACTCGGAGCCCGACTGCAGGACTAGGAACAAACAGGGTTATGAAAACGCATCTTTGCAGTGAAAACTGGAACAATCCCAGGAGAGGGCTGCAAAGAGCTGAGACGCAGAGTCAGTGATCAAAACAGACCAAACCTTCAGTCCTACTTCACCGAGAAAACCCTCTCAACAGTCCCTCCCTCCCAAGCCTGTCTGTCTCACAAGCTCTCAGCCTCTCAGCTCAGGTCAAGGCTGTTTCTACTCAGCTGGAGAAAGCCACTCGGTTTTGTAGAGGTTGCTTTGTCTCCACTGGTGGATAAACTAAGCCCTGCAAACACCTCCTCCACTGGGATCAGGAAGGGAAAAGCAGAGGGATCCATTCATGAAGTTCCCAGCCCTTCAGGCTGTCACAGGATTTGGATTGGAAGGGACCTTAAAGATTTCCAACCCCCTGCGATGGCCAGCGACACCTCTCAGCAGACCAGGTTGCCCAGAGCCCCATCCAACCTGGCCTTGAACACTGCCAGGGATGGAGCAGCCACAGCCTCCCAGGGCAACCTGTTCCAGGGCCTCAGCACCCTCACAGGGAGGGATTTGTCCCTTATGTCTGATCTAAATCTCCCCGCTTTTAGCCCGAAACCATCCCCCTTGTCCTGTCACTACACACCCTGCTAACAAGTCCCTCTCCAGCTTTCCTGTAGCCCCCTTTAGCTACTGCAAGGTTATGTCAGAGTCTCCCTGGAGCAGACCCTCCCCACCATCTGGCTGGTAATCTAAAGCTTTAACTTGTGCCAGGAACCAAGGACACAACCAAAATCAAGCTGTAACACTGCCTGACGCTGGCCAAGGCACATCCTCACACCATTCCCACACCCAAACTCATCCCAATCCACTCACTGCTTATCAACGCCACTTCTGTCCCGGGAGCGACTTCCTGTGCTCCGTGGCTACAAGCAAGAAGACACCAACAGAACCTCCTGCAATCCATCAAACTCCAGTGGATGCTGCAGAGCAGCTCTCCTGCCCGGGTGAGGTGGACACCTTCCCCTCCTACACAAACATTTATTACAACTATTTGCTTCAAAACCCTAAACCAAAGACCCAGAGAGAGCGCTGCTGGTACCGACCGACTGAACGCAGAACTTGCGGATGGTGTAGTCCACCAGAACGATGCAATCTTCCACTGACACACGGATAGTCCCGTACGTCCAGCAGCCCTGGTCAGGCCAGTACTGGTGACATTTCTCCTGTACAAACATACAGCTGGTTTTAGAATGACTCTGGTTTCACTGCTGGTCACTCACAAAGCAGTGAAGGGAAATACCAATCTCATCCAGTCCAACCCCCGTGCAGTGAGATCTCTAACCAGAGAGGGTGCTCAGAGCCCCAAGGTCCACCCTGACCTGGGGTGGTTCCAGGGATGGGGCTCTCCTACCTCTCTGGGTAACCTAGGCCAGGCTCTCCCTACCCTCAGTGTCAACAACTCCTCCTATCTGGTCTAAATCTCCCTCTTTCAGTTTAACCATCACTCTGTGTTCTGTCACAAGAGCCCCTGCTCGAAAGTCTGTCCCCATCCTTGTTATTGCCCTGTTTAAGCCCTGAAAGGTCTCCCTGGAGCTTCTCTTTTCCATCTGAACCCCCCTTAACTCTCTCAGCAGAGACACATACGATGAGGACTGGGGAGACAGGAAGAACAGCAGTGCTCACAAAGCAGCAGCTTTGGTTTCCAGTTGCTCAATGCACGGTGCCAGAAAGGATTTTGAACCCTAAGAGTCTGCTGAATGAGTGGAGTTTTGATCCCCATTTCTAACCACCCACCCTGCCACCCCCCAACAAAGGCACCAGAGTTTGCCTTTGGCTAGAGGCTACGCGGGACAACATCAGCCAGGGGAATGCCTTACTTGAGACCTCCGCACACACATCAGTAGCTTGGAAATGCAAACCACACTCGTGAGCAGAGACTCTGATGTGCTGGGGGGGCCACAGGAGAAGGAAGTGGTCAGCAAGGCAGCCGGACAGACGCTGAGCAGCCACGGAAGGGTTAGGAGCACGTTCTCACACACAGCCCAGAGCAAACTGGGCGCTCGTTACCTCTTTTCTTTCTTTCAAGTTGGTTAACATGACAATAACAGCCGACTTCTGCTCCCAGATCATCCGCCAGAAATCATTAACTGTCTCTTGCTTCGGTCCTGCAGAGAGAACACAGCTCTGCTCAAGGGGCTGATGGAGACCAGCAACACCCCAGTCCACACCAGCACCCCCCTGCCTCTGCGTGCTGGGGGCCCACCCTGAGCTGACTACTACAGACTGCTCAGATCTCCAATGTTCCATGCACTCCTTATCAAACTCAGACATGGGGGTAAGACCACAGGGGATATTTCTACAGAGAGGTGCACAGGTGATGATGGACCTCAGCACTGGGGGCAGAGAGGGGCAGAGAGTGCTCTTAGGCCAGGACTAAAGGGCTGGAGCTGCTTTGTGTCTGTTGCTCAAGTTTCTAACAAAACCAGGGCAAGCATTCACATGGGAACGCTGGTTACTGTCATCTCGATCCTTGAGAGGGGACGTGTTAGAGGCCACCAATCCTCAACCCTCCAGTAAGCAGACAAAAACCAAAACAAACAGAAGCAAAGCTGGAGGCCGAGGGGAAGGTGCTCAGGAGCCAAAGGCAGTGGCTTTCCTCACCCTCACTGTAACCACACCTCAGCTGTAACCTCTACATTCAGCCACCTCACACGCGGCCACCACCTGCAGCTCAGAGTAACCTTGAAAATGCAACTAAAATTGAAGGGGTTCAACCCAGAGACGGCCGGAAAAGAGAGGAGATGGGGTTACCTTGTGCTGCGATGAATTTATTCTTCTCTTTATAACCCTGCGGAAATAAAGAGCAGAGCAGTGAAAACAGATCCCCAGCCCAGGTCTGCAGTTTGGCCAACGCTAGGAAACTCTCAACTTACATCTATGTAAGAGGCATTAATGTAGTCTGAGGGTGGGACTCCATCGGTTTGGGTCAAGATCACTCTGGAATGATCATCTGGAAAGAAAATAACACGATGAGTGTGTTTGGATGTTAAACACTTCACCTCTCCCCCTCTGCTGGGCACTGGGGACATCTCATCTCGAGTCCTGGGGGAAGTTCTGAGCCCCTCACTTCAAGAAAGAGATTGAGAAGCTGGAGCAATGAGGTTGGGGAAGGGACTGGAGGGAAAGGCTGATGAGGAGAGGCTGAGGGAGCTGGGGGGGTTCAGCCTGGAGAAGAGGAGACTAAGGGGGGGACCTTCTTCCTCTCTCCAACTCCCTGAAGGGGGGTTGCAGTCAAGTGGGGTCAAGCTCCTCTCCCAGGCAACCAGCACCAGGCAGGGCCTGACGCTGCCAGAAGAGGGTTAGGTTGACTGTTAGGAAGCCCTTCCTCAGGGAAAGGGTGCTCAGAGCCTGGACTGGACTGCCCAGGGCAGTGGGGGAGTCCCTGTGCCTGGAGGTGTTGAAGGACAGCCTGGCTGTGGCCTTCACAGCTCAACATTCAAGCCCAGCTAACCTGGAGTCCTACAACACCCACTTGATGCACAATTTGACCCTCTCAGTGCTGATTTAAAAGACCAGGGAATCTCTTACAAGGCAGGATGTTGGGGTACCGGTTTTTCTCCCTGTTTTCTTCTTTATTGGCCATTTCAAACGTCCCCTGCACGTATCCAGGTGTTAACGACTGCCAAGACAAAGAGACAGAGAAGCCAATGCGTTAGACAACAGCTACTGCGCCCAGGGCTCCGGGGAAAATCCGCATCCAACAGTCTTCTTCTGATTAGTACTTTCCCCGTGGTAACTTTCATTACTCTCTAAGAGGAAACGATTTCCTGGCAGATTTCCCTACAGAAACTTGAGTTCAGCAGTTTTGGAAAAAAAAAAAAGAAGTCATTTTTCCACCAGAGATTGCAGTTATTTAGAAAAACTCTTCAACTTGAAGCTGCCATCTGCTGCCGTGATTCACAGCGCCCCGACCCAGCGCCGCTCCCTCCAGCTCAGCTCCGACAGCTACTTTTAGCAGTAACAGTTGGCTCAAAAGCAGAAGTGGAGCTGGATTGTTAAGAACTCAGTGCTCAGAGCATTCAATACCCAACTCTTCGCCCAGAGCTGCGGGTGAGGGCCCAGCTCTGGCAGAAAGGGAGGAAGGAAGGAGATAAATCGTGACTCTTCTAGGCTGAAAGTTGCTGCCCGGGCACAAGTCAAATTCTGCAGGTGATCAGCAAGATCTAAAGATGTAGATAAATTCAGTCAGGCTTAACCAAACCCAACAAACCACCCCAGGCTTGCAGAGCAATGAAGTGAAAGGAAGAGCTGAGAAGAGGGTGAAGATGTAAACAAGGAGGTGCCTGAGACAGAGCCTCTGCACTACCATGGCAGAAGCTGCTGAGATGCCACCACCGAGGCCAAGAGGCTCAATGAACCCCAGGCTTGCAGGGCAATCGAATGAAAGGAAGAGTTGAGAGGAAAGGAGTGAAGATGAAAACAAGGTGGTGCCTGAGATGGAGCCCCTCACCGAAGCTGCTGAGATGCCACTATCGAGACCAAGAGGCTGAGCTTGGGCTGTGGTGGAGAGCCCAGGGCAAGTCCTCAAGCTTTCAGCTGCCCCCTCACTGCAAAGGGCATAAACAACAACCAAGTTCCATCAAGTTCTCTTGTATTCAGCCTCTAAAACACCCAGTGCCAGCACTCTGGATCTTACAGAGGCAAAATCCCAGCACACAACCACCTTCTCCCACCCTTCTCCTACCACCCAGCCTGAGTCACACTGGGAGAAGGAAATATCGGGTAACAACTGTGCAGCTCTAAGGTACTGGTCCCGCTTGCCTGGCAGAGAGCAGGGCATGGCATTTCCCCTAATACAGCAACCCCTGCTGTCAGGGTGACATCAGTGAGGGAAGGACCTCACCAGCAGCAATGCCTGTTGGTGGGGTTCTTATGTCACTTCCAACTCCTGAGCATGGAAAGGAGAGAGAAGCGGAAAGGAGACCTGGAAATGGAAGCAGCTCTTCACAAATTGCTTGCATTCCAGTTTTGAATAGTTCCACCATGCAAAAACATCAATCATTTAGAGATCCCAGGACTGTAGGGTTTGTACAGGAAACAATTTGCACTTCAAACACTCCAGGCTTCAAAAGTCAGGCAGTAAATTCCCAAAGAACAGCCACACAAGTTACAGAATCTCTGAGGTTGGAAGGAACCTCTGTGATCCTCAAGTCCAACCTTCAACCCAAGTTCTGCATCCTCATGTGAGAACTGCAGGAAAAGTACATTATCTCCAGCAAAATCATCGCTCCTCTCCCTGCTCCTTATTCTGAAAGGTCCTGACCTCTCCCTAGGAATCTCCAAATGCCCCACTGTCACCCTAGAGTGGGTGTTGAACCCCACTGCAAAGACACAGCCCCTTTCGCTGCTCCCACCCATCTGCAGACAGCAAGATGTGATTCATCATGTCCTCTCCATCACCCCATAAATCACAAGGAGCTGACGAGTCTTGGTGGCACTGGGTCATCTGCCACCACAGACTTTGCTGCTCCTGCTTGGCAGGAACCCTAAAATCTCTCTGGAGCTTCTGGAGGAGCCAAATCAACCCCAGCTCCTTCAGGTTCTCCTCACTAAAGGAGCTCCATGTTGATCAACTCTAATCTAAAACAGAGGTAGGGCCCCTACAGACAGCAGACTGGGGGGTTTCCTTCATTTTCTTTTTGCTTTCCTCCGTTCAGGGAGGACAGACCCTTCCTAGTGCTCTGTGCTGGGAAATAAGAATCAAAACCAAAGCAACTGAGGGTGGAAGGAGCCTCTGCTGCTCTGGTGAGTGTCAAGTGCAAGGTCCTGCTGAAGGGTAATTTAAACTTTAAGGATAGAATTGAAGAGCACCGTTAGGCACAGAAATCGGGGAGAACCAGTCACAAATCCTTTCCACACACTCTGTCTTCAACCATCAGCACTCGCTTTGTTCTCTCTCTTCAGCAGGAACACCACTGGTACCCCATGCTGGCTGCTCCACACTCTCAGCCAACGCTGGTTCACAAGAGTTATCACTTTTGGCCTAAAATCTGTTTCAAATTCACAGTGGTGACCCTCTATCTCTGTTCCTGGAGACATCTCACTCCCTTGACACAATACATCATGTGAAGCAGAGGTACCTGAGCTGGCAGAGATGCCCCAACACATCCCCATCAACCCTGGGCTGCAGCTGGGGTCCTCCACGGCTCAGCAGCTGCCACCCAACAGCTTGTGCACAGGGGGACAGCTCTGGGCCCTTCCAAAACCCCCAGGATTTGACAGCTATGGCTCTGGGAGTGGATACAGATGCAACCCCAGCTGGTGGGAGGATGAGGCTTGAGGTCAGAGCTCCTGTGTGCTGGGGGATGCTCTGAAGGAGAGGTCGTGACCAGATGCCCGTGCTGCAGGGTCTTCATGTCTCAGCCCCTTCCCTTCCCAGCACTGCTAAAACAGACTGCTCTTTGCCAGCTTTCCTGCTTCATGCTGCAGCATCAATCACCCCCATTTCCAACTGGCTTTCACCCCTTCCTCTCCTCTCAGGCTTGAGCAAACAGCTCGTACATCACCGCAAGCAGCCCACAGAAAGCATCAAGCAGACTTGATGTTTCCTCACCTCCCATCACTGCTCAGACTGCTTCTTCACGGGGACCGGACCCCAGTTTTGAGCCAAGAGGGAGCAGAAAACGATCCGAGCGAAGCAGGTTTTATACATACAAACAGAGATGGATGGGTTTGCTCCTCACTGCAGGAGGAATCAATCGGCAGAGCTTCGGTTTCTACGCTCATTTTGTTGACTTTGATAAATAGCTCCACAGTTCTGCCCCCCTCCCCGATGAGGCTCAGCCATGCCGAGCTTTAAATACCTCCCCAAACGAACTGCCGATATAAATAAGCTCCCAATTAAGAAGGCAACGTAACAGACTGTCTAATCAACGCGTGACAGCTCCAGAGCTGACATTTCATGCTTTGGCTCTGCACAAGTTGCTTCTGCTGGGAAGGGAAGAGAAAAAAATAAGGAAGAGGCACCCCGAACGCAGACCTGAGAGAGGGGGCTCAGCGCGCCGGGTCTCTCCATAGAAACCAGTGCTGCAGCAGCTCACCACAGACTCTGGGTAAGGCTCATCCACGCCAACACACGTGACTGAAGCTCGAGACATGATTATCTCCCCTCTGAGCAAGGAAACGCTCTGCACAGAACCAACCAAAGCAACCTTCAAGTTGAGATAGCTGATAGGAAAGTACCTGCTGGGACGTGGGACGCTGCAAAGAGGGAGCGATGAGATGGCAAGAGGTCAGTTGACCGGAAGATAAATACAGAATCAGAGCTCTCCAGGGCAGTATTAGAGGCTTCACTGCGTCCTCTGCTCTAAATCAACACAGTCTCACAGAAAACAGGTTGAGTCCTGCAATGACTGAGTCCCACCCGTTCAATACTCCCCATAGAGTTGAGACACTGAGAAAAATCACTGCTAAAGAGATTCACACTCCATTTCCCACTCCTAACAGCTTTCAGGCGAAAGCTAAAGCCCTTGCTTAAATGTTAACCAGTACCACACGGGCTCTGTGTGACAGACCTGGCACCCCCACATCATCACCTTCAGATTCCATCCCTGTAAAGGTTANNNNCCCCCCTGTTAAAGTGTCCCCCCCCCCCCCCCCCAACCCCTGACACTTCCTGCCAGGCAGCCCTCTGCTCCCTGTGTGAGAACTCACGTTGAACTCCTCCCGGAAGAGCTTCCCTTCGTCTGCTGACCGCATCCGTATCTCCTCTTCCAGATTTTCCACTGGAATCGGGAAATACTTCTTCGGGCCCGAGGGGGACCTGCTGAGCAGCATCACCCGTTGCTGTTCTGTCAGACCAAGGAAAGGAGGTGTTAAAGGCATCTCCGGGGCGACAGATCACAGGTTACTTCCAACTGCCGATTCATTTTTAAGCTGGGAGATGCCCACTTCTCCTGTGAGCCCTCAGTCAGTGATTTGAAGGCAATAAAAAGCCCAAACCACAGGCCAAGGAGCTACTTTCAGAACACAAACTCCAGCAGAAGCACCAGTGGTAAAACCCATGGTTTCTGCCTTTACAGTGTGACCCAGTTTTATTTAGAAAAGGAGAAGGCTCCTGTTGCTGCTGGCCTGATGGTCCTCAGCCCTCGGCACAGGCTGCCCAGGGAGGGGCTTGAATTGCCACCCCTGGCTGTGTTTCACGCTCGTGGAGATCAGGAGCTCAGGGACAGGGTTTAGCAGTGGCCTTGGGCCAGCTGGGTGTAGGGTTGGACTCGATGAGCTCAAAGGTCTTTCCCAACCTGAACACTTCTATGATATGAGAGTGCTCTAACCCACAGGTGCTCTACCCACAGGAGAACACGCAGGACCTCTGGCTAAAGATCTAAGGAAGAGTATTTCACTTGTGAAGTAGAAGGAGGAAAAAGCAGAACCAAACCCCTTGAATTTGGCAGCCAGCAGACACCCTGCCCTGAGGATGAGCTGCTCCTCAGCTGCCCCAGCCCAGCTCTGGCACGCGATGGCTCCGCAGCAGCACAGCTTAGTCCAGGGATTGCTGTGGGTGCTTCCTGCCACCTAGACCTCTGCTCTCACAGGGAAATCGAGCCCCGGGACACCCTCCCAGCCCTTCAGGAGCACAACTGAAGGCAAACAGGACAGCAGCCACTTCCCCACGCACCAGTTCCACTGGGAAACCACAACTCGGTGGCGGCTGCACTGAACCTTTGCCACTCAAGGGCAGAACCTGGCGCTGGGCCACTGCTGGGATCTCTGAACAGCCCTCCCTCCCGGTGTTCTGTGCACAAGCACCGACCTAACAAGAGGCTGTCAGGTGTATTCAGAGGTTTGTTAATTGTGCTTGTTAATTGCTCTCCAGCTCACGGGCAGCAATGTGGGCCCAGCCCCAAGACTCCTGCCATGCAGTTTGTCCTCTCCATTATGGTTACAATAATTTATAGGCAAGAAATGGGTGCAGCTAGGCTTGAGCTACCTTCACCCAGAGGGCTCTCGGCTCATGGAAATAACCCCAGGACACTGAGAAAAGCCAGGGGAAGACACTTCTAGTTCCTGAGTGTAGTGGTTTAGTGCTGCTGGTTCACCCCACTGCCCTATCTCACCCTCTTCCTTGTTTCTCTGTACCTTCAGGAACCCACCGGTGATTTCACTAAGAGTTACAGACCCTTTCCCCCTTCTTTTAAGAGGAAATATTAGAGATAGAATATTAGAGATAGAAGAAATATTAGAGAGAGAAGTAGTTCTGTCTCTGAACACAAAGATCAGGGTGCCAGAAACCTGGCTGTCAGCTGGCAACCTAATAAAATCCTGTATGAAGAGCAGGGGAAACCTTTGCTGCATCGGGGGGAAGGGAGTGGGACTTAAAGGGCAACTTAAAGTGAGAATTACTTCAAACCCAGAAATTCAAGCGAAGATGACAGATACAGAATCACTGAATCANCTCCATTATGGTTACAATAATTTATAGGCAAGAAATGGGTGCAGCTAGGCTTGAGCTACCTTCACCCAGAGGGCTCTCGGCTCATGGAAATAACCCCAGGACACTGAGAAAAGCCAGGGGAAGACACTTCTAGTTCCTGAGTGTAGTGGTTTAGTGCTGCTGGTTCACCCCACTGCCCTATCTCACCCTCTTCCTTGTTTCTCTGTACCTTCAGGAACCCACCGGTGATTTCACTAAGAGTTACAGACCCTTTCCCCCTTCTTTTAAGAGGAAATATTAGAGATAGAATATTAGAGATAGAAGAAATATTAGAGAGAGAAGTAGTTCTGTCTCTGAACACAAAGATCAGGGTGCCAGAAACCTGGCTGTCAGCTGGCAACCTAATAAAATCCTGTATGAAGAGCAGGGGAAACCTTTGCTGCATCGGGGGGAAGGGAGTGGGACTTAAAGGGCAACTTAAAGTGAGAATTATTTCAAACCCAGAAATTCAAGCGAAGATGACAGATACAGAATCACTGAATCACTGAGGCTGGAAAAGCCCTCTGAACTCATCCAGCCCAGCCAGCACCTAAAATCACCACAGTGGCCACACCTGGGCACTGAGGGCTACAGCCAGGCTGTATTCCAAAACCTCCAGACACAGGGACTCAGCCACCTCCCTGCAGTCCAGTCCAGGCTCTGAGCACCCTTTCCCTGAGGAAGGGCTTCCNAGTGCAGGGGGGAGAATTATGCCAGTACTTAAAAATGGCTCCATGCTTCAACCCCCCCATTTTCTCTTCAGTACCAACCCTGTACCCTAGAAATAAACAGCAAACACGAACTAACCATTAACTGGGAACAAGCACAGGCAGCCACAAACCACATCTGCCCCGAGAAGGAAAGCAAATCGCTCCGTACCTTGTTCCTCTAAGATCCCATTGGGCATCTTCTTGTCTCCAGAGTTCACAACAGCTTTCCTGTGTCTTCTGAACCTGAAACCCACACCCCACGTTAATCCGAGTAGCTGTTTAAAAGCTAACAAGCACTCCCCCCGCTCCAAACCAGCCTCTACCGACCAGGTAATCCTGGAGAAACTGTTTCTGTTCATCTTGAGAGCGACAGCCACCAGCGCAGCGGTGGCGGCAGCAGCAGCAGCAGCAGCCTCCTCTGTGCTGTGCCGGAGGCTGCTGCCCTACCATAGGCACACGTCTCATTTCCTCCTGAGATCATCTCGAAACGCGACTGCGCTCGCTCTGCCTGCAGAGCTGCGGCACAGACCTACCTGAAGAAATAACCAGCCAACAGAATGAAAATGATGAAGACCAGGAGCAGAATCAGCATCGAGGTCAGGAGGTCCTTGTGTAAACTGTTCTCCTCTGTAGAATCTGCGGATTGAACACGGCGAAGGTGACAGTCAGGGGCTGAGCTCGGTAGACCAAGCACCTGGGGATCTACGCAGTGAGCTGCTTGTTCTTACTGAAAAGCTCAAGTTCTATTTGTTCTTGTATTTTCTTCCTTCCCCCCAACCTTTCCGAAGCTCAGCCTCACCACCTGCTCAGAGAACATCGAGGGTATTTACTGGAGTGACCAGTGAAGCGAAGAATTCACTTGCAGACAGAGGAAGTTTAACAGGTACAAGGTATTAAGCTAAAATGTCAAGCCCATGTAGAAGGTCGGTGCATCAGCCAGACAGAAATGCCCCAAGGATGCCCCCCTTGGGGAAGGTTTTATGGGCCTGTGCCAGCATCTCAGCACTCTCACAGCAAGGAATTGGTTCCTCATGGCCAACCTCAGTCTCCTGTCTTCAAGGCTGGAACTAGAAAATCCTGGAAGGATGAGGGGAGAGGAATCTGAGGGAGCTGGGATTGTTCAGCCTAGAGCAGAGAAGGCTTCGAGGTGACTGCTATAGCAGCCCTCCAATATTTGATGGGAACTACAGGAAGGGAACTTCACAGAGGGTCCAGTGACGGGACAAGGGGAAACAGCTTTAAACTGAAGGAGTGGAGGTTTAGATTGCAACTGAGGAAGAAATTCTTCAGTACGAGGGTGGCGAGACTCTGCAATAGGTTATCAGGCAGGCTGTGGATGCCTCCTCCCTGGAGATGCTCAAGGCCAGGTGGGATGAGGCTTTGAGCCACCTGGTCTAGTCAAGAAGTGCCCCTGCTCATGGCACAGAGGTTGGATTAGGTGATCTCTGAGCCAGTCTATGGTGTTGGATGTGCATCGCCAGAAACAGCTTCAGCTTGTGCCTGCTGTTCAGCACTAGCAGCCTCTATGCAGCAACCAAGGTCTGACCAGCAAACACACACACACACAGCTATCTATGTTTAGCCCGCACAGACAAAAAAGAGCCACTTTACCCCACTTCTGACTCTGTATCTCTGAGTTCTCCAGGAGCTGGGGTGGTCTGTGTTAGTTCCCATCCCTGGCTCCAGTGCCAAGACCCATGACACAAGTTTGAGTCACAAGGGAATGAAAAATTTCCCTCAGTTCATTACACAACCCAAAACTCAGCCGTCTGGGAAGAACCAGCGTTGCCTCACACCACAGTGCTCGTGGTGGGGGCAGCTGTGGAACAATCATTCCCACACAAACACCAAGCCTCAAGCCAACCCAGGAGAAGAGAGGTTCAGCCTCTTCCCAGACTGCTGCCTGCATCTCTCTAGTTAAGGACTGAGCAGTGCAATGACTGAGGCACTTGGTGCACCGAGCTCTCACCTCTCCTCCCACCACTTCCCAAGGAAATTAGGTCAAGAACCACAAACGGTCCCCTCTTCCTCGTGAGGGGCACATCTGTTTCCGAAGCCTTGTGGTGGCAACACCAGCGGCTTCACTTCTGCAGAGCCCGAGGGCAAGGCACAGTGGGATGCTAAGCAGCTCCCTTTACTACCTCTTTTCTCCTCTAGTAGCTGCAGCACTCATTTCAGAGATGCAGCCTGAAAAATCAGGAGAGAAAGTTACAGCCAGGCTGAGACCACTGCAGACTCAGAGCCTGGCCAACACAGGCCAGTGCAACTGTCGGCATATTAAGGGGGATTTTAAGGAGAGACTGAAACACAGAGCTGAAATCTAAGCTTTTGAATCATCGCTGCTTTCAAAAGCAAAGTAAAACCAAGTGAACTCAAGCAGAAGAGTCAGGAGTCCTCTACAGTCCATCTCCACCACAGCCACCATCAGGGAAAACATCCCGTTGCTCCAGCACAAAGAGATCCGTGGGCCAAACCCACAGGGCTTTCCGTTCACAGCCCCCCAGCCACAGCCATCCCGAGGGGATCATCTTTGAGAAACACCATGGAACAATGATTCTCCTCTCGGGAAGAGAGGAGCCGGCAGGGTGGCGGCAACCCCTCGTGCTTCCCCTGCCACCCACCACGGCTGACTCACGGGTTCTTCCCAGCTCCATTCCCTGCGCCGCCGGCCCAGCCGTCGGAACAGCTCTTTCTGGAAATGTCTCAGCAGTTCCCCCAGCGCTGTGATGTTCCCACTTTCTGTATTAGTCTGACACAGAACCACCCACCAGAGAAACGGGAACCATCCGCTGTGCCTGCCCCATGATCCCCCTGACCCTCTCCACACTCTCTCTCAACCTTAGCTTTACTCAATCCCTGGGGATGGGTTCCTTTGCCAGCAGGACCTGAACAGCACAACAGCCCCTGAGTGCTTCTGCTTAAACCTCTTGCTGCTCCCTCCCCGAGCAGGTGAGACGTGTGGTTTGCTCAAGGAATCCCACAAGAGGCTCTAAACATTCGCAGCTCTGAAATTCTGTTCAGAAAACCCGACCCCAGCAGTTCACACCTCACCTCTGCAAAGCTAAAGCTAGAACTGAACTCACCCCACTCGCAGGGGTTTCGAGAGGGATTTTCCAGGGTCCCTCCGTCATCTCTGCCGTCACATCCCTTCAATGCTGCTCAGCCAAATCGGGTGACAGAGGCTTTGGGGCAGGGTTTTAGGGGCAGGACCCTTGTTTCTTACATCCAACCCCGTAAAGAACCTTTCTGAAAGTTAAAACTGGTTGTTTTAACTGCAACTTGTGGTGGTTGTTGTTAAAACTTTGGCAAATACTGACCGTCTGTTTGCTGAACCTTCTTCAGGCTCCCGAGCACCAAAACCCTACAAGTTAATGTGATAAACAGAGAACTCTCCTCCTTTCTCAGCTTTCATCACTGTCTCACAGTCACTGAGGCTGGAAAAGCCCTCTGAGCTCCTCCAGCCCAGCCCAGCCCAGCTCCTAACATCACCCCATCAGCCAGAGCAGGGCACTCAGGGTCACAGCCAGGCTGTCCTTCAACACCTCCAGACACGGGGACTCCCCCACTGCCCTGGGCAGTCCAGTCCAGGCTCTGAGCACCCTTTCCCTGAGGAAGGGCTTCCTAACAGCCAACCTAACCCTCCCCAGGCAGCTTCAGTCCCTGCCCTCTCATCCTGGTCCTGGGTGCCTGGGAAAAGAGCCTGACCCCCAGCTGACTGCAACCTCCCTTCAGGGAGTAGGAGAGAGGGAGAAGGTCGCCCCTGAGTCTCCCCCAGGCTAAACACCCCCGGTCTCCTTGAGGTCTGGCTGAACTGCTGGCAGCACCAGTCCACCCAAGCCAACAGGGGTATCACAAAGCGCAGACTACGCCTTCTCATAGTGTCTTTTGAGGAGAACCCCCCAGCCCTGCAGAGCCCTGCAGAGAACCCTCCTGGTTTACCATGCCCTGCCTGCATGGAGGAAGCAGACAGGCGGCTGATGTGGTTGGCACCTTGGACAAAACAAACCCCCACTGAAACGAAACAAGGAAGGGCAAAGGCAAAATCCAGTTGCCACTGCAGAGTTGGACTGAGCACATCCCCTCCTGGCCCTGCCCCACAGAGTCAGGAATAGCTGGGGCTGGAAAGGACCTCCAGAGGTCATCTACTCCAACCCCCAATCCCAAGCCACCTATTCTGCAGCAGTGACTTCTCAAACTCACTCTTGAAACGAGAGTCTCTAACAAAGTACCCCTCTGGCTTTTAAATGCCACGGAGGATGGAGAAGGCACAGACCTCCTTCTTCAGAACTCCGTTTGCTGATGAGGCCTCATTTGTACATGAAAGCACCGTGAGCCTAGTGTGAGAGTCCCCATCCTTGGCTTCATCACTTCCCTCCGTGGCTTTGGTTCAAAGACACCCACTGCCTCCTTGAAAGTTTGAAGCAGCAATGAACAGGGCACCGAAAGCTGCACCCCTGGCTGCCTTTCCTCCTCCCATTCTCCTGAGCCATTCACTGCCTCTGCAGGTTAACACTGCAGCAGTGGGGAACAGACTGTAAGGACGGCCAGGAAACAGTCCTGGGGTCAAGGCTAAGGAAGGATTAAACGTGTGGAACGGCTCCAAAGGCTTTGTAACTGCAACACCCAGGCTGCGTGCACAGTTCAGCTGCCTAACAAGTGAAGACACGGGAAGAAGGAAAAGAATTCTGACTCTGATGAACAGAGTCACAGAATCACTCGGGCTGGAAGGGACCTCAGAGGCCACTGAATGAATATGAGAGTAACCAGAAGCTGTTTGAATTCTGTGGGCACTGTCTCGTACAAACAGTCTGCCACACGCGTTCGGTCGCATCATAGAATCCTTAGGGATGGGAAGGGACCCGGGAAGATCATCCAGTCCAACCCCCCTGCCACGGCAGGATCCCCCAGACCCAGTGGCACAGGAACACAGCCAGGCGGGGCTGGAACGTCTGCAGAGAAGGAGACTCCACAGCCCCCCTGGGCAGCCCCTTCCAGGGCTCCGGGACCCTCCCTGGGAAGAAGGTCCTGCTGAGATTGAGAGGGAACCTCCTCTGTTCCAGCTGGCACCCAGTGCCCCTTGTCCTGTCCCCAGATGCCCCTGAGCAGAGCCTGGCTCCATCCTCCTGACACCCACCCCTCACAGATTGAGACAGGAGTGAGGTCCCCCCTCAGCCTCCTCTTCTCCCAGCTCCAGAGCCCCAGCTCCCTCAGCCTTTCCTCAGCAGGGAGCTGCTCTCCTCCCTTCATCATCTTCATTGCTCTATGCTGGACACCCTCCAGCAGCTCTGTCTCGAAATGACATTTCCTCCTGCGAATCCAAGTAAATAAATACTGGTTGGGATTTATTTCCTGCAGTTGAATCCTTCCTCTGAGAGCAATTTCTCCAGCAAAAACCAATGCAATGGTTTCGTGGCAGCAAGATCATGGTATCATCCTAGGAATCAAACCAGCAGTTGTGTTCACAGAGTGACTGAGGCTGGAAAAGCCCTCTGAGCTCCTCCAGCCCAGCCCAGGATCTGACAGCACCCCATCAGCCAGACCAGGGCACTCAGGGCCACAGCCAGGCTGTCCTTCAACACCTCCAGACACTGATGGGGACTCCCCCACTTCCCTGGGCTGACCAGTCCAGGCTCTGAGCACCCTCTAGGACACCTGTGATGTTTAAATCCTCCCTGTTGCTTAGTCATTTATTTATCCCACATTGTCTGTGCATCCAGGTCCTGTCACACTGGAAAACTAAAGCCACACAGCTCCTGGCATGGGGACAGCCTGCAGCCCAGACAGGAGATGACATCCTGTGCTGCCTCACCTCTTGCAGAGCTGCCCACACCAGAAATCCCTTTCCACCCCCATCCCCAACACTCAATGTTGTCCCTACTTGTTGTTGCGGTTGGTTTGGGCAGTTCAGTTCCATTGGGCGGTAGAGCCTGTGCCAGCAGCAAACTAACAGAGAGCAGCAGGAGCGAGCAGGAATGTTCCATCCTGGACCTAAGGGAAAACAAAAGCAGCAGATCAATCCCCAAGCTAAATCCCTGCCCAGAGCAGAACAGAGCCAAAGGAAAATGCTATGGATAAAGGTTTTGAACTCCACGCTCTATCGCTGCCGCTGCCTCCTCGCGTCACCTCCGGGTTTGCTGCAGGAGGAAACCCCAGCTGCATGAACCGACAGCTCAACGAGAGCGCTTCGAGTCCAGGGACAGGAAGGGGAACACTCAGCTGAGTGTCACCAAGCGACTCCTCTCCCCCGGACTAACCCTTGGACGACGTGCGACCTCAGCAACGCTGGCGGCCAAAATGAAGAGGAAAAGCTTTTCCACCAAGCAGAGCAGTGACAACCATGAAGTCCCTGGCTAATCCTTGCCAGAGTCTCCTTGTCGCATCTTGAGTCCTTACAGCTCTACATCTGGTGCTCCACAGCCCTTTGGAGAACACCTGTGCCACAGCTACACGTTAGAGGCTATGAAGTGTTTCCAAAAGCTTCATAGAATCCTTAGGGATGGGAAGGGACCTGGAAAGATCATCCAGCCCAACCCCCCTGCCACAGCAGGATCCCCCAGACCAAGTTGCACAGGAACACAGCCAAGCGGGGCTGGAACATCTGCAGAGAAGGAGACTTGCTGTTGCACTGGGCTTTGCCCCCTGTTCTTGTACCTGAGCAGGCACAGACCTGTCCCTTAGCTCTATTCCTGCTCTCCCTAGTCCTTCCTCAGCTGCTCCACTCCCTTCGTCATCTTCGTTGCTCTGCACTGGACACCCTCCAGCAGCTCTGTGTCCTTCTGGACCTGAGGGGCCCAGCACTGGACACAGCACTCCAGATGCAGTCTCATACCAGTGCAGAGTAGAGGGGGAGAAGAACAGTGAGAAAGACAGACCTAGTGAAAGGAGAGAAGGTTAGAGAGAAGGCGTGGAGAGCTCTGAAACCCAGAGAGAAATTAGGGCAATTAATAGCTGTAGCTAAATAGTCTAGTCACTCCAACCGAGTTTCTGTGAAGAAAATAAACACTGTTATTAATCCGTCGCACATTTCTCCAGCCCCTGATGATCATACTAACTCTGAGGGGCCTCCATCTCAGCCAGGAGCCAGACTTGCTTGATTTAAAAATATTTTCCTTGGCGTAACACCCCAACCATTCAGCTCTGCGCCTGGCAAACGGCAGATGGTGGCCCTGCTGAAACGACAGCCCCACAGCTCCCCCCGTGTCTCAGTGCAATGGGTTTATTCCCTGTACAGCACTGCCCTAATGATGAACCCAAAACTACAGGAACTAGAGGCTGGGAAAGCCCTCTGAGCTCCTCCAGCCCAGCCCAGGACCTGATATCACCCCATCAGCCAGCCCAGGGCACTCAGGGCCCCAGCCAGGCTGTCCTTCAACACCTCTAGACACAGGGATTCCCCACTGCCCTGGGCAGTCCAGTCCAGGCTCTGAGCACCCTTTCCCTGAGGAAGGGCTTCCTAACAGCCAACCTAACCCTCCCCTGGCAGCTTCAGGCTCTGCCCTCTTGTCCTAGCGCTGGTTGCATGGGAGAAGAGCCTGACCCCCCACCTCCCTTCAGGTACGTTCAGCTCTGCACAACGACTCTAGCAGGAGAGAAAGCAGCACAAACTGAAAGCCAGAACAACAAATCCCAGAGCTCAACAGCACCACCACTCCACCTGCCCCTAGCCCAGTGTGGCCACACCAGTAATTCCACCTCACCCAGCGTCCACGCTCAGCACCTCACACCAGGAGACTCCATACACAGGCACGGTGCTCAGCCAGCTGCTTCCACCCCGAGCCCACAAGCTGCTGTGAAGACATTTCTTGAGCTGAAGGCCATTTTTTGAGCAACAGGAAGGGCTGAATGAGTTGCCCGCAGGCTCCTCAGGTAACGCTCCAACGCCACTCTCCACCGCAGGACGTTCTGTTCCAGGAAGAACAACCTGCTCTCAGTCTACGGCCGCGGTCTCGCTGCTGCCATGCTCTTGGCTCGGGGATTTGTTTCCCTTTTTCTTTGTTTTAGGAGCACTTTCACCATTTCCTCTTAGCTAACGGTGCCCGCTTGCAGCACCAGGCTGCGTGCGAGGGAATCAGGGGCTACGCCTTGCTCTTAGTCACTAGTCCTGTCTTAGCCACCACGGCCCCTGCAAGGCTGCAGGCTGAGAGAAGCTGTTGTCTGACAGAAAGGGACTGCATGATGCTGCTCGACAAGCGGCTGAATGTGAGCCAGCAGAGTGCCCAGGTGGCCAAGCAGGCCAGCATCCTGGCTTGTATCAGCTATTGTGTGGCCAGCAGGAGTAGAGAAGTGATTGTGCCCATGTACAAGGTTTTACCTCAGGTACTGGGCTTGGTTTTGGGCACTTCAGTCCAGGAAGGACGTTGAGGTGCTGGAGTGGGTCCAGAGAAGGGCAACAAGGGTGAAGGGCTGGGAGAACAAACCTTGTGAGGAGCAGCTGAGGGAGCTGGGGCTGGAGAAAAGGAGGTTGAGGGAGACCTGACTGCTGTCTGCAACTGCCTGAAAGGAGGGTGGAGAGAGGTGGGGATGGGTCTCTTCTCCCAAGGAACAAGGGACAGCACTAGAGGAAAGCCTCAAGCTGCCCTAGGGGAAGGCGAGGTTGGCCCTGAGGAGAAACTTTTTCACTGAAAGAGCAGCCAGACCTTGGCACAGGCTGCCCAGGGAGGGGGCTGAGTGCCCATCCCCAGAGGATGTGGTGCTGAGAGATCTGCTCTAGTGGTCACCTTACTAGAGCAGGGCTATTGGTTGGACTCGACGATCCCAAGAGCCTTTTCCAAAACTGAATGATTCTAGGATTAAACAGAGCACTTTGCAGCGAGCAGGAGGTCGACGCTTTAACCGCTGCTGCTGGCAGAGGTCAGGGAGCATTTCCCTAACCGCATCAGCGGCAGCGCGAGCCACTCGTGCAGTTTTCTCTCCAGCAAAGCTTTGATGAAGAGTTGAATATCCCCGGCTTCAGCTCCGCTTTGCAGAGCCCCAATCTCCTCCGAGGCAGCGCGGGAGAAGGCTGATAAATCGCCTGAGCGATCACTGCTAACCCAGCCTTGCCCCATCAATCCCTTTCCCACACCGAGCCCCTAGAAACTCCAGATCAGAGGCTCAATCCTATCAAAGAGGCTTTCAACTTCAGAGACAGAGACTGGGAGCAGAAGAAATGACATCCAGATAACGAGTTACAACCTCACAGAGAAAAACCCTGTTGCTAGGACAAGCTCTAACTCCCGGGTAATGAGGGGGGCAGTGGTGGCACCGTGCTGAACGCCAGCGCTGAGTCAGCACGCAGCCCTCAAGCCGGTCACTGTCACCATCCGCAGAGCAAGAGAGGAAGCTGTTGTGATTCTTTGGGTGGTGCTGGTCTGTGAATGGCTGTGACTCCTGGCCACCAAGGGCACAATCCCACACCCCAGCCCACTCCACTGTGGCCGTGGTCCTTCCTCATGGAATCATGGAGTTGTTCAAGCTGGAAAGAACCCCCAAGCTCATTGAGGCCAGGCCTGAACCCAGCTGGCCCAAGGCCACTGTAAACCCTGTCCCTGAGCTCCAGGTCTCTCCAACTGGGAAACACGGCCAGGGATGGCAGTTCAACCCCCTCCCCGGGCAGCCTGTGCCAAGGGCTGATGACCCTTTCCAGGGAGAAGTTTCTCCTCAGGGCCATCCTCACCTTCCCCTGGGGCAGCTTGAGGTCATTTCCTCTTGTCCTGTCCCTTGTTCCCTGGAAGAAGAGACCAACCCCCAAGTCCACAACCTCCCTGGGCAGCCTGTTCCAGTGCTCTGGACCCCTCCCTGGGAAGAAGGTCCTTCTCCAGTAACCCCCCTTCCAGCACCATCAAACCTCACAGCAGCAAACACCCCAGGAAACCACCCCGACTGCTTTCAGCATGTCCTGAATGTCAGGGAACAAGAGCAGCCTGGAGCCCAAATTAATGAGGTTTTCAGGAAAATCTAGGGAGAACTTTGTGAGCAAACACAAAACCCCCCTTAGCTCACATATTTTCCTTCCAGCATCCCCCCCTCTGCCAACAGCCCGGGGGCTGGAGAGTGAAGAAGCCACAAATTAGGGTCACCTTTCCCTCTGCATCGTCAGCAAATCAATCTGCACCGCCTTGCAGGCAGAGCTCATCCATAAATGAGGCAGCCAGCGATTGATTCACAGGAGAAACCCTCGAGCAGCCGAGCGAGACACCACTACAGTCTCGCAGTTCGCTCGAGGAGGATGCCTTTTGTTCCAGCCCAGTGGCCCTTTCACTCTTCGGCCGCGGCGAACGGATGGCCACGCAGATGCTGCTCTTTGCAGCAGATCTATGGGAGCAGTGGGATCTGCTACCACGTCCAACCCGAGAGCTGCTCTGGGTGGGAGGCTGCAGCAGAGACACCCTTCAAAGCTGAGCCAGCAAACAGCTGTCACCCTGAAGGAGAGCAGAACAGCCAAGGATTTAGGGCAAATTATTGAGGGTCACCACCATCGCTTGGCAAAACTTAAAGAGAAGGATCTTGTTGAAGCTTAAAATGGACAGGAAAGGTTCTGGTGTGACTGTCAGCTGGCTGGTGAGACAGCTGCAGCCCCAGAGTAAAGCTGTCACGGCTTGAGATCTGTTCCTGCCCTTGATTTACTGCTGGAGATGGCTCCAGAGCACTCAGGCCAGCTGCTTCTCCTCCTCCCTGCTCAGCACTCCTCCCAGGGCAGCTCTGCTGCCTGGTGGCTGTGCCCATGGTGTAGTTTGAACAGAGTAAGTCCTTGGATTCAGCCCTTCCCCTGCTTCCCCCAGCCAGCAGTACAAACGTTTAGAAACTGGAGCAGCAGTAACGGTACCAGTGAGTTCAAGGTTTAGGGTGACTGTCATCAGTCCTGCACCTCACCTGCCCATGGCTGTCCCCCTCCTCCAGCAGGTTCCCTGGGGCACAGAGCTGCCACAACCCAAGTGTTGGACACTGAGGGTGGGCAGAGCCTGGATCAGACTGCCCAGAGAGGGAGGTGAGAAGCCCCATCCCTGGAACTAGCCCAGGTCAGGCTGGACCTCAGGGCTCCGAGTAACCTGCTTTGGGTAGAGATGCTCCTACTCGCTGCACGGGGTGGGACTGCATGAGCTTTTGGGATCCCTTCCAACTCATTTCTATGAAACCTCCTCCTCCTCCTCCCGGCACAGCTTGGAGGCAGTGCCAGAGGGGCTCTATCAGCCTCTCACTGCTGCTCTGGAACACAAAGGGGTTGATAGCACAAGGGCTTCACGTGTTCTCATACCTTTTGTCTTCCTACCACCCCACTTGTTCCTACCTCCGCCAACACAACTCCATTATCAGGCTGATTGGCTTAAAACAAGCGAGAGGAAGAAAGAAGGAAGGAAGGAAGGATGGGGATCTTATCTTTTTCTTTAGCCTGAACCAGATTAGTGATCAAACTCACAAGCAGAGAGCCAGGGAAACTGGGGTGCTCATGTACACAAGACAGACACAGGCGTGGGACTGGGAAGGGCATCTGCAGCAGCTTGGCTGTGCCTGCTGATGACACAGGCACTGGAGCTGGGTGTCCACCTCTCTCCCTGCCTGTGTCTTCACAGTACCTGCTCTTCCAGCTGAATTTATGCCATAACAGTCCTTACTCCCTGAAGCCCCTACCTCAGGCTGTCCCCTACAACCATGCTCAACCCTCGTCTCAGCTCCTGTTATGACCTGTGTCTGTACCTCTGACCTGGCCAATGCAGACCCCACCGTCAGTGGCAACAAAGGACCATCCACACTCTGAGCTACTAGCCCGCCAGGAGTGATGTTCACTGAGCCACGGGCATTCACAGGTTGGGCTGAACTGGAAGGGACCTTAAAATCATCCACTCCCACAGCTGGAGACCCAAACTGTCCCAAGGAAACACCCTTCTGGGAGGGTGGTTGAGCGTGACAGAGCCAACTGCACCTCACAAAACCATGAACCAGCAGCTTTCTAAACACGAAGCAGCGCTCTAGCTGTCAGCCTGGGGATTATTTTCAAAGCTAAGGCGACGGGAGGGCTCTTGATGTTCAAACTAAGCCACTCATCTCGTGAAGCAACCAGAGGACCACGTGTGTTTCAGTGATCCCAGGAGCTCACAGGGAGCATCAAGAGAAGGAACTTCTTCCCAGGGAGGGTTGGGCTGAGCTAGGTCCTTGGAGCACCCTTCTCAAACTTTAAGCTGCCCAAGGGCCTCCGTGCCTACAGCTACTTCCACTGCTGCCTCCTCATCCAGCAGTCACAGCAAACGACGCAGAAACGCCATCAGGAGTTGTTTCTGGCCCCGCAAGAGGAGAGAATTATAAATTAAATATCAACACTATATTTAGCAAACAAGCTCTTTCCACTGCAGTTATAATTACGCGAGTGTCACAACATTTTGAGCTTCTCCCCAGTATCATCTGCAGCGAAGAAACCCAAATGTAAACCAGCATCCACACACCCAGGGCTGCAGCAAAGAGAGGGGCTAAAAAACCCTTCCCAGGAAAACACAGGCACTCGCTGCTCCTGCCCCTGGGCTCAACCACCCCTGCATCCCTGATGCTCCTCAGGCACGGAACCACTGAGGGTGGCAAAGCCCTCCGAGCTCAGCCAGCCCAGCACCTAACATCACCTCAGCGCTTCTCTTCTCCTGACTGAATGGCTCTACCTCTCTCAGCTTCAGGAAATTCACAAGGACCCAGTTCTTCAGCCTGGGATGAATCCCATCCCTCGGGAGCTTGGTGCCGGTCACCCACTCCCCCGCTGAGGATGCAGTCAATCCCTCGATGCCATGGAGGGCTGATCAACACAGCGTACAGTCCCTCCCTGCCCTACCTCTGCGTTCAGAAAAACCCCAACGTTTCACTTCCTCAGGAAGGAAAAGCCTCACGGAGCGGCTCTGCATCGCTGTCATCCCTTTTCCACCTATAAACAAGCAGAGGCAAACCACCAGCCGCTTCAAACATTCACAGCGGGAGGGAAAAAGAGAGAGAGAGGTCAGGTCTTCATGGCCAACCACGAGTTCTCTGCCTTTTGAAAGCAAAACAGGTTTCTGGAGAAGAAGCCAGCGCTACGGTCACCCCTCTGCAAAGAGCTTGGGCTGGCTTCCCTGAGGAATGGGTGCTCGCTACCCTCCGTGACTTCACGGGGAAGCTTGGGAATTCTTTTTATACACTGCAGGGGAGGCAGAACGTCCTAAATTAAGCAGAAAGCTAAAAATACTTCCAGTTCCCACAAAAGTTTAGAGTTCCTATGGGAAAAGTAGCTTGCCCACAGATACAGTCACGGGGTCGGTGTCTGGAGTCTAAACCAGCTCCTGGTTCCTTCTACCTGTCTTACGGGTGAGTAAGGCACAGCCTCCGGTCCTCGAGTCAGGCGCAGGAGGGTCAAAACCATCTCACCACACAGTGTGCTGGGTTGGAAGGCCAGAGGACTAGATGATCTTTGACCTTCAGGGATCACCTAGCCCAAACCCCCTGCGATAGGCACAGACATCCTCAACCAGACGAGGTTGCCCTGAGCCTCGCCTTGAGTTTAGCTCCAGCAATGGGGCTTCAACCACCCCCCCGTATCCATCCCTGTATCCTCGATGCCAAGTCTGGCATCGTTAGGTAGCAGAAAACGTCACTGAGTGACTTTCAGGTCCCAAAACACAAGGATTGAGGCTTTTGAAGCCAAACACTAGTAGTTTAGGTGAAGCCAAGACAAACCCAAGGCTCCAAGTACTTGTGTTTCCCCACACCAGCCCTGTGAACTAGAATAACATCCACGTGTGGTTCAGCTCCCTCAGCCTTCACTCGGAACAGTCAGAGAGAAACGAAAGCAGGGGAGTAGCTCCATCTATCACCCCCATCTCCCACACCTCCTCCTCCGTTTGCTGGCTGCAGGCTTCACAGCTACTCTGCTTTCCCCTCTCCCTCATCAAAACAGATCAAGAGCTGCAACGCAGGAGCCAAAGACAACACGACAAGACCCCCGAGCATCCCCCAAACCCATCACCCACTCAAGGAGGAAGCGACAGACAGAGGCTGCCCCAGCACAGCCCTCACGACCCAGCTTGGGAAGAGCTGCTGACCAACCACCCAGCTAGCAGTTAGGCAGAGCAGAAGCCGTGTGGAGCCGGGGGTATCCGAGCACCGTGTGCAACATCATCTGGTATTTTGCTCTGCGGTTCAGTTGCTTTGGTAAAGAGGATGGGGAAGAGTAGTTCTGTGCAAAATAAGCTCTGACTCAACAGCAAACTGCTCGGGTAGTTAGCAAACTCCTCGGGTTTATTTACACGTTTATCCCAGATTCACGGAACGGGCTGGGTTGGAAGGGAAGTTCAAAGCTCCTCCAGTCCAACCCTCACCCCATGCAGTGAGCAGGGCCATCCCCAAGCAGAGCAGGCTGCTCAGAGCCCCAAGGTCCAACTGACCTGGGATGGGGCCAGGGATGGGGCTTCTCCCACCTCTCTGGGCAACCTGGGCTAGGGTCTCGCCACCCTCAGCATGACGATGATGAAGGGAGTAGAGCAGCTCCCTGCTGAGGAAAGGCTGAGGGAGCTGGGGCTCT
>VZRI01013149.1:162767-182227 GCA_013397515.1 Upupa epops
GATCTTTGGATCCCTAATGACTCTGTGATTCACCTGAGCATTCCAGAAATGGCCACTGCTCTGGTGGGTTTGCTGGTCAGGAGTTTCAAACCAGGATGTGCTAGTGCTGCAGTCAGGCCCTGGTAATTCTTGGCTCCCACAGCATTTGGAACCTCTCGCTTTCCCTGAAGGGGCCTTGGTTTCCACCGGTTGCCATGGCAATGCTGCAGTATAGCTGCTATGGGTTTCTATAGCTTCCCACTTGGTCACAACACCTACTGGGGAGAGGAGCCCTTAGGGTGACAGAGTACAACCTCCTCACCAAGTCCCATCACTCAATAGGAAAGTGAACCACTCACTGTCTTCTGCTGCTCAGGACGGGACCACAGAGCTGGTGCCAGGAGCTGAAAGGAGACACCAGAGGAAATGCCACCAAGCAGAGACCTCTGCCCTCCCAGCACAAGTTAACTGGGAGCTTGCATAGGATGGTTTAGGTTGGAAGGCACCTCAGAGTTCACCTAGTTTCAACCCTCTGCCACAAGCAAGGACATCTCTCACCAGACCAGGATGCCCAGAGCTCCACTGGTTTCTCTCCAGCAGCTGCACAGTCCCTCCCCTCCAAGAAGCATTTTCAGTGACCTCTGAAGCGATGAAACTAATCGACTCCTATCCTCCACCTACTCCTTATCCTCCTATTCCCCACCGAGAGAGGATCTGCATCACTCCTACTGTTCTGCACAACCTGGACGCAGTAAAACATCTGCCTGAGGGTGCTCTCCTCCTATTGCAGCTACTGCTGGATTGAACATGACATTCCTGGCACTGCTTTCCGCACACCCTAGCAGCACGTTTGATCCCTTCCTGAGGCCTCAGACTACAGCAAGCAGGACAAGAAGCTCCACCTCATCAATTCAGGCAGATGAGGGAACACAGTCCCATCGCTCCTAGCTCTTCAACTAGGAAGAAGTGAAGCTCTGTACAAGCTCACTACTACATCTGTCTTTGCTTCTGGAAGAGTAACACAGGGGTTGGCGCTCCTCAAGATCCCAACTGGATGAGCAGCCTGCAGTCAGAGCCTCTGGCAGGTTCATCTGCTCTTAAACGGGAATATCTGGCAAGAGCAGCAAACTGCTGGTTGCCAGTCACAGCCAGCAGCAACCTCTGCAGCATCCCGACCTCTGCAGCATCCCAACCTCCACAGCATCCCAGCTGCATCCTGACCTCCGCAGCATCCCAAACTCCCCAGCATCCCAGCTGCATCCAGACCTCCGCAGCATCCCAACCTCTGCTGCATCCCAGCTGCATCCCCACCTCCAGAGCATCCCCACCTCCAGAGCATCCCCACCTCCAGAGCATCCCCACCTCCAGAGCATCCCCACCTCCAGAGCATCCCAACCCCTGTGGCTGCTTCTTCTGCTGTTCCTACATAACAAACCAGTAATCACGGGGTAGGGCAAAAATCACTGGGTAAAAACTACAAAGAAAGCTCCAGAAGGAATCCCCAGCCCCAAAGCAAGAGTCCCAGGCAGACGAGGCTCCTGGGGCTGTTCCACCTCCCCTAATACATGGAGCCCACAGGACTCAAGGGGAGCCCTCCCCAGTGCCCAGTGCAAGGGGACAATGACACCCTTAGTCCTGCTGGCCACCCTAGCGTGGGGATGAGAGGTTCATCAAGCTCACTCAGCAAAGTCAGAACCCTTCCACCTTGCTGACAGCCAGAGGAATTCACCGACCTCAAAACCCTCTACACACAAAACAGAGGAGTGAACTCCTCAACCACAGTGACCCTGCTGGAGAGAAGGAGCTGTGGATTTTCCCAGCAGTGCCTGGAGCAGACAGAAGGGGAAGCTGATGACTAAAGGAAACAGCTAAAAATATCTGGAGTAGTCTGGCTCTGGCGAGCTTGTCCTCGCTGCAGTTAGCACAGAGGTGACTTGGTTTCCCTGATGCTATTGTGAGTGACCCAAACACGTCTATGCCTCAGTGAGCTCCAGGCAGCCCTCGTTTTCCACAGTTAATGAAGATTTCCCCTTCCTTTTGTGACAGCCCCTGGTTTTTTACCTCCTCTGCAGCGCCTCGCTGGCTTCTACTGCGGCTTGGAGAGGGGGATATAAACACCCAAACCAGAGTGTTTGCAGCACACAGGTAGAGCAGTGAGGATGGTGGAGGAGAGCAGCTCCCTGATGAGGAAAGGCTGAGGGAGCTGGGAGAAGAGGAGGCTGAGGGGGGACCTCATTCCTGTCTCTCAATCTGTGAGGGGTGGGTGTCAGGAGGATGGAGCCAGGCTCTGCTCAAGGGCATCTGGGGACAGGACAAGGGGCACTGGGTGCCAGCTGGAGCAGAGGAGGTTCCCTCTCAATCTCAGCAGGACCTTCTTCCCAGGGAGGGTCCCGGAGCACTGGCACAGGCTGCCCGGGGAGGGGGCTGAATTGCCATCCCTGGCTGCTTCCCACTCGTGGAGACCTGGAGCTCAGGGACAGAGTTTAGCAGTGGCCTTGTGCCAGCTGGGGTCAGGGTTGGACTCGATGATCTTAAAGGTCTTTTCCAAGCTAAACAGTTCCATGACTGCATGGTTTTAAGAGATGAAGACACTTCTTCCCCACAGCACAGGCAGAGGCTGGCAGCACAGACTGCAAGCCCTCCTGGACACGCGTGGCCACAGCACCGATGCTCCACAACCCATCCCTCTGTCCCCCCTGCTAACAACACACAACCTCCTTCTCCTTCTACTCCGCTATCCCCAACACTCATCCAACATCCGCTAACCCAAAGCAGTTCTGTTCAGGAGGAGCAGAGGCAGCGCCCGACGGAGCATCCAGCTATCGATTTCCCTTGCTGTCACCACCTCTGCCAGGGACAAAGAGCCAGCACAAAGAGTATTTGCTCAGTAATGACAGCTGGTGTCAACAACAGCTCATGCTGTCAGCAGATCCAACTGGGATTGTGCTGGTTCTGTGTTTTAAAGTCATCGCTGGGAATCCCCAAGGCATCACGGGTGATAGAGCGTGGATGGAGCTACAGCCCAGCACTGAGCACCCACAGCCAGCTCCACTGCAACCAGAGCCACTGTCAAGGTTTGCTCCTCTTAACCCTGTTCACTATGGAAGAGGAGAAAATGGGATGTGATTAATAATCCTGGCTGGAAAGGAGCTCCCAGCTCCCCCAGTCCAACCATCCCCACCCCAACAAAACCCCTCCATCCCTGAGAGACTGACAGACACAGCCTGACCCCCTCCCTGCTGCCACTCGAGCAGGGCAGAAAGCACCATGGCTACAGGGTTCTTCAACACCTCCAGGCAGGGGGACTCCACCACCTCCCTGGGAAGGCCCTGCCAGTGCCCAACCACTCTGGCTGCAGAGAATCTCTGCCTCAGAGCCAGTCTGACCCTCCCCTGCCCCAACTGCAGAGCAGTGCCCCTGCTGCTGTCAGCAGGCACCAAGGAGCAGAGGCCAACAGCCACCCCTCCACAGCCTCCCTGCAGGGAGTTGGAGAGGGCAGTGAGGTCCCCCCTCAGCCTCCTCTTCTCCAAACTCCCCCTGCCCAGCTCCCTCAGCCTCTCCTCACACGACTGGTTCTCTCAACCCCTCCTGAGCTGGGTAGCTCTGCTCTGGACCTGTTCCAGCATCTCCCTGTCTCTCCTGTCATGAGGGGCCCAGAACTGAACCCAGGACTCAAGATAAGGTCTCACAAGGACCGAGTCCAAAGGCACAAGAACTCCCCTTCCCCTGCTGCCCACGCTCTTCCTGATCCAGGCCAGGATGCTGGTGGCCTTCTTGGCCACCTGGGCACACGGTACTCCAGCTGTGGTCTCATCACTGCAGAGCAGAGGGGGAGAACAAACACAGAAGAATCAGAGACTCCAGAGGAGGGTCCTGCTTGGGAACCTCCCCAGAGCTCCACACACAGGGGGTGTTGACAGACAGCAGCCTGTGTCTCCCCCAAACCTGTTCCTTGGTGGGAAACACCCCTCAGCCCGATTGACTCGGTTACCCCGGGAATGGCTCTGTGGACCGAGCCCAAACCCTGGACTTGAGATCAAAGCGAAGTCCAGCTCTGTTTTGGAAGTCAAGAAGCCTGTTCACTCCAAACTCCACGCAGGCTGCGCCCAGGACTCTCTGTTCCAAATCTGCAGGGTTTATTTTCTGCAGGAGCAGAGCCTACAGCCTGGTATGGTCTGGCTGACCCGCGTCCTGCCTCCACCTCCCAAAATAACGGGGTAGGAAAGATCCAGCCCTTGGAAAATCAGGGGGCTCTGATGAATAAAAGCCTTGCTGAGGTCTGCCCCGCTGTTGGCGATGGCATCCTCGGCAAGAAGGAAGCTGGCAGGAGCTGCACGTCTGCCCGAGCCATCTGGTTCTGCTTACAGGGAACCTGCTGGTAGCCCAGTCTCACGTGGAGGATGCACAAACACAGCCCCCTGCCTCAGACGGGCTCAGCATCCAGGTGTATGCGTGGCTGTGACATTTAGGTCACTCCTTTCAAGAAAGAGATGGAGGGGCTGGAGCGGGTCCAGAGGAGCAATGAGGCTGGGGAAGGGACTGGAGGGAAGGGCTGAGGGAGCTGGGGGGGTTGAGCCTGGAGAAAAGGAGACTCAGGGGGGACCTTCTCCCTCTCTCCAGCTCCCTGAAGGGAGGTTGCAGTCAGGTGGGGGTCAGGCTCTTCTCCCAGGCACCCAGCCCCAGGGTCCTGAAGCCAGGGGAGGGTTAGGTTGGCTGTTAGGAAGCCCTTCCAACCTCAACCCCTCCACTGGGCACGGTGTTTACAGGGGACAGGACACAGAGAACCCACTACTCCACAATTCAACCACCCCACCGTCCCACTAACCCCAGAGCCAGACTTTCACCTTCCTGCTACCACATTTGCCACAGTGAAAACACAAAGCCAGGCTGATGCTGCTCATGAAACAGCAGCTTTGAGCTCAGGTCACCTCAGGCTACGGGAACCTCTATCACTTGAGTTTCTGCTGCCCACAGAGAGAGCCTAAAATGACTTCAGCATCACTTTACCCTCAGAGGATCTGCAGCTTAAGCAGTTGACCTTCCTTCTCCTTTCACCAACCCTTTCTGATGAAATGGGTACTGCTTTCACTTCCCTGGGTTGGTATCAGCATCTCAGATTCTAAGTAACAGAGACCACACCGCAGCAACGAGCTGCTCTACAAACGAAGGAGCTCTGCTCGGAGCTGCTTTACCCCCGCCAGGCAGAACAGGAGATGCTCAGCACCTCCCCTGTTTCCCTTCCATGGTCCCAGCGATGGCAACCATCCAGAAACACCAACGGGCTCTGCTCCTCTGCCTCAGACCAACAGAGCCTCCTGATTTCCCCGTCTTTACCTGCTCCCCAGCTGCTGCAGAGCTGCCCGAGGACGAGCGCCGCTGCCCCACGGGATCCATCCTTCCAGACGGCTTGGATGCTGCTCTGTCCGACTCCGTCTTTCAGAACACTCCAGCCCCAAGAAACCCCAGGGACGAGGGGTTTTATAGGATAAAGTCAGTGTGCTTGAGCGGTCCCACCCCCAGGGATGGAAAGCTGGATGGCTTGTGGCTTCAGCACGTGAGCAGCGCTCATCCCGCAGACCCGACGGAACAACCCGAGCGGCTGTGGCCACGTTACACCAACATTTTCCTGCTGTGACTGGAAAATGAAGCCTTCGGGCTGAGCACTGGCTGGTTGGAGCCCCAACCAAGGGAAACCCCCTCTGGTTTTTTTTTTATAACCCCCACCAGAGCAGAAAAGCTGCTTCCTGGAAAGAGTCCTCAGGCCCTGGATCAGGATGCCCAGGGAAGGGGCTGGGGTGCCATCCCTGCATCTGCTTCACAGTCGTGGAGCTTAAGGACAGAGTTTGGGACAGGCAGGGTTGCAGTTGACATCAAAGAGCTCCGAGGGCTTTTCCAAGCTAAATCCTATAATCCACACACAGTCCTGTCACTCCAAGTCTGGAGGAGGAGGGAAGGGGAAGCTACAGGAGAGCTGGGGCTCAGCTTCAGGCTGAGCTTAGGCTGTTAAGTCTAAACAGCTGGATTCAATGGTCACATCACTCGGGTGCCTCTGATCCCTAAAGGGTCTCCTGCAAACTATCTGCAGGAGGTTATCAGCTCAAAATCCCAGCTCCCACTGCTTCACGAGCAGGAAAACATCTCGCAGCGGGGACAGAAACGCTGTGACGCACAAGCCTGAGAGCCTCTGGTCCTCTGGAGAGCTGTCACCTCAGAGACACCCGAGAGGAGCCCTGTGAGCTGGCAGTGCTGATGTGGACACTACTAGAAGCCCAAAAGCAAGGAAGGAAAGCTCTGAGGGGCTGTTTCATGTCACAACCACTAAGATCTTTCCTTCTGGAACTGAGAGGCCCAGCACTGGACACAGCACTCCAGATGCAGTCTCACCAGTGCACAGTAGAGGGGGAGAAGACCCTCTCTCAATCTGCTAACCACCCCCCCTCTGAACCCCCCAGGATGCTGTTGGATGACAACAACAGTGTTAGTGCTCTCTCTGCATCCAGACCAGACCTCACCGAAGCCCTCAGCAGTTGCCCAGGTTAGGTCAGGAATCTCCCCCCTATCTAACCCCCAGTACAACATCACTGCTGTGAGAGAAGCCTTTGAGGCTGCTCATTCCATCCACATCACTTCCAGGCCCTCCTCACCCCTCTTTCCTCCTGAAGCAGCACATCAGGGCAGCAGGACGCGTCTCCCTCTCCCGCTGGATCAGCAACGCGACAGCGATGCCCACACCCTCCCGCAGGCAGCGACACGCGGTGCCACGCTCCCGGGGATCATAATTCATGCCGATGCCACACGGTGGTAGCACTACTGAAGGCACCGAGAGCAGCCAGCTCTCCCACGACGCGTGGGGTCACCCTCAGCCGCGATCTGCTGTGTGTCCAGACTCCTCCAGCGAGCCCCTTTCATCCAGCCTCCCCAGAGCCAAAGCAGGGCGACACCAGCCTCATTCCAAAGAGGATCCCAGTCCTCGCTGCGGCTCTTCACGACTCCAGCCAGTCCCTTCTCCAACGTCCGTGCCCTAACGCGACCTCAAAGCGCAGGAGATGCCACACAGACGGCTCTCAAAGCCCGGCTGTAACGCAGGACCGCTGCGGCTCTCAGCACACGCTCATCAAGCAGCCCTCAGCAGAGCTGTCTGGAGTCGCCTGCTGCCAAATCCATTGTCTCAACTCCTCCACAGCCACCCCGAAGCAGAAGGCTTCTCGGTCTTGGAGGAACACGACCCCCTCAGCAGCTGGTTGCTGTTATGCTCTAGTGCCAGAGCAACACAGCACCCTGAGGGGCTCGTAAGACGGGCACAACCGTCCTCCTAGTGCAGCCAGATGTCTTTCCACAAAGGAAGAAGTCAAATGAAAGGCCTTTCCAGCTCTGCTTTGCAACAGCACTGGTAAACTGGTTTTACTCAAGTGCTTCCAGGAAACTCAGACCCATGGACGTGCTGCTCCACCCCTGGCAGTGTCCAAGGTCAGGCTGGATGGGGGCTCTGGGCAGCCTGGTCTGGTGAGAGGCGTCGCTGCCCGTGGCAGGGGGTTGGGACTGGGTGAGCTCTGAGGTTCCTTCCAAGCAGAACCACTCCATGGTTTTATTAAAAAAATAGCCTGAGAATCCATGGGTCAAGGAAACAGCTACCAGGGGAATCACCTCTGCCCCAACCTAGAGGGTTCAGACACAAAGGAGTCGAGAGGAGCCTGATCAGTGAGGGGTCTGACACTCAGGTACTCATACCCCACCCCGGAGTCCCAGCTCCTTGCTTGCAGCTGCAGAGAAACCCCAGAACAAGACAGAAAGGCAGGAGAACGCTGGGGCTCTCCCCTCGTCAGTCCTGCCTCGTGCAGCATCCTCACAGCCTTGTCCTTCCCGTGGTCACTATGCAACGATGCTCCAAAGATACTGACCGTCTGCTGCCTCTCCTGCCCTGCCCCACACGCTACACCAAGGAGGGCATCCTTCATCTCGCTGCCCTCAGGACCACCAGGCTCCTACCCCCTGCCTGCTGGATAATGTGCAAAGCCGCTTCCCTCAGCTCCTCAGCCGTGAGGAGCTCACGAGCAGACCCCTACAGCACTGGGATGGCACACAGGTTTGATAAGGGGCTGCCATCCCTGCTGATCCCTAAGCCCCGTGCTGCGGGACAGTGCTGGTCTGATGAAAGACTCCTCTATCACAACCCTGGTTCTCACAGCCAGCCAGAGAGGCCAGCAGAGGACATGAAGGGGATAAGGAAGGGTGCCTGCCCTTGGGAGACTCTTCATATTCACCACAGACACCAGTACCCTCCACACACACCAGGCTTCTCGAGTTCCACCCCTTTATTTACCAGTTGCACCAGAAAACACCAGGAACAAGGGCTGGGATCTGAGGCTGGGGGATCCCTGGACCAGGCTGCCCAGAGAGGGGGTGGAGACCCCATCCCTGGAGCCATCCAAGCTCAGGCTGGCTGGGGCTCTGGGCACCCTGGTCTGGTTAGAGATGGCCCTGCTTGTTGCAGGGGGGTTGGACTGGATGCCCTTTGGGGGTCCCTTCCAATGAAAACAGCAGTGAGACGCTATGGTCTGGAGTGCAGAGCAAGAGGTGAGGGGCAGGGTAGGGAAGTCACGGCGGAACAGAATCCAAATTGAACACCCAGACGGCTCAAAATGAATCGTTCAAGCACGAGGGAAGGAAACCCTACGAGCTGAAGCCCGTTTACTGGGGTCACTCAGTTCTTGCTACTCAGCCAGTTCCCACTAGCATCACCTCTCCCCCTACCTAGACAGCTGCTACCGAGCTGCAGAACTCTAACTGCTGCAGACAACACCGTGTGGGGCTTTATATCCCACCTTAAATATCCACATCAACATTCCACCAATTAACCCCCTCAGGCATCCCACCCCTGGGCACAGCCGCTGAGCCTGAGCACAGGGCATCCACCCTCCCTCCCAGACCCTGAGCAAGTCCTGCGAACTCCTCCTCACGAATAACTCCCGCGTGGGAGCAGACAGTGCCGCATTCATCTCGCGCACAAAACCAGCTGGAGGAGAAAATATGCTGCTCCAACATCCTCAGCCACGAGGGAGAAGTCAAAGCTGGCATTTTGCTTACCCCAACTCGACCAGCGACATCTCTGGCTCTTGGTAAACAAGCAAAACTCTCTGTGCTGTCTTCTCTGCCAGCAGGAGCCCCTATTTTTCTGGAGGGTTTATTCTACAACAAATGGGTTTCACTTCTTTGTGAAGTCTCCTCCTCTGGAGATGTGCCAGACCTGCCTGGATCTGCTCCTGTGTGACTCGGTCCAGGGGCTCCTGCTGTGGCAGGGGGATTGGGCTGGGTGATCTTTCCAGGTCCCTTCCCATCCCTAAGGATTCTGTGATTCTCCAGTATTTTAGGTGTGGGAAAGGCGAGAGATGTGGGAGGAGGCAGGGGCAAGAGACTGCTGCCAGAGCATCAGCCCCCTCCACCTCTCCACTGAGCTGAAGGGAGGGTAAATGGGTGCTGCAGACCAGGGGAATCATCTCTGCCCCAACCTAGAGTGTTCAGACACAAAGGAGTCGAGAGGAGCCTGATCAGTGAGGGGTCTGAGACGCAGTTACTCATACCCCATCCCAGAGTCCCAGCTCCTCACCTGCAGCTGCAGAGAAACCCCAGAAGAAGAAAGAAAGGCAGGAGAACGCTGGGGTCTTGGCATGCAAGGACGAGGTCGTTGAGGAGAGTCATCTTAGGAAAGGCTGCTCCTTCCTGAGTGGTACACGGTACTCAGACCAGCTCTTTCACAGACCATCAGCGTGGCCACCATCACCAGCTAAGGAACTGACTTCTCTTCACCTATAGTTTTGTTTCCCCACGTTCTGCACTGGATCCATCTCCCCTTCTTCCAAAATAAAGCTGTTTCCTTCCCCTCAACGAGGTTGCAAAGCTAAAGCCTCAGCTATTTAAACAGTCAGAGTCAACAAGGCCAAGGGCAAGGTCCTGCACCTGGGTGCAGGCAATCCCAGGCACAGAGACAGGCTGGGTGGGAACAGAGAGAGAGCAGCCTTGGGGAGAAGGACCTGGGGAGGTTGGAGGATGAAAAACCTCAACAGGAGTTGACTCCCAGAGAGCCAACAGCATCCTGGGCTGCAGCAAGAGAAGCAGGACCAGTAGGGTGAGGGAAGGGATCCTCCCCCTCTATTCTGCTCTCCTGAGACCCCGTCTGCAGTCCTGCATCCAGTTCTGGAGCCCCCAGCACAGGAAGGAGATTGAGCTGTGGGAAGGTGTCCAGAGGAGGGCCATGAGGATGAGGGGAGGGCTGGAGCACCTCTGCTACAGGGACAGGCTGAGAGAGCTGGGGCTGTTCAGCCTGGAGAAGAGAAGACTCCAGGGAGATCTCAGAGCAGCCTTCCAGTCCCTGAAGGGGGCTCCAGGAAAGCTGGGGAGGGGCTGTTTCCAAGGGCTTGGAGTGGTAGGAGCAGGGGGAATGGTTTCCAGCTGGAAGAGGGGAGGTTGAGACTGGAAGTCAGGAGGAAGGTCTTCAGGATGAGGGTGCTGAGACCCTGGACCAGGTTGCCCAGGGAGGTTGTGGCTGCCCCCCAGCTCCCTGGCAGTGTTCAAGGCCAGATTGGCTGGGGCCTGGAGCACCCTGGTCTGGTGGGGGGTGTCCCTGCTGATGGCAGGGGGGTTGGAACTGGGTGATCCTTCAGGTCCCTCCCAACCTGACCCATTCTCATAGATTCACAGACTGAGAGCAGACATTTAGGGAAGGACTTGAGCCTTCAGTCTCGGTGAGATGAGCACAGTACAGTGCTTTCAAAGTCCCATCAGGAAGAGAAACCGAGCTCCTTAAACGACTAAGAGAAGGAAAAAAGAAGGGGGTTACTCTCTTCTTTCATCCTCATCTTCAGCGTGAAAGCTCAGCACCGCACGGTTATGGACTCAGCGCCTCGCACTTATCAGCACGAGGTTGTCGGGTGCCTCGGGACCCGCCAAGAAGGCAGGGGATAAATGAGACACATTTTAATTAAAAGCAAATTAAAGGGCCTTCTAATCGAGGCAGCGGGAGGAAAGCCGTGGGGACCTTTCAGAATAGGGAGCCTTGAAGTGGCATCACTCACGCTCCTCCCTAACTCCGGCTTCTTCCCCCCCAAAGGAGGCTCCGGATCAGCACGAGATGAGGTTTCATATGAAAATTCTGCTCTACTTTCTATAGAAAAGATTTCTGCTCCAGTTTCCGAGCGGCCAGGAGCACTGACATCCCCACGGAGCAAAGGCAAACCAAGACACAGGCAGTGAGTTTTCTCACTGCAGGGGGAGACCGACCCAGCTGCCGCCCTGTATCGTGATTTTAAGAAGTCAGTTCAACACGGATTAAGAAATTTGGAGGTCTCCTCCCGGATGGAAAGTTTTGGGAGTAGGGCTGAAAACTAAAGTGAGCAACCAGAGCCTCAAGGGCTTCACATTCGGGAAACCCCAAGGAAGAAGGAAGCGTAGGAGTAAAACGCACGATGCTACTCCAATTCTTCACTGAACCACAGCATCCTCAGGGGTGGAACAGGCTCCTAAGGTTGAGTTCAACCAGCAACCCAGCTCCGCCACATCCCCACTAACCCCAGTCCCTCACCCCGCATCTCCATGGCTTCGCAAGCCCTCCAGACACCGGGACTCCCCCACTGCCCTGGGCAGCCTGGGGAATCCCTGCTGGGAAGAAATTGCTCCTCGGGGCCAACTGAAACCTTTGCTGGTGCAGTTTGAGGCTGGTTCCTCTCAGAATGCTGATCCTTGGGAGAAGAGTGACCCCCAGCATCGCTCCAACCTCATGAATTTCATGCTAGGAGGGAGGAGGTCTCCCCTCAGCCTCCTTTTCTCCAGTTCAGTCCTCCCAGCTGCTCTCAGGTTCCAGACTCTTTCCTAGACCTACTCCAGCCCCTCACTGTCCTGCTGAGAGTAAGGGGTCCATGGTTACTGTTCTCACAGCAGGACATGACTAGTGACACCTCTCAGGGACCCAGTCTGCCCCTAGCTCACCGTTCCCTGCACTGATAGATAAAATGAACCACACTCATGCAGCCGAACCTAGACCCAGCTCTGCTGCACCTAGACCCAGCTCTGCTGCACCTAGACCCAGCTCTGCTGCACCTAGACCCAGCTCTGCTGCACCTAGAGGCAGCTCTGCTGCACCTAGACCCTGCTCTGCTGCACCTAGACCCTGCTCTGCTGCACCTAGACCCAGCTCTGCTGCACCTAGACCCAGCTCTGCTGCACCCCTTTCCATCTCAAACCCACTTCCACCCACATTTATCTCACGAAGCAATTGAATTCCTCCTTCAAGAGGAAAACAAAAACAACCCCTCCATCAACTCCCAACCTTGAAGAGGAAAAGAATCCAAACAACCGAAGGAGAGGAACAAAAAACCCACCCAAGAAAACAAGCAAAACGCCTGGAGAGAGGCTGCTTTGATGCTGGCGCCTGGGAATAAACAGGGAAACCCATAAACACTCCGCTAACCTCCTTTTTCCCCCCCTCTCCCTCCTCTTTTAATCAAAACATCTTCCATCTCAAATGCAAATCCCAGCAGCTGAGGAAGCATCCTAGTCCCTGTCCCCAGAGCGGAGCCAGCACGTCGTGTGTCAATACCAGTTACGAGGGGATGCGTGCTGGCAGCGAGCACTGGAGGGTTTAGAAGCTCTGGATTTACCCTCCGTGTCGGAGGGGAACTGTAAATCTGGAGAACAGGAGATAAAACCCCGAGGACAGCAGAGATTTCTCTGTTCTTAAATAGCCAGCATGGGACTGAAGGGGATTCAGCACTCTGCCAGCAGACCACGAGCATCCTGATGGCTACACTCTGCATCAGAGTGACAACAGGGGTGTTGAAAAGACACAGAATCATTTACAGAATCACAGAGTGACTGAGGCTGGCAAAGCCCTCTGAGCTCCTCCAGCCCAGCCCAGCCCCTAACATCACCCCAGCAGCCAGAGCAGGGCACTCAGGGCCACAGCCAGGCTGTCCTTCAACACCTCCAGACACGGGGACTCCCCCACTGCCCTGGGCAGTCCAGTCCAGGCTCTGAGCACCCTTTCCAGGAGGAAGGGCTTCCTAACAGCCAACCTCACCCTAGACCAGGTTGCCCAGGGAGGTTGTGGCTGTCCCCTCTCTTCCCTGGAAGTGTTCAAGGCCAGAGTGGCTGGAGCCTTGAGCACCCTGGTCTGGTGAGGGAGGGGTGTCCCTGCTCCTGGCAGGGGGGTTGGAACTGGATGATCTTTCAGGTCCCTTCCAACCTGACCCATTCTACGAACTCATAAAGTTACCTTTGATCCCCACTGAGTGTCCAAAACACCCAGAGAACCTGAACACTGCTCCCCAACCACCACATCACTACAACCACCACCCCTTCCAGCCCTGGCACGGGTGGAGTTAGCCCTGACCCCGGTGTCTGAGGCTGTCTGAAGGGTACCCCACTTCACAAAGCCCTGGGAGCAACCAGCGTGTCGCAGCGAAGGGAGCCTGGGATCAAAGCTGGAGCACCCGCTGCCATTGTTTGCAGCTTCCCAGGGCCACCTCAAGAAGAACAATAAAGACCTAAAGAGCTTGAAAACACCTGGGGGGTTCAAGAGGTCTCTGGGGTGGAGAGGAGGGGGGTTTTAAGTGTAGAATTAGAAATAACCTGAATGCCTTTGTGTCTTCCAGTTTCCTTTCTTCTCGGCTCTGAAAACCAGCAGGATCTGTTCACAGCCAGTGCTGTGCGAGGGGATGCTGCTCAAGCCAGTGCTGGTCACTGGATGATCTTCCCAGGTCCCTTCCCATCCCTAAGGATTCCATGAAACACACCCAAACCTAAAGGAATGACCCCAATGCCAAGGGATTTCAGGAAACCCTGCAGCCTCCTGACCCAACATAAAAATACAACACGAAGCCCAATAACCTGGTTTGTGAGGAAGATGAAAACCCAGAGCCCACCGAACCTGAAGAGCTGATACCGCTCACCTCCGGCTCCGGGAAGAGAGGACCACCCTACTCTCCCATCTCGCTGTCGACACGATGAAAGAAATCAGCTCTGAAATGAGTTGTTTTCCCCCTCAGGCTCTGCTGCTTGTGCCCCAGAGGAACATTCGAGTCTCTGTGCCGAGATAAAGATGCCTGTGAGCCCCTGAATAGCTGCAGTGTTCGGCACCGTGTGACGGGCGAGCTGGGGAGCCGGTCGTGATGCCCAACACAATGGGTGTTTGTGGGTGCCCAACCGCGGGTTGAGCAGCAGCCCACGGGGCATCGACAGACGGGCTTGGGTCACCTCGGGGGGAAAGCAGAAGCAGTACAAGGTTTTCTTGGAAATGGGAGCTTTTTCATTCCGTTCATGCATGTCGGAGTGGCTTTCCAGAGCTGTCATCATGGAATCACTTAGGATCTGCAAGATCATCCACTCCCAGACCCTGCCACAGGCAGTGACACCTCTCACCAGCTCAGGGTGCCCAGAGCCCCATCCAACCTGGCCTTGAACACTGCTAGGGATGCAGCAGCCACAGCCTCCCTGGACAACCTGTTCCAGGGGCTCAGCACGGTAGGGTCAGTGGTCCCAGACAGGGAGCCTGGAGGTCCTGGAGGAGCCGATGTTTAGAGGGTTTCAAATCTAAGAGCTCCAAATACAGGAGAGCACAGGTCTGGAGGCAAAGGAACCCCCCTGGAGAGCACACATCACACCTCAGAAACCTGCGAGACAGCTCTGAAGGCATCTCCAGCCACAACGCAGAGCCAACGCCGTCTTCCCCTGCTGCCGGCCCCCTGACAGCTGGGCACGCTGCTGCGGAGCGCGGGCCGCCAGGATAGTTCCTTCCTTTCCCACGCTCCAGAGCTGGTTCCCATTACAGATCCCCACGGGGCAGCAGCCACAGCCTGGCCTGAGGAACAAGGTGCCCTGGGGAAAAGGAACCACTCAGGAATGGCCTGACCCCAAATCCCAAGGTCTCATTTTTAAGAGGAGGAGCAGTTTTCTGGTGGAGGGGGGGAAAATCAAGCTGGAGAGGAACTGGGGATTCTTATCCAGCCCTCTGACAATCACAGAATCCTTAGGGATGGGAAGGGAGCTGGAAAGATCATCCAGTCCGATACCCCTGCCACAGCAGGGTCCCCCAGACCCAGTGGCACAGGAACACAGCCAGGCGGGGCTGGAACGTCTGCAGAGAAGGAGGCTCCACAGCCCTCCTGGGCAGCCTGGTCCAGGGCTCTGGGACCCTCCCTGGGAAGAAGGTCCTGCTGAGATTGAGAGGGAACCTCCTCTGCTCCAGCTGGCACCCAGTGCCCCTTGTCCTGTCCCCAGATGCCCTTGAGCAGAGCCTGGCTCCATCCTCCTGACACCCACCCCTCACAGATTTAGAGACAGGAATGAGGTCCCCCCTCAGCCTCCTCTTCTCCCAGCTCAAGAGCCCCAGCTCCNCAACCTGCTAACCACCCCTTCTGCTCCCCCCCAGGATGCTGCTGGCCCTCTAGGCCACCAGAGCACATTGCTGGCTCAGAGTCACCCTGCTGGCCACTAGGCCCTCCAGGTCCCTTTCTCCTGCACTGCTCTCCACCAGGTCAGCCCCTACCCTGTCCTGGTCCCTGGGGCAGAAGCCTGAGAAGTCTCTGTTAGGAGTTGTCCGAGGGTCCCTCGTTGCCACAATAACGAGTAAAGGCTCTGTCCCCACACAGCAGATCCTGTTCATCTCCTGCCACAGGAACTTTTATCTCCTTCCACCAGAGAGTGCAGAGAAGTCCTTTCTTTATCACCAGGGAACAGCTCACTCCAAGCTGCTTCCAGCTCTGCCAACACTACTTCACTCCCGTTGTCTCTCCCTCTGAGCCACAGGAGCTGCTGCAGAGGCTCAGTCCCTGCAGAATCTCCTCTCTCTCTCAGAATCACCATCAGAGATCAACATCCTGCAGCGAGAACCGAGCTGGAAGAGCCTGATGGCCGGCACCAGCACCCCCAGACCCACCCCTCCGTAGGGCACTGTGCCCGCTTCACCCGCTAACCTGTGTGATGGTGAAAGAGAACCTCCCCAAGGGACTCAAGGACTGGGCAGAGCTGGTGGGGAGGCAGGGGCAGACGGGCACACCTGCTCCTCAAGGTGCTAACTGCACGCAGCAAGGTGTGGAATCCCTCCTGGAAGGCATCAACCCCCCTGCTTCACTGAGCCCCTGCTACCGAACCCCCTCCCCCAGGCGCTGCTCGCACTGAGAGACTGGAGGGCTCAGCGATTCCTCTAGGAAAGGATTCCTGTTTCTTGCTCAGAAGGGGCTGGTGGAGGAGGCTGTTTCCAGGGTCTGCTGCAGCACAGCAGCTGGGGAGCTTTTCCAGTGCCAATTCCAACTCAATCGAGTCGCTCGCACGGAGAGCTTGGGAGCAGCAGCTGCTGTTTGCTCAGCAGAGAGAGCAGGGAAATAAAACAGCACCAGGAGTGAGGGATGCGGCTGTCAGGAGCTCTCCTGCACACAGGACAGAGTCACCGAATCGTTCAGGTTGGGAAAGAGCTGCAAGACCATCCAGCCCAACCCTGAACCCAGCTAGCCCAAGGCCACCGCTAGACCCTGCTCCTCAGCTCCAGGTCTCTGCAATGGGGAAACACAGCCAGGGGTGGTGACCGAACCCCCTCCCTGAGCAGCCTGTGCCAAGGGCTGAGGACCCTTCCCCAGGAGAGGTTTTTCCTCAGGGCAACCTAAATGCCCTCTGGTCAAACCCAGACTGTGCTCAGTTGAAACAGAGACAGAGAGAGGAGGCAGAGACAGTCCCAGCTTAGAGCAATCAGGATGATGAAGGAAGGAGGGCAGCTCCCTGCTGAGGAAAGGCTGAGGGAGCTGGGGCTCTGGAGCTGGGAGAAGAGGAGGCTGAGGGGGGACCTCATTCCTGTCTCTCAATCTGTGAGGGGTGGGTGTCAGGAGGATGGAGCCAGGCTCTGCTCAAGGGCATCTGGGGACAGGACAAGGGGCACTGGGTGCCAGCTGGAACAGAGGAGGTTCCCTCTCAATCTCAGCAGGACCTTCTTCCCAGGGAGGGTCCCGGAGCACTGGACCAGGCTGCCCAGGGGGGCTGTGGAGTCTCCTTCTCTGCAGACGTTCCAGCCCTGCCTGGCTGTGTTCCTGTGCCACTGGGTCTGGGGGATCCTGCTGTGGCAGGGGGATTGGACTGGATGATCTTTCCAGGTCCCTTCCCATCCCTAAGGATTCATTGCAGAGTCACCCATCACCACAGGGGCAATTACCTCAACAACAGACCCCCCAAGGCTGCAGCCAGTAACCCATGCAAACAGGTCATGATTTAAATATAGCTCCCCGTTTCCACCTTTTCCTTTCCTCCTGCCTTCCCAGAAACACTGCAGTCACTGAAACTTCCTCTCTCCACACCCTCGCCCTCCTCCACCCCTCAGCTCTGCCGGGAAGAGGGGATGTGATCCTGGGAAAAAGCCCATCAGGTTTCCCTGCTCTATCGGTGGCCTCGGAACGGGCCCTGGGGTGAGGGGTCCTTTGGCTTTTGAGGATCCATCAGGGCACGAGCGACTCAAACGCAGCGGGAAGACTGGCTGGGAATGACCGAGCATCCCACAACGGCAAACCCAACGGCCATGAGGAGCTGCGGGAGCTCATCCCCGCACGGAACGGGAGGACCACAGATCACGGTAACTTGGATACGCAAAGGCTGTCCTCCTCCTCCCCTCTGCACAACAGCTATTTCGCTGCAAACCCCCTGCCTGGCATCAATTTGCCACCTTTGCCCGACGGCACCAGATGAGGTGGCTGTCTGAGAATCAGCACCTGCACTGCTCCAGGCTGGGGATGAGGGGCTGAGAGCTGCCCAGCACAACAGGACCTGGGCCCCTTATGACAGGAGAGACCTGGAGATGCTGGAACAGGTCCAGAGCAGAGCTACCCAGCTCAGGAGGGGTCGAGAGAACCAGTTGCCTGAGGAGAGGCTGAGGGAGCTGGGCAGGGTGAGTTTGGAGAAGAGGAGGCTGAGGGGGGACCTCACTGCCTTCTCCAACTCCCTGCAGGGAGGCTGTGGAGGGGAGGCTGTTGGCCTCTGCTCCTTGGTGCCTGCTGACAGCAGCAGGGGCACTGCTCTGCAGTTGAGGCAGGGGAGGGTCAGACTGGCTCTGAGGCAGAGATTCTCTGCAGCCAGAGTGGTTGGGCACTGGCAGGGCCTTCCCAGGGAGGTGGGGGAGTCCCCCTGCCTGGAGGTGTTGAAGAACCCTGTAGCCATGGTGCTTCCTGCCCTGCTCGAGTGGCAGCAGGGAGGGGGTCAGGCTGTGTCTGTCAGTCTCTCAGGGATGGAGGGGTTTTGTTGGGGTGGGGATGGTTGCACTGGGAGCTCCTTTCCACCCAGGATTACCCTGTGACTCCACAATTCCATGGGTAGAGCAGTGGGATCAAGCCCATCCACAAAACACAGATCTAAATGAAACCAAAGAACCCCAAACCCTAAAGCTCAGAGAGCAGCAGAGCCCACAGAGCACGGGACACAGCCATCACAACCGCCTGTTCCCATCAACAGCCAGTGAAACGGATGCCGGGGGACTCACAGAGCACCGAGCGCGGTGCCGCAGCAGTTAAGTTCTCGGAGGGCAGATGAGCACAGTAATCAGAGTCCAGCCAGCCAAGACAGCCAGGTTAAAAGCCACAGGTTGAAAGAGACAACACAAAAGATGTGTGTCCTGAAGGAGAAGATAGGGGAGGTGAAGGAAGGGTTAACAGAGAGCTGTGTGGGATGAGCCTGGGTTGGTTTGCCTGTTTCTGGTTTCCATTTGCTCTGAGAGCAGGGAATTGAGCTGAGCACCCAGCTACAGCTCAAGGAACCGGTGTGTTCAGCAGTAACACCCTCCTGTGAAAGGTTTATGCTTCCCAACCAGAGCCGCAGGGCACTGGGAAGGCAACTGAATCACTCCAGGAGCAAGAATGACTCAGGGAAGTGAGAGAAGGAAGAGAGAGAAGGAAGCATCCTCAGACGTTGCGGTGGGTTCCCTGGACGTCTCCCACACAGCTGAGGTTCAAAATCACCTCGGTACCCCCAACATCAAGGAAACGATGACCTCTGAGAGCTCCTCAAAGCAGCCCGTGATTCTGCACCCACCAGACTGGGCACAGTGGAAAGCAATACTAAACCCACCGTAACAGTGACTGAATCTGAGTGGTTTAGGGGGGCAAAGCCCCTGAAGATCACAGAAGGCAACCAGTAGCCCAGCTCCTCCTCTCGGTGGTGCCAGTCGCTCCCATCAGCTTGGGCTGGCACCGCTGCCCCTGTCTGCTGTCCATTCCCATTTGTAAGGGTTAGAAAGAGAGGTGTAGGGAAAGCGATCTCTGTGTCCATGGGCATTTGCTCAGAGAAGAAATCTGACTTCAGAGGAGAAATTCAGAGGAGAAATTCAGAGGAGAAATTCAGAGGAGAAATTCAGAGGAGAAATTCAGAGGAGAAATTCAGAGGAGAAATTCAGAGGAGAAATTCAGAGGAGAAATTCAGAGGAGAAATTCAGAGGAGAAATTCAGAGGAGAAATTCAGAGGAG
>VZRI01013154.1:0-16325 GCA_013397515.1 Upupa epops
CTCCGTCTCTCAATCGCGGCAAGAGTAGTCTTATAAACAAGTATGCACATATATATTTAGCATAGGAGACAGACCAAAAGTTTGTGTGTGCACTTCCATTGATGCCTATACCCACTGTGGAAAGTTTTTTTCATTCTGGAAACAAAAATAATAGTGTGATCTAACTCCCTTACTTTTCTTTGTAATTGGATATTTATGAATAGAATAACTGTGGCAGCAAATCTGTCATAAGCAATCAATATATTGTCATACAGAAGTATAAAATATTCATCAGAAAACTTGAAACTGAACAAATTCATAAAGCATATTGTATCAACGTTGCTTAAACCATGAACTGTAAGGAGCATGTTGGCCACTTGTATACAGAGAAATTCTCCGATTTGGGCAAAGATGCATAGTCTGGTAAGGAAGAATGTAGTTTCATTTTGTCTTTCCCTTCTTTTTTTTTAAAGAGTAGGTAATTAGGTAAATAAGTACAGCAACAATTTCCTTTTGAAATTAATAAACCCTAAAATATCAGAAAAATTTATCTAGGAACACTATGGATTTTCCACCACTAGCAAATATTATATCGAATTTTTTCACATTGTAAAAGCATTGTTTGATGCAAAAATGACTGAGCAAGAAGCTTCTTTTGTTTTCTGTGCTTATGAGAGAAGTTAGACTGTAATTTTCATTTCTGGCTCTAGAATTTGTGAATCTATAATACTTAAAGATATTTGCAGATGATTTCCAAAGAAGTGGAAATGGATTAATAATATCTATTGTTAGCTTAACAGAATTTGTTTGCCTCGTACCATTCTCTGTATCCTCCCTCTGTACACCTAAATATACATTATGTGCAAAACTTATAGAATATTTAAATGTAGGTCTAATTTAAGTGAACATAACTTTTTTGATCTAAAAAATAAACAATCTAACAATGGGAAAAATTGCAATCTGTTGAGACATATTTGAGTTATTTTGCAGTAATTGGCTTGGCAGCAGCTTCAGTCACAGATTTCTGTTTCACAGATTGTCCCCAAATGAATAAAAGGTTTGCTTTGAAATATAATTAATACTGTGTTCAGCTGCAAGACTTTCTCAGGTTGTCAAAGGAATTTGAAAAAAAGGTAGTTAAAGAAAAAAAAAAATCCAAACAGGATGAAATAGCTTAGCCAAATCCAAACATGAACTGAAGGACAGCAGAAAAAAATACAAAATAGACTGAAATACATGGCAAGAATCTTGTAGGCATTTTTGTTTTATCAAATCACCCATCGGCAAAAACTTCAAATAATTTTCCATGAGCTACATATACATATACATATTCATATTGTCTCTTTAGGCAATGTATGATAGTGAAGTATTTGGCTATGTAGTGTATATACATTCCAAAAGAGGAAACAAAAACCTATTTTTCTGCTAAAAGCCTAAATATCTGCTACAAATTCATTTACATTTTAAAGCTATATATAAGCAGTTTTTCTTTCAGAAAGACTTTTTTGGAAGTCTCTAACTAATACAGAGTGCAAAGTGCAGCACAAATGGAAAAGCAGAGGTAATTGTGATCCTATTCACAATGAAGGTGTTATTCAGACTCTGAGTCCTCAGCCACCATGTACTACATTTGTTTTCTCACCTTTTCATGCATCCCACAAGGCAGGGGATACAAATCCTTGTTGGCAGTGAAATGAAACCAAGAATTTGGTGTGGGACAGGGCTGGAGATGGCATTCAGCAGCATTGCTGAGATGTGACCTCATGGCCCAGGTCATGGGCCATGGTCAGGAGGGGAGTGAGACGCTTAAGAGATGGTAAAGTCTATTATTGCCCTTGGAGCCCTAACACAGCTCACTTTTCTTCCAAAGACCACTTGTGTGACTGCTGAGAGAAGGTGGGTCCTGATATTTCAGATGCCTAATTCACATGGACTGCTAAACAGCAAATCAATATATCAATGTTTGTAAAACAATTTCTATACTTACCCATATCTTCTATGTATCAATAGCTTAAAACATGAGGGTAGTGGCTTCGCAGGGAGCTCCATCTCCTATTCTTGAAGAATCCACTTTACCGCTTCATGCTGAGGGCCATTCCTGGAATGGTATTGGGAGGCAGCTCTGGTTCATATTGCTCCTTATCCTAGATTTCTTAGGGAAGTCCACATCTGAACTAGTCATGTCACATTCACATAACTGACAGTGAAGTCACTTCAAGGTTCAACTTATCCTGTGGTATATCAGGTGGGTCATCCTTTGTGATCAATAGAAAAGAGAGGGACATGTCAGACTTGTAGGAATTTAAGGTTGCGTACAAAAGAAGCAGGATTCATTGTGATTAAATAAGCAAATGAAACAGTTGATAACAGAATTTCCCAAATGAAGAGCTAGCAAGATATAAATAAATGTATTAAATAACTAAGATGAATTAGCTTTTCTGCAGAATCCATAAAGTCAAAATGCTCATTGCTTTATCTGGACTTCATCTGGGTAAATTAAGTTCACAAATATATGTGAGAACTGTCTCATTGCTTCAGTATCCACCTACCATGACAACATTCTGTCCGCAGTTGGCTGTGGGGAGCAAAAGTGTACCAGGTATCCACACAGGAGGATATTTACTAATCAGAACTAGATGCTTTACCAGCCATTTAAGATAGCTTTCTCTTAAAGACTGGAGTAAAACCTTTGAGTAATTTTTGCTTTTTTTTTCAGCTTCCATTCATCTAGTTCAGTTCATCCAATAGGGAAGACAGAATAGTGTTTTCTGTATGTAACATGCTATTAGTATATTTACATATCACTGTAAACTTGATATTGTCAAGTAAACTTGATATTGTCAGACATGATTTACAGCGAATTCCACATACTAGCTGGAATTCTCTTCTGTTCAGATAATTATCAGTGAATTAGTTGCTTGTTTGTTGAGAGTTTTTGGATAGAAAGGGTGTAACTGCAGTCTGTATGCTTCAAACTAGCTTCACAGAAGAGTAAGGATTAGGAAGAAGCTGGTACTGAGACAGGCTGAGGTATGAAATGCTGCTGTTTGCAAAGGATACTGTGAAAGAGCAGAGAGAAGAGGGAGACTGAAGATGTGGCTTACTGTATATCCTAAATCTGGCTGGAAGATGGGCTTTGAACAAGCTGTTATTTTCCACATGGGAGTAGCACTGTTACAGTAAAATGCCAGATTTCATCCATCATAATGTCATGGCTCATATTAAAATGTCTTGAGGGACCTGAGGGAGGGATGGGCAAAAGACATCAAATCAATTTTCAGGCAATTGCAATGGTTTTCAAACCTAAACCCTATGTGAATGCTGTTATGGTTGCACAAAGGGAAGCTGTAAATAAAGTCCATATATCAAGAGAGGAAGTAATTTCAGAAAAGGCAGTTGATTTGACTTTTCCATTAGGCTGAGCATATGGTGAAATACTACCAGGTTATCATCCTATATATTCCTCATAATCTATACTTATGAGAAATTAGCACATTATTGCAGTCCTAAAAGTGACAGCTCTGGAGGAGGGTACCTCTTTCTTGTGAAAAAATAACAAAACCAAAACAAAGCACAAAGTTATAAGGTTACTTTGCATTTGTTTAAATTACATTTAGTCATGAGATATGCAAGTCAACCACCATTCCACCATTATAAAGTGGAAGCTTGAACGTGAAACTTCACAGAAACAGGACTTTTTAAAAAGATGCTTGAAAACATAGAAAATGGAAAATGAGATTCAGAATAGTCTTGCACTAAAAGCAAGTAAACTTCTAAAGCTTAATAGTCTGCATAAACAAAGACATTTATTACAAGTCTGTCAAGACAACAAATGGTATCTGCGCAGCAGTATGCATGGACAATGTTTATACAAGATCACCAAGCAGTTGGCTTAGAAGCAAATTGTTCCACCTAATGGCTCACTGCATCAATGTAGAAACTCATGTTTCCAGATCTTTCTTCTGGAAAAGGATCAGTGTATATGAAGAGCTATCTAATACATCTGATTGTCTTTATATTCTATCCGGAAACAGAAGGATCCAGGGATGTGCTGGATAGTGAAGGATCTTAGAAAGAAAAGCCATTTCTCACGTATGTGCCAAACCTCCTTTGTGAGCCATGCAGAAGGCAGTGAAAAGAAAAGAATGCATGAAAGCAAGTCTACAAAGTTGGTTTTGTCTTAAATTGCCAAGAATAGAGATTCTTGATATGCAACAATCACTAAAGATTTATTAATGTCCAGTTTTATTCATAGACAAGCAAACATCAAGATTTGTTATCCAGCAGATGTTTATACCTTGCATAAAATTAGCAGCTGGCCTCAATCCTAGCCAAAGTGGACATATGGCTGAATAGAAAAAACTACAATACTTAACACTAATTGATATACTTGTTGGCACTAGGGCTGGGTAAATTATTCAGGGTTTTCTTTTTGGTAGCCAAACTACCAAAAAAGTGGGGAGATTTGGTACAGTAAAATATTTCAGCAAAAAGAAAGATGCAATTTCTGCTTTATTCAAGAGTTTTATCAATACAAACACATAAATTTCTTTATTTTCTTTCCAAAGTTGGTTGATATTACTTGATCTTTTCAGTCCAAGATACTGTTCCAAAATATAAAGTGAGTTAGTTCTGTTGAAAGCAATAACATTCATTTTTAAACAGTGAAGTAAAATACAATGATATTCTCAATGGACTTCCTTAATTTTTCATTTTCTTCCTGGCTAAAAATAATTACTGGTTTTGTCTTAGTTTCCAGAGATTTTGTATTCTTCATTAAAAGCTTTATTTTTTCAGTAAACTCACTAAAGGAAAAAAAATTTAAAAAAAAGGGGCCAGTGTGAATGAAGACCTAAGTAAGTTTTGGTCTACTTTCTATGTGTGGGCCAGCTTCAATGCATAAATTATTTTCATGTGTTTTTCTTTCTTTCAGCCTAGGCCTCATAATGGCATCTGAATGGTTCCAGTATAAATTACCTTTCCTTTCCATCATGGTCTTTTCTGATGGTATACTTACTTTGGTCAGTGTCAGTTTCCTTAAGATGAAGAAAGCAGTAGTATCAAAGTTAAAAAGTCTCCTGGGGTATAAAGTATTTCTGAGAAAGAAATATTTCTGGATTTGGGTAAGCTGTTTCTTCTGGTGAGTGTTATAAAACAGTGAAAGAAACCCTTCAGCCCCATCTACAGTATCTACACTTTTATCTCCAGAAATATTGGTCTAATGAAAATCTAGCTTTGCCTACAAAGAGAAGAAAGAGTGGTTTGTACTTCATGGACTATGAAATTCTGTACATATTGAGTAAAACTACAGTGCCTGATGTAAATTCTTACACTTTCTGGAAGCATTAGGCCAAATGAACTCTTGCTATGCCCTCTGTGCTCAGGCAATTTGAATTAAAGGCAGAAATACTCAGCAGTAGAAACACATACCTGACCACCATCTTTCTCATGATTCAGTATTCCATAAGGAGAGTTACTCCTAGTCTATGACCAGGGCATGTGATGTGCCATCAGGTAAGGATAGACCATGAGAATGTGCCTAGAGTGCAGCTTCTTCATATGAATGTCTCAGCGTGGAAGAAACACAGAACCAAAAAGCCAGAAAACCTTGCAATCTATGCACTACTGTATTTAACAGTTCTGTTTATATTTGCAGATATAAAGTCACCAGCCTAAAGGGCTAATAGATCTATTACAGGAAAGGCTGACTTTATTGTAAAAGGAGATATCGTGGTGTTGTCCAGACACAGCAACCCTGCTTTCATCTGAGCTATGCAAAGGCTGCATTATCTCCCTATTGACTTCCAAACAGAAAGTCAAGTAGAAAAGATTGACTCAGTTGTATCTTTAAGTAAAACATAAATTTAGAGTTGTTTAAAGGTAACCAATTTTAATATATTGAAGAACTTCAAACTGTTCAAAATGAGGTTCAAATGAGAGTTTTGTTTGGTTTTAGTTGGATTTTCTGTTTGTTTGCTTGTTTTCTGTCAAGTGTGAGCATAAAAGATGCTCTGGAGGAAGCCAAGATTTTTTCTTGTCTTTGCACCTCTCTGACCATGGGCTAGTAGTTCAATCTCTCTCTCAGTGTATCTGCATTCTACATGTGCAAAGTAGAGGTTAATGGTGTTTATGTAGAGCACTGGCCTGTGATATCTGTGAATAAAAGGTTTACAACCACCAGCGAAGGCATCACATGATAAAACTCTGCAAACACCAATAGTGTTCTATGGCTTTCTACTTGTAGTTACAAAAGAAATATTATTTTATATTCAGTAAAGAATTAATTAATCAGTTTGTTTAGCTGTGCAGTAGAAGTTTCTTTTCAAAGATAGTCACCTCCACGGTTAATTGTCTTCAACACTTGAGTATTTTCTAAAACTTACTTGTATATTTTCTTCTCTTAGAATGATTTCACACCATTAATACAAGTACTGCTATTTATTGCCCAGGTCTTTTTTAACAAAATGTATTATTGAATGCTTCTGTGTAGTACTGTTAATATGATATTATCTTCAATTTAGTTACCTGAATACAGTGTCTCTTGGCCTTCAGTTACTATTCCTTAAGGTCACATACCTCCCTTAGATCCTTATATTGTGGATACCTTCAGGCATCTCAATTGACACCAGATGTCTATTCATAGGTAAGTGAATGTATCTCTAAGGACAAAATGCCATTCCGGGTTCCCTTTTTGCCTACTAACCTTATAAAATTCTTCAGCTTGCCAAATATAAGGTTCTAATGCAGGGACCAGCTGAATAGCTCTCATCTCAGTTGAACTGACCACGTAGGATTTTAGTATTATTTGAGATGTATCACAGTATCACAGTAATGATGAGGCTGGAAAATACCTTAAAGATCACCCAGTCCAACCTAAAACCAACCAAGTAAACCTAACATTGGACATCTAAATCATGCCACTCAGCACCTCATCCAGACTAACCTTAAACACCTCCAGAGATGGCAACTAACCACCTCTGTGGGCAGCCCGTTCCAAAATCCAAAATCGGATCACTGTTTCAGTGAAAAACCTTTCCCTAATGTCAAGTCTAAACCTCCCCCAATGGAGCTTAAGACTGTGACCCCTTGTCCTGTCTCCAGTGTCCAGGGAGAAAAGACCGACCCCCATCTGACTACAACCACCTTTTAGGCAGTTACAGACAGCGATAAGGTCACCCCTGAGCCTCCTCTTTTTCAGGCTAAACAGACCCAGCTCCATCAGCCTCTCCTTGTAGGGCTTACCTTCCAGGCCTTTTACTAATTCTAGTTGCTCTTCTCTGGACTCATTCCAGCACCTCAACATCCTTCCTAAACTGAGGGGCCCAGAATTGAACACAATACTCCAGGTGCAGAAACCTTAGAAATGGGCAGAAACCTTAGACTAGCTTTTTAGGAAATGTTCTTAAATGATTTGCTGATTCAGATCTTGAATTGTTCAGCCACTTTTTCCCTCTGCAAAGCTTGAATTAGAAAAACACATTAATTTGTTTTTTTCTTGTTTACTATTTCCCAAGGCAAGAAATATTTTCTCACCTTTTAAATGCCACTTGGCTGTGACTACTGCAAAAATTGTTATATCTTGTGGAAATGTGAATTAGAAACAATAATTACTTATCTGCTTTAGCATTAAAATGCCTAGAACCTCTTTTCCTTGACATGTGGAATTCTCATTTCAATGCTTATTTAAGAAATTTCTAATTTAATAATGTAATTCTAATTTAATTGTAATTTAAGAAATACACTTTATTTTCATGGCATCCAATTTAATGATCAACATAAGATTGTCCACATTGTAGTATTTCTCTCCTTTTCAAGCCAATATTACTAACACCTTTATTTTATTTATTAATTTTAGAAATTCCTTCAAGGGTAGTTCATATGATCACTTTCTTTAATTTAAAATAATTCATATTCATTCTGTTAAACTGATTTATATAAGGTATATCACTAGATCGAGTATTGTAAAACTATGTTGGATTTTCTCATCCCAGGTAGTATTTTCAAGGAAACTTAAACCACTTTGTTCTAATATTAGCCTAATTTACTTGAACTATACGTGTATAAAATAAACCAAGTGCAAAGCTGAATTATATGCTTTTATATACTTCTGACTAAGCTTTCTGGTATTCAGAATAAGAATTTGGAAAAACTCAATAATTACTGCATTTTAGCAGAAAACCCTACAATATTAAAAAACACAAAGTTGCTCTTTTATAGAATGTTTTTATGAGCTTTTTATAACTCTCGTGTAAAAGAAGAGTTCTGTTTTAAATGCACATTAGGTAGCTTCACTGGTATATGCTTCAAACCAAATTCTACATGTTTTCTTTTTAACTAGTACAGAATATTTTAGAGGGTTTTTTTCCGAAATATTCAACATCACTTCTGTCTAAAAGAGTATATGCATAGGTGGGTGTTGATTAATTGCGCTAAAAACACTTTGTGTAGGATCTTATGCTAATTACTCTTTATACCCTAATCTGTGTCAGTTTTAACAAACTAAATTAGCATTTTCTCTTAGGACTAAAGGAATGTGAGAATTATGAAATTGGCTCAGTAAGCTGAATTAACACTGTGAAAATTGAGATGTTCTGTCTTTCCATATTAACATCTGCTGCTTGTACTAAATGTGATGTTCTAATCTAAGTGATGGAGACGTTACCCACCCCCTCAGAGGAGGAAAAATAAAAGATGAGAAAGAGGAAGAACAGATGGGGTAGGTAAAGAGAAATAAAAATCTTGCTACATTGTAAAAATAATTGTGTAATTGGTGACAATTGTTACTGGCAGTCTCAGGTAATCATGTCGGGAGTAATGGATTTTTGACATACAAGTCTTGAAAATGTTGTATTATTGTTGATGCAAATAGTTTAGTTTCTCTCCTATTACTGTTGAGGTAAAAGCAAATACAATCTCATAGGCAGTGGGTGATGTAGAGAGCATATTGCTCAGATAAGATTCCGATTACAAAGGGTTCCATTTGGTTTATTTTATATTCTAACAGGAACATAAGTCTTTCTGGGTTCATTACATTATTAAAAATACTTCTGAAGAGAATGGAAAGGTTTTATTATTGTTTTTTCCCCTAAAATAATGTAAGGAATATTGAGATTTTAGGCCTTAAATGCCAAGTTGATAAACAGGGGTAATCAATGGTGGTGAAAAAGCTTTGTGTTTTCCAAATATAATGATCTCTACCAGACCTACAACTGCCCATTATTTCTCATTATTATCATCAATAGTTCCTAAATTTTTTCTGGGCTTCCAGGATGTCATATGTGAAAGAAGCAGCAATCAGACCACAGTGATGTACTCCAAATGAGTGCAAGTCAAACTGCAGCATCTTACAGACCGTACTTACTGTGACTAGAAGAAAAAGGCTGGAATTAAAAATACCTAAATAGAGTTTATGCTTCCCAGAATCCAGACCCTTAGAAGTAAAATAAAAATAAGATAAAATACAAAACCCCAAGAATTCAATGATAACAATAATAGCAATCAGAAAGGAATGTGGCTATTTGCCCACAAAAGCAAAAGGCATAAACCCCACAAGGTGACTGTTGTCATATTAAATCAGACCTAATGGGACCAAGGATGTTCCTGGTTGGCTGGGCAAAGCCTCCTCCCTCAGAACTCTAAAGCCCTATAAGTTCTGGCTAGGCAGGGGGATATAGGAGCACCAGATGGACCTCAATCCCAGAGTCTGCCACCAGTTCACAGCGATTACATAATGGCACCAATGGCCTGAGCATTTGGAGCAAGCAAAAAGCTGGAGAGACCTGGTTCAAGGCTTCAATTCTACTTTCTCACTGCTTTGCAGGAAAGGAAGATGGGAAAGAGTTTTACATCTTCCTTATACTGATTCTGTTTAAATTTCTAAGATAAAAATAATGAATTTGGCCCTCAGTCATCACTTCATTAAAATAAAAATCCTGACAGCCCAAATGTGATCTTTAAAATATTATTACTTGTCAGAATACACTTTTGTCCTACAGAAGTAGAACATTTTACATGATTTCTTTTTATTTTTTCATCCTCCAGCATTGCTATATACAGTCCTTCAGATTCATTGTATGACTTTCCATAAACTCAGTCCAAATTGAATTTCCAGATCTTAAAGGGACTCCTGACAAACAAATTACAAATAAAAAATACAGAGAGCTGTATGGTTGTCCCAATTTAGATAGTTACATTCATAGAATCATAGAATTGTTCGGGTTGGAAAAGATCATCATATCCAACCATTAAACCAATTGTACCAAGCCCACTGCTAAACTATGTCCTTACAGTTTTAAAATGTCTGGCTGAGGGAAAATGTAAATGAGTTTTCATTCCACTGGTATTTTAAGATTTAATCATTTACTTCTATTAGACACTTTCTTAAGTGTCTACCTGAAGCAGCACTTTGAGATGCAAGTCAAGCAGACTTGCATATGGTGTATGAACCCCACTCTGTACTTGCTGTATCTGTTGTAGGCAATATGTAATATGTTCAAGGAAACCTCAGATTTGGTGCTTTTTGATTAAGAGGCATAATGACCCAGACTGGGTATCACTTATGTACTGTGGCTCTTACAGGTCTCCTTTATGGTTGGACTCAGCAATCTTAAAGGTCTTTTCCAACCTAAATAATTGTATGACCGCATTTTATTCTGCTGCACAGATAACGCTAAAGTTGTGCCACCTAAGCATACAGGCTTATGCACCATCATTTGATAGTTTCTTGCCTAACTCTGTGAATGACTTGTTCACTAAACATACACACACATATCATTAGGAGTTGGAAGGAATCTCCATAGATTCCAACCCCCCTGCTCAAGAAGGATCATAGAACCTAATACAGGTTGTCTGTATTTTCTTTTATTGTTCTTTGAATATCTGCAATAATCTTGCAACCTGACAATCAGATACTGATAAAATCAATTCTTAAGCACCCATTAATTTTCTCTGGTTTATTCCACCTTTTCTTAAAGAATGATAAAAGTGAAAAATTGCAGCTAATTTTGCCACCATAAGGGATTTATTCCCAAACAACCAGAAATGTTCAACAATATTGTGAACTATTTTTGCATTTGTGAGCTAGCACAGACAGGACACAGGAACAACTGTGAATGAAATGGAGAGACTACGTTTATTTTTATTACATTACTAACCAAGGGATCCCCAAAGGAGTGCCCTCGTGGAGGCATACAAACTAGAATGCAGCATCCATGCTGGAGGATCACTGAATCTGGTGCTCTCACCAATGCATGAGGGAATTTTGTAGGTATAGATTGCACTGTTTATTGATCTTTCCCAGAGCAGAGCAGGAATTTCAGATGTGTTTGATAGGGTGCCTCAAAGGCTATCTAGGTCTACGTTATCTAAATGCAGATGTTTTACTCATCAAACACTCAAGATTACACAGCAATTAGTATGATACACGTGTTCTTCTACACCCCAGCCACTTGAGCATGTTTACAATCCTACTAGCCAATCTTCCATTATTTTCCTACATGATCAAAGACAAATCTTTTCCTGCACTAACAGCAACTCACTCCATTCAAACCACTTTCTTGTGTTGCTGGGTATCAGCCTGGACAATCACTTGCCACTCAAACCGTCTGTGACTAGCTTCTGTTAGGACTGAGGTAGTTAACCAATTCTATTCAGAGCTGTGACAAGAAGATGGTTCTGGCAATTTCATACATCATGTACTTCAGTGCTGAACCCTTTTGGCAATTTGATTTTTATTAATTTAATAATAATTTTATTACATTTAATTTTAAATATTATTTTTATAATTTATATTTATTAATGTTTTAATATTAAATATAATACTATTAAATGTATTTAATAATAGACTCACTCTCTACCAATAGCTATTTGCAATCTGTCTGGTCTGGTATAAACAGTACTTCCCTCTGTATCGAATGAAGTGTTGTACATGGACAGGCTAGAGAGCTGGGCAGAGAGAAACATAATGAGGTACAACAAGGGTAAGTGTAGAGTCTTGTATCTGGGCAAAAACAACCCCAGGGACCAGTATAGGTTGCGGACTGACCTGTTGGAGAGCGGCGTAGGAGAAAGGGACCTGGGGGTCCTAGTGGCCAGCAGGATGACTATGAGCCAGCAATGTGCTCTTGTAGCCAAGAGGGCCAACACCATCCTGGGAAGGGATGAAAAGGGGGATGGTATAGCAGATTGAGAGAAGTTCTTCTGCCCCTCTACTCTGCACTGGTGAGGCCGCGTCTCTAGTATTGTGTCTAGTTCTGGGTCCCTCAGTTCAAGAAGGACACAGAGCTGCTGGAGGGTGTCCAGCATAGAACAATGAAGACGATGAAGGAAAGAGAGCGCCACCCTTATGAGGAAAGGCTGAGGGAGCTGGGTCTCTTGAGCTTAGAGAAGAGGAGGCTGAGGGGTGACCCCATTAATGTCTCTAAATATGTGAGGGGTGGGTGTCAGGAGGATGGAGACAGGCTCTTCTGAAGTAATTGGACAAGGGACAGTGGGTGCAAGCTGAAATACAGGAGGTTCCACATAAATATCAGAAAGAACTTCTTTCTAGTGAGGGTAATGGAGCATTGGAACAGGCTGCCCAGGGCGGGTTGTGGAGTCTCCTTCTCTGGAGACGTTCAAGACCCACCTGGATGTCTTCCTGTGATACTTGGTTTAGGTGATCTTGCTGTGGCAGGGGGATTAGACTAGATGATGTCTTGAGGTCCTTTCCAATCCCTAATGATTCTATGATTACTTATCCTGAGTCCTGGAAAATATTCCATAGTTCTTTCTTTTGGGAAGAATTTTTATTTTAGTGTAGCTTCTTTTAGTATATTTTCTAAAGTTAGATAGTATCACATTTTGACTTTAAAAGATGGTGACATATGTACTTATCTTGTTGCAAAAGACTACAGAAATTAGGGTAAAAAAATGATAGCAGGCAAAATTATATGGGGGCTTATTCCCTTCTCTTGGACTGCCATTTAGTGGGACCATTATTTTAGAAAGATTACTCATTAGTCTTAGGATGATGAAAGCTAACACAAAATCAAAGACCCTACATTTCAAGCAGAGTGTAATAATATGCGTAACTGTGAGTCAGTTCATTCTCCAGACTCTTTCCACACCTTCTGCTTTCTCTTTGCCCAAAGAAAAGGACTCACTTGTACCAGTTGTTACCTTCACTCAGGATTAGAACAACTTGCACCTAAGCTGTAGAGCTGCTCATTGAATGAGCCTGATGAGCTAGACCCAAATACCAGTTCTGCACAAAGTCACTGGATGGGAGAGGAGTTTCACTGCAACCAGAGCTGTTTATGGATCCTTCATCCTCATAATTTTCTGACTAGGCATGAAACTCCAGTTTCTCCTGTTTATTTCCCAGGTTGTGCACACTAGGATACACACACTTTAGATGCTGATCTTTCAATCATTGTTTAGGGAGACACCTGAGGCACATTTTACACTAATCTGGCTGATCAGATTCATTCCTCAACTGGCTGTAGTGGTAGTGGTAGCATGGAGATTGGATCCCTCCCCACAGGGCCTTCAGTTTAAAGCCAGCCTCACCAAGTTGGTTTGACTGCTACCAAAGACTCCCTTACCTTTTATACACAGGTGGATTCCATCCCTTGCTAGGAGATTGTAATCTTTCTATAAGCTGTCGTTGTCATAAAAGTCAAAGTCCTCATGGTGACACCAGCCAGGTAACCAAAAATTTATCTGTATTATGCATGTAATCCTATTTGCCCCCAGATCTTGAACTTGTAATGTAGAGGAAGATATAACCTAGGCACTAAAACTCTTCACCTTATCCCTCAGGACCTTGTAATCACTCTTGATTCTGCCTAAATGTGGGATTGTGGTGTCATTCACACCTGCATGAAAGAGTAGTAGTGGATAGTAATCTGCGCTTTTAACAAGTTGTGGCACTTCAGTAACATCCTGTATCTTCAGGTAGGCAGCGTACCTCACGTGACTCCCTGTCAGATCTACAGATGAGTGCTTCTGTACCCTTTAACAAGGAGTCTCCTACTACAAGCACACGTTGCTTCTGTCTGGGATGTTTGCCAACTACTCTTAGTTCAGTAGCATTCTGTGGGTTTGGCTCATCCTCACTGTTGTCTAGTTTTTTCTGCAGAGCTCTTACCTGTTCTGCAAGGATAGCTGGGGAGGTGAGTGAGTCACTGGGCAGACACACCTGCAGTGCTGAGCAGGCACTTTTGCCATTGTCCCTTGTCCCCTAATTCATCGTCATTATTTGGGCAGGGAATGTACAGAGGGTACACTGCAGCAGATGCTCTGTCTGCCTGCTGGTTTTCTACTATTACATGATCACAAGGAGATAGGAGCTTCTGTGCTACATGCGAAGTCCCTGCTGGTTGCCTAAGCATCAGGAACTGCAGAGACTGACTCCACCTATTTATCTCCTCCTCAGACTCCCTTATGGTCCTCAGCCTCTCTACCTCCGCCTTCAGCTCCACCACCTGTCTGAGCAGGTCATTCACCTGGTCACACTGAAAACAGGTGTTGTCTCCATTGTCCTGCACTGCAAGGGCCAGGCTCAGGCACTCACTGCAGCCAGAAACCTTGACACTCCGTGGGTTCTGATCGTTGCTCCTCTCCAGCCTCTCTCTGGAGCTCAGCTGGGAATGGTTCCATTTACCTCTTTTTAGCCTGACTAGAAAGAAACAAAGATAACATGAAGGTGACACACATGAAAGGACATGGCTTCCTGACACATATCTCAGTATTCAAAGTATTTATTTCAGATTGTTACCATCTTCTGCTCTTTAAAATCCTTTTGGAATCCTTGATGCTCTTAAATACGTGCCAGAATCATAATCTGCCTGCTGAAAGAGGACTGTTATTTGAATTGATTGTTTAATTGTTGTTTCTATTTGGTTTCATTATTTTTAAATTTATATAGGGAAAGATAAGATCCCCAGTGATCACTATTGGGTCCAGTCCTGTTTGACATACAAATCCATGGCCTGGATTGGAGGGACAGAGTGTACACTCAGCAAGTGTGCTGATAATAAAAAGCTGAGAGGAGTGACTGCCACACCAGAAGGTTGTGCTACCATTCAGTGTAACCTAGATAGCTTGAGAGTTGGGCATGTAGTTCAATGGGGGCAAGTGTAGGATCCTGCATTTGAAAGGGAATAACCCCATGCACCAGTACAGATTGGGAGATGGCCTGTGGAAAAGTAACTCCACAGAAGAAGACCTGAGACTCTTCATGGACAACTATTGACCATGATCCAGCAATATACCCTTGTGGCTAAAAAGGCCAATGATCTCCTGGAGTGCATGAAGGAGACTGTGACCAACAGGTTGAGGCAGGTTATCCTGCCCCTTTATCCTGCCCTTCTGTAGCCTCATCCAGAATACAGAGTCTAGTTCTGAGCTCCCCAGTTCAAGAAAGATAAGGATCTAGTAGAAAGAGCTCAAACAGGAACTCTAGAAGTTCCATCTGAACATGAAGAGAAATTTTCCTTACATTGAGGACAACAGAGCACTGAACAGACTGAAGCACAGAATCTTTCAGGTTGTAAAACATCCTTTGGATAATTAAGTACAACCATTCATCCTACTCTACAAGTTTACTCCCTAAACTATATCCTCTAACACCACATCTAAGTGACTTGACACAATCAGGGACGCTGAATCAACCACCTACCTGGGCAGCCTATGCCAGTGATCAATCACTCTTTCCATGAAAAAACTTTTCCTGATATCTACTCTAAACCTACCCTGTTGCAGCTTGAAGCCATTTCTTCTGGTTCAGGAGCTAATTACTTGTGAGAGGTGAACAGCACCAACCTCTCTACAATGTCCTTTCAGGTAGTTGTAAAGAGCGATGAGGTCTTGTCAATCTTCCTCAGTTGACATGCAGTTTGCTATCTTTCCTTGTGAATATACAGTTAGATTCAGTTTTAACCATCCCATAATAAATCATGCTAACATTTCATATGGCTGGCTCAAGGGATGCCTGCTTTTCTGCAAATACATTCCAACAATTCCTGAGCCAGCCATATACCCTTTATCACCTTTTTAATTATTCAATTAGAGTTAAAATACAGGCAAAACCAACAATAGAGATGTAACAGTTAACAGAATTTATAACACTAATTTTCTTAAACTAGTTATCCACTCCATAAGAAAGTTATTACTCTTTGAGGGGCATGTGCCAGACCATTATCAGTTATCATGGCTATCTCCCACCACCTGGAAGATGTAAGCTATCCAGCACACATTCCCAGTGGGCGTCCCCACAGAGATAACATGATCTCAATGATAGGATGTGTGCAGTTCAGCCTACCTGTTCAGCAGTGTGGGTCTTATACCCGTCCACAGTCTTGTCA
>VZRI01013156.1:1568-17785 GCA_013397515.1 Upupa epops
GGGGGATACTACAAAATTTCTCAGCCAAGGGTGAAGTTTGGGTTTATTTAGTCTGTCGGTCGAACTTAAAGCTCTGCTGCTTTTCCGGTTGAAAAAGATCTCCTTTTCTCTCTGTAAATGTGAAAAAAATATTTCCTTGCCGCTTGTTGTTCCCGAGTGGATTTGGATTTCGCTGTTAACGAACGGTTGTGCCTGTTATTTCTTCTCTGTGTTCTGATGAAGTTGCTGTACCTTATGCTCTTTGATATTCGAATGCGAACGCTTTCCCTTCCAACACCAGCACATTAATTGACGGTGTAACCGTCGGGCTATTGAAAAGCTCAGGATGTGTTGGATGCTCCTGCTGTTTATTTAGTTATTGAACTGGGGGGACTGGGGGAGAATCTCGTTTGATATTTTCTTGATATTTTTTTTCCTAGCTTCTTTTAATTGACACTGTCATTTCATTCAACTCTTTTACCTCCACGAAGAGAGGGAGGAGGAAAAAAAAAAACCCCAACCCCACAGCCAACAAACCTTTTATTTTTCCATTATTCCCCCTCAAACTGCTCTGTTTTCCAAAGGAGAAAGTTATGCCCGGTGGGGTTTATTTGCTGTTACCTGCTCGGCACCATAAAGCGGGGGACTCGACAGCACCTTTGTCCGATCCCTGCACCTCCGAGCCAGGCAAAAAGTACTTTTACGGGGCTTTTTCACCCCTCCCCAAGCTGCTGTTAATCCCCCTCCCCGACCCCCCCGAGAGGGGTCGAGCGAAGCGCTTTTGTGTGCGCGGGGCTCGCTGCACCCCCGCGCAGTCCCGTTCGCCCCCTCCCTCGAGCATCCACGGCGCTGAGGCAGCTCAGGGGGGAAGCGCGGCCGTGCCCGCAGCCCTCTGCGGAGCCCCCCGGCTCCCCCCCGCTATTGTCTGCGCGCTGCGCGGAGCGGTGNGGGCGGCGGCCCTGCGGCTGCGGGGGCTGGGCCCGCTCCGCTGCGCTCCGCTCCGGCGCAGCGAGGAGCATAATTGGGAGCTGGTTCAATCACTTCCAGTCTAGACTCGCCCAGACATCAATTAGAGGGGCTGGCGGGTTAAAGGGATCGCGCGGCTGGAAGGAGCCGGGGCCTTCGGGAGAAGAGGGGGGAAAAAAAACCCCTGAAATGGGAAGCAATTGGCAGGGATGGAAAAGTAAGGAGGAAGAGTAAAAGCTGGAGTGTGTGTCCCCCCCACTCTCTCCTTTTCGAGTGGTTCCTGTAAGAAGGGAAAAAAGAGAGAGGGAACGAGGACGGGACTAGGACTTGTGTGGTGTCACCCCCACCCCCAACTCAGACCCCATTCGCAGCCCCACAAGTCGGGGCAGGGGGGTCCCCGGCCACGTTGCTGCTGTGTGATCTGAAGCAATGTCAGCTTTATTGAAATTTAATTGCCTTATAAATATCCAGTTGGAAAAATTTCTTTGTGAGCGACTGTAAATGGAGCCAGAACTCTTCCTGCAACGGTTGTAGGGATTTTTTTTTTTTCCTTTAACCTTCTGCAGACAAAAGGAAGGGATTTTGGGGGGGTTATTTTTTACTTTATACCTCTAGCTACAAGGATTTCTTGTCTTAGCTTTATATAGATCCTACAGTGAGAATTTCATCGGCCGCTGTAGTCACGCATTTTCACTGGGATAAAAGGAAGCTGCGGACAAAAAGGTCTATTTTTTATTATCTTGAGGAAAATAATGAGAATATAAATACGAGGCATTAATTTAATTAGCAAATAGAAGGAGTAAGTCAGGCTGAGTCAAGATTGAAGGTCATATTCAGCATGAAAAACAATACTAATAAATAAAATACCAGACTGGGACTAGTTTCATTTAAAACTGCCTCGAATTTGCTATCATGACATTTAATAGCAGACATTCCCAAGAATTCTGCGCAAGATGTGATGCAAATAATGAAACAGGGAAAAGATAAACAGCGAGAGCTTTTTGTTTTAACTGCTGATTTATTTAAAAAAAAAAATATAGCAAGAATTTTGCAAAACTCTGGCGTCTCGGGGATTTGGCTGAGCAGCAGCTGTAGCGTTTAGCTCTGTGACTTTGACCTCGCGGAGATTTGTTGGATCTCACTTTCCCATGTTGAAAGGTCTGGGGTTTGGTGGCAGTAAAAGGTAAAAAAGAATTCCGAGGGATTCTGCAGTTTTCCATTGTTGCTCTTTTATTTCACGGGGGTTTTTGCAGTACCTGGAGTTCCAGAGTCTTGCAGCTTCAAAAAAAAAAATGAAGGTGAATACTTTTTACTGCCGTTCTTTCCTGAATCATTCCCAAATCACTTATATTTTTTATTGGGCCAGATATCAAATTATAGTTGAGGTACCCTGCAGTGATGAGGTGATCAGTTCATTTCCAATCCAGAACCTCATTCACATTAGAAATCCTTGATATGAAAATGCAGCCTATGTTGAAATCTGGTTGCATATTCTCCACAGACAAAGTCGTCTCAACCCAGTCATAACAAGAGCTGAAAATGGCACAATATTCCTCCTTTTATTTTTGATGAATTTGTTAACTCTTTAATCTCCTGGTAATGAAGTCTTTGGCTGAACCGCACTACTTTAAACTATGAAATGTTTATTCTTAGCACATTTGCACGGAGCCCCAGTAATAGCAATAGGAGACACTGCACTACCCAGAGTCTAAAATAATCTGCTATAGTAACGTTAACCTGCACCTCTGACCATCGTCAAACTATTTTGAACTGGTTTAATGGCCACTTTCTCTCGGTGCTGCCCTAATTTTCTGTGAGCAAGGTGGAAGGCAGCCGACAGTTCAGAAGTTCAAAACGTGGGCTGACAAAAGGTACCAGTTTCCCACTGCCTGTGCAACTCTGCTGGTGCTCGCGATGCTGTGGAAGAAGCTTCTCCCTGCCAACGGCACCGCATTCCTGCTGCCCTGCCTTTTTCCCAGGGCTCAGAAGGAAAGAGCATCCCAGTTCTTCTTCACTCTTGGGAACACACACATTGTTTCAATAATCCAGGCAATAAATGCTAATTAGTAATGCTTAAGGACCCTACCAGCCAGAGTAATTATCATAATTTACCTCTTCCTTGGTTAAAAAAAAACCCATTCCTTGCTGATTTTAAATGTTTTGCAGCGATAGTCTCTTCTTCCTCTTCCTCTGGAAATCTCTCCTTGTTGCTTTAGCAGAGACTTTGTGGGGCTGCTGGAGGACTGGAGGGCATTTTGCTTATTGCAGTAAGGAACTGGAGATAAAGACTGATTTTCCTACATGTAAACATTTATTTTCAACCTGATGTTTGTTCTCCCTCCCTCCCCGCTCCCCTCCTTCACCAGCACCACCAAAAACCACTTAGAGAAGGGAGAACAAAGGAAATTGCTAACTATAAAGGCATCATTAACTATGAACAGCAACAGCGAGATAGTGTGATATGACAACATATTTTATGGCACAAAAGTAGAGATAATGAAATAATTCCGTGGTATTCTTAGCTAATTAGCACAAAGATCTTGGAGAAGCCATCAGGAAAATGGATCTCATCAAATCTAATAATACGCTGCATTTCCCAAAGATCCTGCGTCTCCCAGCCTTGTGCTGCTCCAGCACCTGACGCAAGAACACAAAAGGGGACAGACAGTTGCCCGTTTAATTGGGCTGTTTCTCCAGACAATCTCTTCTGCATAAGGTGATGAAGTGAATAGATAGAGGCAGGTGAATAGGTACAGCTGGAATTGTCAGTGTTAGTCACTGACAGAAAAAGATCAGAGCTTCAGAAAAGCCCGAGCTACCCTAAGTGATCCATCCGATGGATGAAACGATCAGCTAGGGGCCATTCTTGGGTTGATTGTGATGGGGCTGGATCACTCGGATCTGCAGTTAGTGAATGGATGCTGGAGTCCGAGATTTTTTTATAGGGTTCATTTGGGACCTAGATTGTCTGTTTTCAGCTTTTCTTGCCATGAAGAAACACCTGGTAGAGTCTGGAAGATGCCTGGGACCTGTACTTTAATGTCAAGGCCAAAGCTTTGTCTCTTTTGCCAGTGGTACCAACCGGGAAGAGCTCCATTCTCACCAGCGGAGCTGGTTCAGGTTCTCACCAGGATGATTGTAGCTATCATGCCATGCACACTCCTTTGAGCTGCAATCAGTGACTCCATGTGCTCAGTCCATCTACAGATCCTCTACAGGGGAACAGGTACCTGCAGGGCATTGACACTGCTACTGCGAAACACTGATGGTCATGTTCTCAGTAATTAGGTGGATCAGATATTACCCAGAATGTCTCCCTGTATTATTCAGAGTATCTCATTATTCCCCTTTGATCTAGATGCATCCCCGAGTTCATGGGATGCATTTACAAACGGCAATTTGCTGCCTCTCTATTTGATACCTTCAAGGTGGTGGTGAATGTGTTTTCCTTTGGTCAGACAAAGGCTTGGCTGAGGATTTGACTCTGCCAGGTGAACATCTCCAGTTTTAAGTAGAATGGCAGCATGCAGCTCACCCTTTAAATAACAGGAGGGCATGTGCATTGGTCGTTTGGGTCCAGCACTAGTTTTACTCTGGGCTCAGAGTGAACGTCCCTCCTGTGTCACCGTTACGGTGCATTTTGGCTCCATGGACTGCCCAGACAAGTGCTCTGTGGGGTGAGATGCTCTGGTTTGTTGTTGCTGTCGAGCATGACAGGTAGGGCTTGGAGGCTGTCCCTGAGATTGCAGTGTCCCTACTGCCTGCAGAGATTTCTCCCTGCTCAGAAGAGATGGAGACTGATTGATACAAGGTAGATGGAGGGAGTATGTGGGGGGAAGGCACCTAAAGGCACCTTCCTTTACCCAGGGAAGACCAGCACATCATTAGCAGAGCAACAGTTCATGTCTCCTCATTTACAGAGCTGCTGTACTTCATAATATTCATTCTTCCTCTGTGGAACTTTCCAGGCTGTGAATAAGGTTGCTGATATGCCAGGGGACCCTCTCGTGTACCCCCTGATGTAATTATGAAAGAATATGTTACTTCTGTGAGCAAGTCGTGCATTTTTTTTCCCCTTCTCTTTTGTTTTGGTGTCACTCACCCAGTGCTCTGGCAACTGTATTGGAGACACAAGGGCATTAAATCCGATGGAAAACCAAAAAGAAAGGTATTTTTGCAGATGAAAGATGTGTCTGTGATTTACATGAGAGTCAAAGTGACTGTGGAAGGCTGAGACTGCTGCGATTGTTTTTATTTAAATGGCTCTTTCAATGAATATCTAATCTCCTGGACTGTAATGTCTGACACTTACAGAATCATTTGTTTGCTGGCTCCTGTATCCAGGATGGACTGGATTGTGTTCACAGACCTCCACCTACAGCAGTGCCTTAACAGCGTGCTGGAGGTGCACTGGACATGATGAATTGTATGTTCTTTAGGGGGGAGGTGGGGCATAAAAGGATGAACAGCAACCATGAACATAGGCTTTGCTGTGCGGTATCTGCCTCTCAGGCCATCCTTTAAGTCAGGGGTGGTCTCCAGCAGCAGCTGCTGAAGGATGGTTTGGGCTTCTGAAAAACAAGTAGATGAGCTGTGGCAGAGTTTGTTTCTTGCTGCTGACTCTCAAACCGTGGCTACTCATGCCAAGCAGCCAGCGTGCCACCCTAAACGTGGTGCTGTTTGCTGTTGTATAACTTTGGAAGATGGGACAGGAAGGGCACCCTTGGGTGTCTTATGTGGCAAAGAGGAGGATAAGCTAAGTCAGCTCCTGAGAGTAGTCCCCGACAGCTCCCTCTGGCTACTACAAGAAGCTGAACCGTTGGCTTCTGTTCCCCGGAAGCTGTGTCTGATCATCACAGGCCATTATACACTTCTCACTGCACTGCCCTGCTGGTAACTCCACTTTCCAGATGAATTATGCAAGAAATGCTGCGAAGCACCAGACTTTGAGGAGCTGAGGATTGGGATGAGTCCTCTCTCAGTGTACGGACTCATTTCTGGATAAAGTCTGAGACTCGCTTGGATTCCAGCTCCTCCAGAAAGGACAAGAAGGATCAAAAAGCAGCCGGTGGAGCTGGGTGTTTGCTGTACATGTGTGTTTGTATCATGACTGGTCCTGCAAAGAATATACTTGGCTATTCACGAGGAATCCAGTAAATGGTGAATCTTTAAACCACTTACCTAGAGTGTCTTTGTCTCATTTGATCACCCCTCTCTCCCCTTCCCCCAGGGATTCCCTCTGCTTCTGGAGTACCTGGTTCCCTATGAGGAGAGGATGGAGCGGTTGGGGCTGGCCTCTGCCTGCAGCTTGGATGGGGGGGATAATGTTATCTTGGGAAAAGGGTTGGTGGGCTCATGGAGAGAACCTCACACACAGATGGATCAATATTTGCCTTCAGATCTTTTGTGTAGCTGTGTTTTCACTTCACGAATATCCGGCAGGTGATTTAAAAGGCGTTAAGGGCCCAAATACACAAGAAAACTTAATAAATCTGTTTCTCTCTCCTGCATTTCCTAGGTAATTCAGAAAGAACTGTAGAGCTTTGGCTTAATCCCTGTTCTCCTTCTCTACCCTTTGATCTTTTCCATGTGTGTAGATCCGGGGTATAATGTGGATTTTGAAAGATGCTGAAACATAATTGGAGGAGGAGGAGAAAGAGGAGGAGGAGGGAAGCCCTGGGTTTGAGCTAGTGGCATCCTGCTTGCTAACTTTACGTCAGCATCCAGGTCTTTTTGGAATAGATGAAGAGTTAAAAATAGTGATCAAAACCCAGGGAAAACATGACGTTGTGGTACAACTGCCAAACGGAGGATTACTCAATAAGAATCTAAAGTCCCTCCGTTCCTCAGGCAGCCAAATGCTGCTTTTCCTCGCAAACCTGGCATACAAACTGGCACTGCAAAGGCAAATAAAACTGCTCCTTTTTTTTCCCCCTTCACTCCCTGTTTGAGGAAGAACTTCCCCCAACTTCCAGCCTCCCCCCCTCCAAAAAACAACAACCCACAAACCTCTATCTGTTGTACCTGAGTGGAGGAAATAGAGCATGTGTGGTTGGTGTGGATTCACTGGGAGCTGATAGGAGGCAAAAGGAGACTCCAGTGGCAGAACCCAAACTGAAATGCATGTTTTTCCTGAGGAATCTCTCCAAGTCCACACAAGAAACTCCAGTGGAACAGTGGGGGAGGAGTGTATCCACATTTATCTTTGCAGTTGAGATAAAAATCCCAAGGTCTCTGTTATCCAGGGACAGATGTCCAGGGAGAAGTTATGTTCCTTTGGCACGTACTGTGTGAAACCTCTCCCGCTTTCTTTTTGTTTCTCTTTTTATTCTCCCTTCTTTTTTAAACAATAAAATAAATACTTATATATTCTTTAAATCCTCTTTTGATTTCGATTTCCCCCTCCCCAAAAGAGACAACGATTTCTGTTGGAACTATCTCCTCACCTCAGAAATAAAAAGACAAAATACTCCAGGATGTGTTTGATCTTCTCCAGGTTGGAATGTATCTGTCTGTTGGAAAACAACACGGGGCTTCATGTTCAAAAACATATGGAGCAATGTATGAGCGTGTTTTGTTCACATATGATCGTACCTCATTATTTAGTAATGCAGCACTTGCACAGCAAGTTCCATCTGTGGATCTCAAGGCACTTTCTGCAGAGAGCTGAATTAACTCTCACAAGTCCCTTTGTGAGGTGGGTATGGAAATGTTCCTGGTCCTTAAGCACAGGCAGAGAATCACATCCTTTATTTTCAAGATCATCTCTATGTCCTTTCTACGCTTGGATTTTCCTGATACCATGGAGCAAGACTGTTCCTTTTCCACCCAGAAAAGAAGGAGAAAAATACATCAAGCACAGTAAACTCAAATATAATGAGATTTGGTGGGGAGGGGGACCCCTTTTTTAACTCTGGGATAAGGGAGGAGAGGCTGACTTTAAATACAGAGGGTCTGTTTTGCAGAAAGCCAGGGAGCTGGTAATCTGTGCTGAGCTTGTGGGGTGGGGAAACGCTCAGCACCTCTAAAAATCAACCTAACCTAAAAGCACTGATTAGAAAGTTTAGCTTAAAGCATTTGGCTTGAGCTGGCAGTGCTGATAATTGGATTTCAGTTTTCGGAGACCCAGTCCATTACCGCAGCTATAAATCACACAGTGCCTGCAATCACTCGCCTAATGCACCCTCAGTTTTCAAGCGTTCCCTTTGCAGTCTTTTCCATCGGTGCCTGGCAAGGAATGTCCATCGACTGCAGGTAACATGGCAGTGGAGGGATAAAGCTGAGCCTTTGGTCACTCAGGCACTCTCACAGCAGTATCTGTCCCCATGAAGCACGTTGGGATGCTCAGCTGAGTGTGTTCCATCTGGCAGCTGGAACAGCTTTTACACTGCTAAGGATTTCACATCTGAGGCAGAGAAGGTAATGTCTTAGGTTTAGTGAGTTGTGTCAGGCTACTTTCAACACAAACTCCCTCGTCATTGCACCGTTTGCTTCATGTTTAGTTTGAGTTTGGGACAAAGTAAGAAGTTCAGGCACAGGGTGGGGACCAGCAGCCTCTGAGACGGCCTCTGCAGCAACATCTACACAACCTTCAGTCTCTAAACCCGAGCTTATTTTTAAGCTTCTTGAGACCCCATGAGCTGAACTGAGCACCAGATTCAGCTGAGTTTCAATGCCATTTAGCTCCCATTTTACAGGTACCCCCTGTGGTTATGATTTTGCTAATAAAAGGTTAGCTCACATCAGCCTGAATAAGACAATCACATTGAGACAGCACACAAACCCAGACATCTTAGTGAAACCGGGATGTTACGTCAGGTTTGACCTCCTAACGTGGGGTGAAAACCCTGCTTTTTTCTTTATTTAAATGTGTAATGTTAAAAATCTCACTGACTCTGCACATACTGACTTCCATCATGATATTTTTTGCAGGGTAAAACCAGACCTCTTTGAAAATAAATAGAGGAAGATTGAGGTAAATTTGGGAGAAGCATGTGGGTCAGGGAATACCCTTGATAAGGGATCATTGAAAAAGCACAGGGTTTGCTATGTGAAGCATTAACTTGCATGGGATGCTGTGCTCCCTTGCACTTTCTGCCTCCATCTCTACTATAGTGCAGTCAATGGGGTGACTCAGAGTTAAATTAACCTAAATCTTTCCATGTGGCCCAGGGAGGTCTGGAAGCTGCAATTGGGGAATTAAGTGAGAGGGGTAATCAGTGAAAGAATAAAGCTGTTGCTTTGGTGGCAGTCTGTTCCTGCTGCTTTTCACATCCCCTGGGCCAGCCTATCCTTTCAGGTGGACTTCAGGTTTCCCCTGCTTGCTGCTGACACAGAAGACTAAAGGTAATAGGTTTTATGATGATACCACCTTCTCCTGGCTGTTTGTCTCCTGACAAAGGGGGTTTGTTCTTCAGCGTTGTTGGGGCATCTATGTTTCTTCTATAAAACTAAATCCCTCCACTGCTAGAGGAGGTGCAAATGAAGAGAAGTTTGAAAGATCAAGCATGTGGCTATGACTTTTGGCTTCTCAATTTTGTTTTAGGAAGTTAATTGCTGAGTTAGGGGGTTTCTCGGTATGGGCCACCTCCAGAGCTTTGTTTCTTTCCTGTAGCGATGGATTTTGGTTAATGCATAAACCACACACGTGATGGGAGAAGCTCTTCCTTAGGATACCTCTAATGTTACTGCTAGAATCGCACCAGGCGTATTTTTGACCCAGAAACACTAAGATCAGATGGTAAAGCACTGCTCACCAGCAGGAGGTCTTGTTCCTGCTGAGCTTAGCTGAGCCCACTCTCCTAGACGTTTTTTATCCATATCAGGAGGAAGCGTAGAGGTGGATTTAATCTCTTTCCCAGAAGCTGATGCTTTCATGTCAACTGTGGAATTTGCTGCCAAGACAGGACCAACTTTTTGGAGCCATCACAGGATTTTTTCTGATGGGTGGATCAAAGGGATGGACTGGTTTGGTTTCTGATGGCCATTACAGTTACAACTGTCTTTCCAAACACACACACTAAATTCGTTCTTTACCTTCACATGCACACATTACCCCTGCCCTATGCTTAGGAACAACAACATATCTGAGAATTAGGCTCTACCTCTCCCCTCACTGCTCCCAGCTGGCTAAACCAAAGCAGTCTGAACCAACCTTTCACCTACTGATGCTCTGGTGGGATCCCTGGCTGTTGATTTTAGCATGTTCTCCCCTTTGGCTGAAGGAAAGAATGCACTGCAGTAATGCCCAACCTTTTACTGTTGCACCATGTTACTCATGAATTATCCCAGTTTCAGGGTTATTTTTGTGTTGGCACACAGCCTGGAGTAAAATATTTGTCAACTAAAAGAGAGGACCATTTTTTTCCACTTCCTGTCTGTCTAGAGCTGTAGATCCAGTTTCCAGCTTGGAGAATGTAGCTGGTAATTTGTGGGAGTACAGGATGGTGTGAACCAGAACCTCAGCATCCATCGACTTGTGCGTGTTCTAGGCACGTTCTAGTCCTGTTCTTGCTCCTTGACTGTGATCGATACTGAATAATCCCTAGAAAAACATGGCAAATTCAGACCTCATGTTCTGAATCCCACACATGACAGACAAGTTTTGAACTTGGACTTGATTTATCCTGCCAAGCAGTCCTACTCCTTCCAGAAGACCTAGGAAAGCGTTGTAGGAGCTTGGTCCCATTTTTGATGGATAAAATCCTGTCACATCCAGGTCTACACAAACCACCTACAACAAATGAAATGCAGAGGTAACATCAAGCAGCACTATGTGATAAGGTAATCTCACAGAATTATTGAGGCTGGAAAAAGACTTCTGAGATCATCAAGCCCAGCCTATAGATCAAGTCCAGCCTATTTCCTCTGTCCCTCAAGTAACAATGGATCAGCCCATTTAATATTGCACAAACTGACATCTCTTATCTAAAAATAGATGTCTGAACACTCAGTCAATGGAGTAATCCGATTGCCTGAACATTCTTGGGTGCTTTATCATTTAAATTGTAATAAATCACACTATGCCACAAGCTGTACTGAGCTGCATCAAGTTACACTCCCACCAGTAACATGCGGTACCCAGATGAAATCCGTGAGATGTGATGTAATTGAACTGAAAAGTCAATGCATGCACTGTTTGGTCTTAAAAAGTTGGCTTAAACGGCCCTCTTAAAAGTTAGGGAGGTTTTCTTAGTGATCACAGCCCGTGTCAGGCTTTGACTTGCAAGTTCACCCCTTTACTTTCACTAATGAGCACAGGGGGCTGCCCTGAACTCTGTGAAGAGGCGACTCTTGGTTCCAGGCTTTTGACCTGGCAGATCAGGAATGTTTCTGTAAAATCTAGAAGAATCACTCTAAAACATGGAAGAACCACATTTTTTTGGGTCAGCTGAACAAACACACCAATTCTCTTATGAGTTCTTCGGGAATAAGCTTCCACAAACTAATTCCTACCGCTGCTGGGAAAAAATTCCTTACATTTTGCTTCCCTCGGCCTCCTTTCTTAAGTAAAAGTAATGGTTTAAATAATTTTTAACTCTCTGAAGCAGTCTTTTATTGCTCAGAGTGATATTCCTTTGGACTACCTTAATGAATTCCCTCTTCTCCTCGGTTTTCTACACGTTTCAGATATGTATACAGACGTATGAACTTAAAAGGATTATTCATAACATTGTTGTTTCTGAAACGGGGGACTAAAGCTAAACATAATCTGGTTCAGTCCCTGCTGATGTAAACTCTTCTGGCTCCTCTGGAAGTTGCTGTTGAACTCTCTTTATGAGCCCAGTTAAGGTTCCCTTATCCCTCCTCCACTGATGGCTTGCGATGAGCAGCAGCTACTGGAAACAGCCTTTGAGAGAACCTCTGCTGAAACTAGAGCACAGGAGCATCTGTGAGCTTTACGTTCTACCCTTCTTTCTTTGGGAGCTTTAGAAAAGTTAATTAAAGGAGGCTGGGATTTGAAAAGTGAGAAGTTTCACTGGCAAAGCAGCTCTTTAGTGCTTCCTTTGCTGTTCTCTCTGACCAGAATATCACTGCAGACCTCACTCCTGCTATTCGTGTACCATAGAACCACAAATGGAATGGTTACGGGGTGGTAATGAGCAATAGGTTATCAGATGTTCAGATAAAATGGGTCTAATGGCTGGGTTGCAGTTTGTAAGGTAATGCCAGTAATTATTAACCCCTTTTCATTGCAAAGGGAGCTGAAAATTGAATGCTTTGCCTCAAATTTGACACTAAATCAGTCACACAGTGAAGGAAATGGCCAGGGTAGTAATATGGCTGCATCAACAGCAGTGAAAAGTCAGCCAGGATTGCACCAGGGAGCTGTAGGCTCTTGCTGTTGGATAGCAGCTGTCCACAGCCTCTGCAATAAAGAGCAGATGAATCTTAGACTGGGGCACCTTGTTCTCCTGATGAGATGAGAGTCCATAAATGTCACCTTGTTGAGGAAGAGATGTCCAATGCCTCTCACATCCTGTGAAGTCCCAGCCAGCTATAATGGAGCAAAGCAGCAGAGACAAAATCTTTAATAAACAGAGCCAGGAAGGAAACAGCTTTAATTCTTTGTCCAGAAAGACGCTCTGATGAGCAGTGGTTTACATGACTGCAAACAGACAAGAACCCTCTGGGCTTTGTTAAAGTCCTGTGGTCTTCATATTTCTAGGAGAAAAATGCCAAGAAATATCAAAGCTATATCTTGTCTTGGTTTTCTAACCCCATTCCCCAGCCTGCAATGTTTTATTGGCCATGAAGAACCTCCTCTTGTCCCATCTCCTTTCAGCGAGGACTATCTAAGCTTGGCACTGAGGCCCTCCAACAGCTTTCAGTAAGTTCTTCAGCCTCTGGCCTTGAAGCTGAAAGTTACCATGGCCCTTTCATGCTTCGGTTCCTGGTAGGAAGTTTGGTTTGCATGCTTTACTATGGTTTTCCTCCCAACTTTGATCTTCACTCTTGGGAGTCTCATTTACACTCAGCTGCAGCCGCATCTCTGGCCTTAATCTTTCATAACGGAGTGGCCTACTTATCAAAGTGTGACAGCTATCATAACCCCCACCCACTCCCGGGGGAGATGTAGGAGACTCTCCAGCAGTTATGCAAACAGATAAGTTACTTGGCCAGGCTGTTTCTTCTCATCCTCCAAATATTTGGTCTCCTTTGTCATTACAATCTGAGCCCCTCCATTCTCTAATCATCGTCCCCATCTTCCTAGAGTCTGAGGGTTATGTTTTTAGAGTAGGTTTTTTTGAATGAATAAATGGTTCTTTCTTCATCACTGCTTTATTCCTGAAGGGCCACCCTTATCACAGGTGAGGACTAACAGTTATCATTAGGAAGAAGCTCTTTCCTGAGGGAGTGGTTGGGCACTGGACCAGGCTGCCCAGGGAGGTGGCGGAGTCCCCATCCCTGGAGGGGTTTAAAAACCGAGTAGCTAGAGCACTTGAAGCCATGGTCCAGGCCTTTGGGAAATGTTGGGATGAAGGTTGAGCTTGATGATGGCTGAGGTCCTTTCCAGCCATGAGGATTCTATGGTTCTACTCCATTTTTGACACAGATGTACAGTCAAACCTATCTCAGCATGGGTCAGCAATGCCGTCAGGCTGGGATGCTGGCTGTGAGTAATAACCTTACCCCTCTGCCTTGGGTGCAGAAAAATATCTTCCTGAGTTTGTGCCTCAGCAGTGACATGAAGTGATCACTCTGTAGCCAGAGTGGTTAGAGGTTTATGAGTAATGACTTCTAGCTTTTTTATGGGGGGGGGGGAAGGAAACCCCATGTGAGACAACTGGGTTGTTGAGGTTTTCTTTTTTATTCAAGTGAAGGATGAAAGTGAAACTTGCAAATCCATAAAAGAATGAAGCAGGGAAGGGAATACATTGTTCTCCATGTCCACTGGAGATGAGGCCCACAAGCCAGTTGTGTGATTTCTTCTCAAAGGGGGAAAAAAAAATAGACTACAGTGTGCCAACGCAATCTGACAGAAAGAGGATCTGCTGGTCTGCACGGTGCAATACATCTTGCCTGCATTTATTGCTCCTCTGTGGTTTAGTGGCAGGGGTATTTTTTTTCTTCAAAACCATAGCTTCCTCCTCAGCAGTCCATGTAAAAAAAGCAGCTCGTGTTGTGTTATTACCTCCGATGAGTCGCAAACGACCGTAGCCATGAGTTAGCTCTCATTTATATTCTGCTCATAAGGCTAAAAAGCTTCTTTTAAGAGGCCGGTTGCTTGCCAAACCCTACTACTGCAAAAGTCTCAAGCCATTTCCCAAATAATTTATTGGACAACTGCACTTGGAGAGAGAAGTGCTAGGAGGGCTCTCATTTAAATAAGTTTCAACGTCTCCGTAACCGGGGTATGCAGATGCCCTGGATGCGTGTGCAGCACCGTGTCTCTCCGAAAGGACCCTCTTCCCCAGTCTCATTTAATAAATGATGCATTTGGCCCAAAGAGAGGGTTTTTTTCTTTAGGAAGGATCCAGAAAAGGCAGCTCTCAGCAAGCAGCAGAGAAGGATTTATCTATCCAGGCAGGTGCACAGAAACCAGAGCTTTGCTTGGCTGTGCCCAGAGCTGGCCAAACTGGGCTGACTGTGGTCTGGAAGCCATGCAGCCACCTCAGTTTATGCATCCTAATAAATTAAGGCTGGAGCTCATTCACATCCAGTGTATAGAATTATTATGGCTGGAAAGGACCTCCAGCATCACCTAGTCCAGCCCTCATCCCAACAGCTCCCCAAGCCCTAGACCATGGCCTCAAGTGCTCTAGCTACTCTGTTTTAAAACACTTCCAGGGATGAGGACTTCGCCACCTCCCTGGGCAGCCTGGGCCAGGGCCCAACCACTCTCTAGCTGGAAATGTGGGACCCTCAAACCTCACAGAAACTAAAGGGTCCAACATAGTTTGCCACAAGTGGGTAGCTCTCAGAGAGGCCCTCCATGAGGCCAAACCATGCAGCATGGTTGGGAGTCCAGATATGAAATGAATTCAGTGTATAAAGGGATGCTCTTTGTGTTATTTCAGGGTATTTATAAACCATTCTCTTGCCTTGCAACACAAGGCCATCGACAAAGCTGAGTTATTTCCTTTCTTGAGCCTCTTAGACTGAGAATTAGTCGGGGCTTTTAAAAAAGAAACAAAAATCACATGAGCTCTGTGACTCACGAGGGCTGTAGGTGGAATTATTTGTTTTGGTGTCTGAAATCCCAGTGTCAAACTTGTCTTTGTCAGGAGATTGATACGAGGTTGGTTTTGGCGAGGAGCGCGGGTAGGAGAAAGGACATCACTTAACAGATACTTAAACTGTGGTCAGGCTCTGAAAAGTGACTCTCAGAAACGACATTGTGGTTTTCCATATTTATTTTCTCTCAACAACTTCCAGAAACAATCTGCTGAGTTCACAAATCTCAAGGTGATTTGTTGAGCTGTCACCTCTCGGGCGCTCGACAGAGGGGTTTGAAAACCCCACCCCGTTTCCGTGTGCCTCTTCCATCATCGCTGCTAATAAGGATTCCACAACTGGAAACTAGCTGACATCTTGCTGATGGATGCAGGAGGCTGAGTAAACCCCAGCCTGCTCTTCCACAGCTCTCTCAGCTTATCAGGGATAAGAGCAGCCGTAATTCAGCTTCAGCTTGAGGTAACACAGAGGTGCATGGAAGGAAGATTATAAAGCACCAGTAGGTTGGTCTAGTGATTAAGACATGGCTCTGACACTAAGGAGGCCCTAATTCAATTCCCATCCTTAAAAATAACATGTAGTCATGATGTCTCTACCCTGCACTGCCTCACTCAGCTGTGGGTTTAGGCAGAGCCAGTAAAAGCAGGCTAGAATTAGTCAATACTATTAATATGTAGATATTTTGTTTAACGATGATGGTTATTGACAAAATAGATACCAAGAGTACCCAAGGCTTAGAAAAGGGTTTCCCAATGTTTGGATTTCATGGTTTTGCTATTCAGCTGGGGTGGGGGAATAGGGGGGTTGTCTCCCATATGGCAAGAGACACCTATGATAGTGTCCAGTAGGGGAGAAATAGAATTGACTTTTAGTAGCTGAAGAAATGTTGTGGTTTATGTTCTTCTCTCAGTCTTCTGGGGAATTTGGAGAGCAGTGGAGGAGAAAGGGACCTGGAGGTCCTAGTGGACAGCAGGATGACTATGAGCCAGCAATGTGCTCTGGTGGCCAAGAGGGCCAACAGCGTATTGGGGGGGATCAGAAAGGGGGGTGGTTAGCAGATCGAGAGAGGTTCTTCTCCCCCTCTACTCTGCACT
>VZRI01013158.1:0-60882 GCA_013397515.1 Upupa epops
ATCTACTAATTTTTAAACACCTCAAGGAATGTTGACACAAACTCCCTGGGTAGTCTGTTTTCTGGGCAGCCTAACCACTCTCTCAGAAAAGAATTTCTTCCTAATAGCCAATCTAAACACCCCCCGATGCAATTTGAGGCCATTTCCTCTCATCCCATCATGAGTCACTACAACCTCGTTTTAGGTAGTTCTAGACAGTAATAAGGTCTCCTCTCTCAGCCTCCTCTCCTCTAGGCTAACCAATCTCAGGTCCCTCAGCTGCTCTTCATAAGGTCTGTTTTCTAGACCTCTCATCAGCCTTGGTGCTCCTCTCTGGACCTGCTTCAGCACCTCAATGTCCTACTTAATACTGTGGTGCCCAAAGCTGGTCACAGTACTCAAGGTGTAGTTTCATGATTACAGGAGCCCGATCACCTCCCTACTCCTGCTGTTCCTGATATAGGCCAGGATGTTACTGGCCTTCATGGCCACCTGGGCACACTGCTGGCTCACGTTCAGCAGGCTGTCAACCAACACTCCCACGTCTTTTTCTGCCAGGCAGCTTTCCAGCTACCCTTCTCCAAGCCTGTAGTGGCTTTGTTAAACCTCATCCCATTGGCCTCAGCCCATCACTCCCGCCTGTCCAAATTCTTCTGCAGCATCTCCCTCCTCTCAAGCAGATCAACACTGTCACTTAACTCCTTTTCATCTGCAACTTTACTGAGAGTGCCTTTAATCCCCTTATTGTATGCAGCTGTGTTTACCAGGCCTTGCTAATTTCTTATCTCCTTCAGGTCACTCTGCTCTCTTGCGATGCTGCTAAGTTGTCTTGGTTTTTTTGGAGGTCCTCATGTCTCAGCAGCCTGTCCCACACACTCAGCATCATGTGTTCCCGTTCCCCCCTTTTTCTATGCTAGTTTTCCATATCAGTAGCTAACAGCTCTATAAAAACAGGTTAGAGTATTCCAGCAAAAATCAAAATAAGAACTTAAGAGGAACATTGCTGCAAAACTGTGTGATCCTGCAGCAGAAGTATGTTTTACAATAATCAACCAATTTGACATCATCAAATATATTCCGGACAATTTCTATTTCTCATATATTTGATGGAAAAGAAAACGAGGAAGGATTTAGAGCTTTAAACTACAGCAGCTCCAAGTACAGCTTAAGTCTTCTGAAGGACAAATTACCCTATGAAGTCCTAGAGAAGGTAGCAACAGCAGGGAAAAACATTATCGGAGGGCCACACAGCAAAGCGGAAATTCATAAGGATGAAGAGGAAAACTGACAAGGTCGAGCTCGGATGACGAGGGCAAGAAGAGCCAGGCCAGGGTTGCGGAGGGCAGTTGCAGCCCCGCCAGAGCCGCACCAGGAGTCACCCGAGCGAGGACGCCGCAGATCCTCCCTGACCGTGGGAGACTGCTGTCTGGGGGAGACCCCAGCCCTGCCACCCCGCGATGGCCGCATTCCTTGTCCGGGGTCTCCGACAGGCACAGCGCCCCACGGGACAGGCGGTTACCCCGCAGCGGGCCCGCACACACCCGTGGACAAGGCGAGGCCGCCTCAGGGGCGCAGAAGCAGCGAGCGGAGCCAAGCGGTGCCTCAATCCCCGGGCTCGCCGGGCTAGGCTGGAAACGAACGGCCACTGACAGAACGGCTATCAGCGGGGCGAGCACAGCCCAGGCGCTCCGCAGAGCAGCCAAGCCGGTACCTTTCAAAACAGACTCCATGAAGGAAGCGGCGCAGAGAACCTCCGAGAGCCTCCGTTACCGACCGCCGTTTAAAGCCGCCCGCGCTGCGCCGGAAGCCGCCGGAGAGGGTGGTGGCTCGAGCGGGGCGCATGCGCTGTGCGGTTGGGCCGTTGTCTGCTCCCGTGCGGATGGGCCGTTGTCTGCTCCCGTGCGGGGCGGGTGGCGGGGTTCGCTGCCTGCGGTGCTTTCCGGGAACCGGGGGAGCGCTGCGGGGTTTCGGCACAAACTGCTTGCAGCGAGCAGCCAAGCGATGAGCGAAGTGTTCGCTCTGTCGCTCCTTAGGAGCCTTCTCCAAAGAGGTTGGGTCGGAGAGCCAGTGCCCTGTGAGCTCCGGTTGCTCCGATTGCAGCGTCTGAGGTGGGGAAGAAGAACTGAGGGCCGCTTGGGTGCTGACTGCTCCAGCTTAACCAAGCCTGGGCTGCCTGCAGTGCTGCGAGGCTGGAGGGTAGCACACGGGACACCAGAGGGAAGCGAGAGAGAAAGCCTGCTGTGTTCTAGGAGAAACTACTAGAAGTGACAATAAAAATCCTGGGATAATCAAATATTGGGAGGTTTAGAACGAAAAGGAAGCAGTGGGTCTTCTTTTAAAGGAAGAGGATGCCACATGGCTCTGGTGTGCAACTGGAACAGCGTAGGAGCACTGGTGGTCTCAGGTCTTCCACATGTAGTCTGGGCTTCTGCCTCAGCAGCAACAGAGATGGAAAAACAACGTAGCCCTGAATTGCAGATTGCTGGACTCTGGGAAGATGTAGTGAACACTTCGATGTGTGAGGAAGAAATTCCTCATTCTGAGGGTGGTGAGGCACTGAAACAGGTAGCCCAGACAAATAGTGGGTGCCCCCTCCCTGGAAATGTTAAAGGCCAGATTGAATATTGCTCTAGGCAACCTGGTCTGGTGAGAGGTGCCTCTACACATGGCAGAGGGATTGGAAATAGCTGCTTTCTGAGGACTCTTCCTGCCAAAACCATTCTATGATTCTTTTTTTTTGTTCTTTCTTAAGTTGTTTATCATTAGAGAGGCAGTGCTGACCTCAGAAGGTTTTGGTGCAGTCCATTTTGCCCATTCTTACTTGCTTGGCCAGGGTAGAAACATAAATCTTGACCCCAGGAGTGTCCAATGCTATTTAAGCTATCTTAATCTATTTTAGCATCAGTACAGTTTGTTTAATTTCCAAGGCATTAATATGACCCTGGATTTATGGCTTGTGTTGAGCACAAGCTCTTGGGTACTTTGTCTGCTGAGCTTGTGACAGAGTTCCTTTCCCCTGTGTATTCACTCTGTGGAGAAAGTGACCAGTGTATGTGTTTAGTTATCCTTTGTATTTGCATCAGTAACTTACACAGCTTTTTGCTTGGCAATAAAGTAGCGTTCTTACAAATGTTCTCAACTGTGACTTGAGGAAAAAGGACTCTGTGAACATAGGTCTGAAGGCAATGCCAGAAGCAGAGGCAGAGCAGATGGAAATGTTTGCTATCAGATTCAGTTCTCACCACTGTTGGAAAATAGCTCTGTGCTCAGTCAGGCTTCTAATATATGTACAGATACAGAAATTAGAACATTGAAGAAGCAGCATTTAATGTCTGAAACTCTGGCCTCACTGAAAAAAAACCCTTAAAGGTTAGTGCTTCCTTAGAACTATTTCTAGTGAGTGGTTTCCTGCTGTGTTGGCGGGATAATTCACTTCAATCCACATGACCAAAGCTGACACAAACAAAAGGATCCTTTCTAATAAAAGGAAGATCCAGGGAGAGACAAATGTCAACATAATTAACATCCATCAATTGGTACATAATACTTAAGTACATAATTATACTACAGTCACAACGCTTAGTCTAGGATACAATACTGAAGACCTTGAAGACCTTCAGTAAAAAAATCACAGGTGGTGTTTCAGCCTTTAACTGACAAGTAGTCGCAGGTTTAACTTACTCTAAAGGACAATATGATGAACCATACAATTGCACTTGTAATTCTGAATACACTCATTGTACACTGGTAGAGGCAATGAAGAGCCTTTTTAATGAAGAGCTGGAAGCTGGTATAAACCATTGGAGCAGATTAGACCTGGTCATGAGAAGACTAGACATGATAACTACCTTTTCATTACAGACACAGATACATATGATGCTGAAAGTATATAGCAGATTGACAGTTTTGCCTTAAATTGTTGAAGCTGTGACCTCACAGTTGCTTCAAACTTTACAAGGACCTGATTCTCACATGGTGACCAGACTTCAAAATTCCACAAGTAGCTCTCTGTTCTTGTGCCAGTGTTGTCTTGCTGTCAGTTCCTCAGTAGCATTTATTGTCATGTAGTACTTACAGCAAGCAGTATATTTTTAGACCTATTTTACAGAGTTGAACACCTCACTGTTTTAGCTTTTTAATTTACTTTCTAATTTCATTGCATTCCAGTACTGAGTTCAAAAAGTATTGATGGGCTCAGCCTTGCCCGAAGGTGGGTCTGACTAGTAGTCAGGGGAGCTTCTTGAAACCCCTTACAGGGGACACACTAGCAGACCCCTCTCCCACTGTCTAAACCCACCAGACACAAACAGTATGCTAACATGTTCTCAGCAATCCCAGTTTATACAGTTGACAGTTTTTGTCCTTTCTTAATGCCAGAAGTTGCCCCTAAATCACTTCTCTTTTGTCCCATCCTTGTTGGTGTAAAATTGGTCCTGGTGGATTAGCACCAAGGGAAGATCCTTGAGCCCCGGCATGACCACCTCCTGCTGGTTAGAACTGACGTTTGATGACGCACAGTGGAATTACAGGCCAGGAAACCAGCTGAGAGTGGTGCTAATATAGCTCAAATTTGGGACTACACCAGTGAGGAAAGCAATTGTGCCATTCTTCGTACTACACAGTGATCTGACGTGCATGCTGGCAAAAGTTTGTGTTGAACTGCTGTAAATAAGATACAGGAGTCACACCTCAGCAGTCTCGGAGGCATTCTGAGACTCATTGCTTCTTCACAAGCAGAATACCTCTTGAGACTGCCAGCCACAGCCTGTTTGTTTTCCTCCTCTGACTGATGCGGAGGAAGGTTTTAGCTTTCTACTTCTGTTCCACAGAACAAGGAAAATTTTCTGTTTTGATAAGTAATTGAATCTTAATGGGTAAAGTGAAATTCTTATCTCGGATTTCCCATTCATTTTAGGAGGTCTGATGGAGGTCATTAGTATTTATTAATGAAACAAGCAAATACGTACAAAGGGAGGATTTTAATAGCCATTGTGACTAATACTGAGAAAGGAACATTGCATAAGCTTGTCAATTGCATGTGTGTCACTGTCAAACACCGTTACTGCTCATGTTAGTTCTTATTTGTGTGTGATGGAATGTGAAAATAATGATGAAGGACAGTGACTCCTTTTCACAAAGTGGACTATTGTGGATCTTGTAGTCACACAAAGTAATTAAACGTTCTCATCAATGAGATGACTGTTCATTTGCTAATGCTCATCTTCTTGCTCAAGACAATGACATGATGGAAGTATGAGACTTCAGGAAAGGAGAAAGTAGTGGTTTGGGATTTTTTTCTCTTTCATCTGAGGCAGTGATACCAATTTTATTTTCTCTTTTTACCCTGTAATTTAAGAAATCACCCCTTTTAAGAGCTACAACTAATCTGCTGACACAGCATAGCTTTATTTTGAGTCTGTGAAACGCCGGTAATAGGATAGAGACCTACCCTTGTTAAGGTTTAATGGATCTTGTAAGTTGTCTTTGACATCCCATGACCCTAAATGCATATCATGAAAGAAAAACACAGCACCACGCTGAAAAATAACAGCCCATCATATAATTGGCAGCGTGACTCCACAACATGCTAAGAATAGGGTATCATGCTGGTGTGGAAGTCTTGCCTGCCCTTTGCAATTTTCACTGCAGGCAGTTCTGGATGTTACTGCAGCTCTGAACTGGGAAACCAGTTCATCCGACCTCTGTACTAAAACTCTGTGCTGTGGGTTTATAGTTTTCCCAAGCAGTGCAGGACTGAATTAGTGAGCACAGGCTTCTTGTTTTCCATACAAGTCTGTGGAGATGCAGATGGAAGACGGCACTGAGGATGAGTATCTGGCATTATCCTATTCGCACTTGGCAAACCAGCCTAAAAGATACTGTTTAGAAACACTGCCCCATGGCCTGTGTTGAGGCAGCTCCTGGTGGTAACACGACAGCAATTTCAGAGGTTTTCACTGTGCATTGTGAGCTCACAGACCATGTGAGTCTTGGAAAGAGTGATGGGAGGTAAATTAGAGTTCAGGCTGTGAACTGAAGCAGGACAGGTACTGATCCACTTTTGCTGCAGCTGACTCAGATGCTGAAGCAGTGCACATGGAAGAGAGCAGTAGTTAAGTTCAAACTTCTTATATTGCTGACTCAGTTCCTGGAGCAGTGAGCATAGTAAAGAGAACAATACTAACCTTATATCACAGGCATAAAGTACCAGAGCTTATTAGAGGCATCTGAAGTGCTTTGCTTGCCAGCTAGAGCTTCTGACATGTGTTAAGGGTGAAGTGGTATATGCAGGAAAGGAGCTTTTTCTAACTCTCTCATAGTGAATAGACAGCAAAACAAGTACTGCAACTCATAACTAGTTTGCTCACACGTCACCAGATCTTGGCTGGTAGGGTGTAGTAGAATTGATTGTCTAGCTCCTTTTGCTTCTGTATTCCTTCACATAATGCAGTTCTAATATATAGTGTAGCACAAAGGTAGTCACCACGTGAACTGAAAGATTGCCTTGTTCTTGCTGTATCATGTTAATTTGCTATACGTATGTTGCATTTCCATATTCCTGCTGCTAAAGTTATAAGGTTGTTCTTTCATGCAGCCCAGCAGCACGGCGTAACATTTCTGAAACTGATGTCTGCTCATCTGGTTGTTCATCTGGTTCTGTGGCTGCCACTTGGAATGTTTTTGTAGGTACAGGCTTATAGAGAACTCTCTATGGAATCCATGTATTAATTTACAGCACAACAACTTCTCTAATAACTGCCAAAAAGTAGCTGCTCTTACCTAGAAGCAAATGAATGATTGATTACCCTTTCTCAGTGACTAGAGAGGAAAATGTTTAAAAGAGGCAAAGTGTGTGCATGAGTTATTAGAGTAGAACGAGAAATTCATTGCATGACCATGGCCCATGTTAACTTCCTTGATCTTGGTAAGTTGCAGATAGATAGTTGCTTAGAACATCTGCCTTCTTCTGAAACAATACATCTACATGTTGTAGAGAAGCTTGGATTGAGCATCTAAAGGTGTTAATTGGTTTGGGCAAAATATGCCTAAAACTAACATTCTTAATAAATGGCAAAACATTGAGGTGAAGAAACAGTTAATTACACTCTCACATAGGACTTGCAGATAGAAGAAAACTGTGTCAGGCAAGAAGGAAGTGCATGTAGTATTAAGAAAAAAGTTGCACTGCTTTATGTGCTCAAATAAAAAGTAGTATATAAAAGTCCTACTTGGGGTTGTAAAAGGATTCATGCCCTAGGAATACACTTACTGGGGTGAGATTCATTTGCTTTGTCTTCCTGTTGGAACATGGAGTCCTTATTGGCAATATGTTGGATTATATGAAGGATTTGAATGTCTCTTGAAGTTGAGACAGTGTTTTTACAGAGAGAAACTTTAGGAGCAGCAAAGCTCAGGAGAAGCAATAGGATGCATGAGATCTGTGTCTTTTGGAGCAAGGTCTGCCTTTTTTTTCTCCTTATAATGGTAGAACCTTGGAGTCAGTATATGCGTGTCTCATTTGAAGCAAAGAAGAAAGTACTACTGGGATGATGACTGCTTTCCAATAATTTAGGTAAATGTGCTACGAATTAGGCTCGTAACTGCCAAGTTCTCTGACATGGGAAAGGCAGCCAAACCAGTTCCCAAGAAAAAGCAATGGGTGACTCTCTTTTGAGAGGCACTGAGGCACCCATTTGCTACCCTGCCCACTGTCCAGAGAGGTATGCTGCTTACCGGGCCCTACATCAGGGATGTCACAGAGGTTACCAGATTTTGTATTGCCTCACTGATTGCTATTCATTACTGTTGCTCCATGTGGGCGGCACCGATACAGCAATGAATAATGTAAATAACATCCAGAGAGATTACAAGGCACTGGGAGCAGCAGTGAAGGACTTAGGGGCACAGGTTATCTTCTGGTGAATCCTCCCAGTTAAAGGGAAGGGGTTTGAAAGGGCTGATAGAATAGGGAAAATCAGTTAGTGGTTGAGGGAGTGGTGCTATTGACTGGACTTTGGCAATTTATATCATTGGAATCCCTTTGAGAAACCTGGTCTTCTAGTGGCTGATGGGATACATCTGTCAGGAAAGGAAAAGGATATCTGTGGCCACAAGCTTTGCAATCAAGTGAAGAATGCTTTCAACTAGGTTTGATGGGGGGGAGGGATCCACAATCCATTCCACGTGATGGCAAATTATACCAATAGATACCCTGGGTCTGGAAATAAACCACAAGCCAGGAAGAGAGCATCTGATGTGAAGGACAAGGGAACTCCAGTGGGTAAACCAGCTTCAATAGGAGCCAGTCTTAAATGCCTTTGTACTAATGCACAGAGCACAGGGAACAAGCAGGAAGAGCTGCAGGTCTGTGCATGTCTGCAGTGTTATGATGTCTATGAATCTATGAATTCCCAGCGTGGTAAATGTCAGGGGCATTTGGAACATCACCACAGCTCAGCAGATAGCATTTTCCTGCTTTTGTTTTAGATGCAGACACCTTAAGCAGTTTGGTACACAATTTTCCTGCAGTACATCTATGATAAACTGTCTCTGAAGGTGAAACAGGCTTAAGAAATTATCTCTTCCATACACATTCTGCAATAGTACTGTTTGCTGTTCCCTTTTAGTGGCAGTAAACTCTTGGAAGTTCATTGTTTAGGTGGTCTCTGTTCCTGCAGCGATGGCTTGTTGTGATGTATGACTTTGCTGAGTATGGTGCAGCTGTTACCTGGGGCATTTGCCAGTGACTTGATTTTAATATTCTGACATGCTGTTTCACTTCTGCTGGGGGTAGCTGACTAATATAGATATTGAAGTGTTTCCTCTGTTTCTTTTTCTGGCTCTTTCTAACTACTGCAGGGTTACCAGGCTTTGATTTAAGCATAGGTCCTAATGCTATAAATTGGTATCGGGTATTTTAACTTTCCTAAGTGTGAAATCATCAGCTCTTCTATATTTGTGTTTATTATTCTTTTGTTTATTTATTTTTATTTGCATTTATCTGACAGGAGAGGATGAGTTTTGTGATCCAGATTATGAAAGTTCAACAGGGTTCCAGAGTCTGAATAGAAAATGAGATGCCATCTGCTGTTTGTTACCTTCAGTCTTTGCAGTGTCTCTAGCTTAGTTGTGCCTAGAGAATGTGACCTAGAGAAGGGCAACGTTCTTGTCATTAGCATTAGTTCATGAAAATACATTTTGGTGATTTTGGCTTTAAATGTTCTTTTCCAATATTAGAATGCTTTAGCTCTTTTCATACTAAACCTTGACCTCATTAGGAGTCATGGAATGCTGCTTCTAACACTTCTTTCAAAGAATTGAATTTGTAGCATCCATCTGTTTCCCAGGGTACTGACTTTTATAAAGTGGATTATATAACGGGTTAAGAGAACCTTCTGCCTTGAATGAGTGTTGTTTCTCAAGCATTTTAGTCCCTTTTTTCTTCAGTCAATTACTAATTCTTCACAAGCTGTACCGTAACACTGGAGACATATAAATGTGCTTTATGCTTTTCCTTGCTATCCCATAGGAACCCTCTCATTGAGTCTATAGACCTGTGCACAGTTCTCCGGTTTTGGTTTACTTGTATTCTGAGGGTTCATCAATACACAGCTGATATTATTCATCCCAGTCCAATAGTCGAGCCTGTTTAATTTGGAACTCGGAGATTTTCATTTTTTTAACAGCCAAGGGCAAAGAAATATGCCTACGACAAGATAGTTTCTCTTATATGCATTAGTCCTTCAGGATTTTTTAATGCCGAGAATAAAGCATAGGTCTCCAGGTGCCTTGAGATATGCAGCCTGAAGAACTTTTTCAGGATGAAGCTAATTTTCACTTAGGAAACTGTAAAAATGATGCAATGACCTTATTAGTTCTCCTGCCAGACTTTTATAGGCAGAATTGCATAGATCTCTTTAGGTATTATGTTTTTTTGCCAAGTACTTGTTTTGCTTTTGGTTCTAATACATATACTTCATGGAAGCATGCTGACAGGCTATAGAATTCATAGATCATAAATGATCCATTGTAATTGTTGGTGGATATTCTGTGGTATTAGCCTATGATTGAGCCGATTACAACAAAGACTCTGACTCTGCTCTTTTCTGCAGTCTGCATAAAATCCTTCTGCTCATTCAATAAAGAGAATGCTACTAAAACTAGGACTAAAAATTCTGGTTGTGTTGCCTCAATGACTGTAGAAGATAGTACAGTTAACAGTGAAACAGCTAAACCCACCTGAATGAGAGGTGTGTGTTTTAGGAAAAGCTGAAGAGCCGTCAGGCTGCATCAAACACTAGCAAACTACTCCTCATGCATCTGTTCCTTTCCCCTTTGCTGAGGACTTTGCCACAGGGTGACCGTGCTAGCAGGTGTTACATCTCTAAGGAAGGAATTCCAGAGACCATTCCTGCTGTTGTGTGATGCTGAGGTGTCCTCTGTCTAGCCAGCACATCCTCCCTGCAAACACACCCAATATCACAAAAAAACCCCAAACATGCACACGTTCCTATCAAATATGCTAACTTCTTCCTTGTTTTAATATATTCTTGCATTCACGCAGAAATAAATACTAAACAGTACCAAGGGAGATCATGCCTGTGTGCACATAAAGCACTGCTGGTCATTGAACATCTTCATGAGAGCATCTGAAATGTCTGTTACCCACACCTGAATGTACTTGCAAAGAAAAGGACAGGAACTTTGGTATAGAAACAACTAGATGGTGCTCCTCTGCTTTGGAATTTGTCAGGACTGCAAGACAGGTGAACTAGGGAAGGCAGATAGAATATCTATAAAAGAATGTGTAATCACAATCACCCTGTTCATAATGTTTATTATAGATACTTAAAAACTTTTGATGAGTTACAATTAAGATTGTAATTCAGCAAAGAGAGAAAAACTGCTTTGCAAAACATGTTGGCTTTGTCTTACTGTAAATGGAGTGCTTAGAGGGGTAATTATCCCCACATAGGTGTATTGTAACAGAAGTATAATACTCTGTCGTATTCCTTTTGAAATGACATTAAAAACAATGTTAAAAGCGTTTACTCTTAAGAGATTTAGGCAAATAGCAATGTGATTTTTAAAAAAAGCAATCCACAGCCACAAAGAGGGGTAAAACCCTGCCACACTCACAGTCTCTGAATAAAGCCTAAATCTTAAACTATCTTTAAGTAAAACAGCAAATTCCAAAGGATGCCATTAATCTGACAATCACAACTTCAATTTAAAGTGATGTAGCTCCAGGTATCTCCTGAAATGCTAGACTAATGTGAGATGAGAGACCAGTTTTCTTTGTTTTGATTGTTTACTGTGTGTCCCTGGTTATACAAAATTCATATTACTGCTTGGAAGGTGGTGCCTACTTCCTTAGATTTTGTTACGTATGGTATTTATGGCAATGTCAACAGCCGAGATGAAAACTATAGGCAGGGATATTCAAACAAATTGATGCTTCCAGTAGAAAGGGCCAGAGGTTACTGTCTTTGTAATGCACAAACCCCATTTTATTACACAGTAGAAAGATAAAAGTCTTTTGGAAAAGAAAGGAAATCTTTAACAGGAACTTGGAAAGTATTTCTCAGTTGTTTTTTGTCAGTAAACTGAGATGTTTGGAACAAGGGAATGAAAGTTACAGTGTCACTGTAGGCATCTTAGAGGATATAGAAAATGATAGTAATGGGTTTGATCTGTGCAGCATCGCCTCTTCCTCTCACTCACATGTATGTGAAAATAAGTCATTCTGTGTAAATTTTATACAAACTGCCTTATCTTTGTCAGGTTTTACCTTTCACCACTTATTTGCATACCAAGAATAACATTTTCATTTCCTAGGATGCTTTGAAGTATTGTACGTTTAATCTATTGGTATGCTTGTAATGTGAAGCAACGTCGCCACTTTTATAGTCTGGCATCATTTAATTCTCAGAGTGCTGTAGAACTTGTTATTTATCACACTGAAAGATAAATACATCCCTAGTATAAAGTGCAAAATGAGAAAATGCTGCTGCATTGCTGCATGTGGTGGGAAGTGTGTTGTTTTCCAAAGGAAAAGTATAGCTCTGTATAATTTTCTAAAAGATTAAGAATTTTTAAAGCTGCTACTCAGGATGCTTCCTGATTTTACTGATGACCGTGTGGAGTAATCACTTTCACGAAATGATCAAACTCAAACCTCTACAATCTAACAGCTTAGCACTTTCCACAGTAGCTGTTTACAGTAATTTGTGATTAAGTAGCACATTAAGTTTTTTCTAGTCATACTGCTCGTATGTCATGGCCAGATGTGGAGAACAAAGTGAGTTTCAATCTCGTACCTGCCCTGGCACTGGCATCCACCATTTATTTACAAGTTGAGAATTTGAGATACTCTGCTTAGAGGTTTGAATTTCATACATAATGAACAGGCTTTTCTTCTCTGGTGACGTGGCTAATTATTTGGGGATGAAATTACTTCTTCATTAAGTAATTTACTGAATAATGAGGAGACTGTTCTGCTGCCCAGGTAGGCTTTACCCAGAACTTCCATGGTGGCAGGATGCAGCAGGGCATTATCCAGCTCCTCTCCTCACTCCAGACTTCTGCCATGCTCTCTACACTACTCTGCCTGGTGCTTACTCATTTCAGTTCCCTTTCCAATCTCAGCTACAAAGCCTTGCCAGCAGATTTTGCTCCCTAATATGTCTACGTCTTTCTTTGTACCTGCTTGCATCACTTCCCCTGGCTTTTGCTCTCCTGCTATGTACAGATGCTCAGAATTTGCTCCTCATGGACCACAGCCATCCAAACTAACAGCTGTGTAGGAAGTTCTACTACACCAAGCCAGAGACTGTTGAGATCAAAATCTTCTGCAGAGCCTATGCAAATGGCAGTGTCTCGAGTTTTCCAACCTGGACAATTTTAGATATATTTGCATGCAGTGAGTTAAAGCACATTCTAGAAATATGCCTTACGTCAAAACACTCGAATGCCAGACCTTCACAGGGCAAACAGTCCTCAGAGTACTTTTCCCTTGAGTTTACACTATTACTTACCCTGTGTTTACCCTCAGGAGGAGTTGGATCAGCTTGACAAAGATTTTCCCAAAGTGTTTGGCCTCTGAAGGGAAGTGTTTCTGTCAAAGCTGCTAAAATTCTGCAAGACTGTATGCAGCTAAATGCACAAGACGGTAATAGGAAGTGTTGGTCAACCTGAATAACAAACAGCAGCACCAGTCTTATCTATGAAAATGCCAGAAATTGCCAGATGCAAATAAGTAATTTAGCATATGCATATATAACTTTGTTCTTCTTGGCCCCATCCAGTGCTACGAGTCTTCCTTGTCTTTCAGCTGTTGAAAGATTTGAACCCTGTCTGTTGACAGTGGCCTGAGTGTTCACTGGTAATACTAACACTGGAGAAGAATGATAAAGTGTAAGCGGCCAGCAAGGATAAATAAGGTGCTCCTGGACTTGGTTGGGCACAAAAAGAAAGTCTATAGGCAGTGGAAGCAGGGACAGGCTGACAGGGAGGAGTGCAGGGGACGTCTCCATACAAACAGGATTCAGATTAGAAAAGCAAGAGCAGACATAGAGTGAAATCTGGCCAGGGGTATAAAGGGAAAAAATAAGGGCTTCTTTGCATCCATCAGTAACAAAAGGAAGGCTAGGAATGACAGAGGGCCTTTCTGGAAAGACAGTGGAGACCTGGTCACAGGCTGAGAGAGCTGGGGCTGTGTTCATCCTGGAGAAGAAAAGACTCCAGGGAGACCTTACAGCAGCCTTCCAGTACCTGAAGGGGGCTACAGGAAAGCTGGGGAGGGGCTGTTTGCAAGGGCTTGGAGTAGTAGGACCAGGGGGAATGGTTTCAGGCTGGAAGAGGGGAGGTTTAGACTGGAAGTCAGGAGGAAGTTTTTCTTAATGAGTGTGCTGAGACACTGAACCAGGTTGCCCAGGGAGGCTGTGGCTGCTCCCTCTCTGGTAGTGTTCAAGGCCAGATTGGCTGGGGCCTTAAGCAGCCTCGTCTAGTGGGGGGTGTCTCTGCTCATGGCAGGGGGGTTGGAACTAGATGACCTTGGAGATCTCTTCCAACCTGAATCATTCTATGAATCTATGATCACTTGGGACATCATAGAAAATGCATTTGGTACTTATTAGTTGAATTTAAAGACTGGAAGGTGTGAGTAGCCATTTATTGTACCTTCTATATCCATTTAGATAACAACCTTGGGGTTTTGTTTTCATGTCTTTTTCAGACCTGATGTTAATTAGTTGAAGATTTTGCTCCCTAAGCTATAATAATGATTCAGCAGCCACAGTTCCAATTTTATACTGACAGAGGAGGATGTTTATAATATGTGTCTTTCCCTAGTTTCCCTAGGCTTTTGTTGCAGCTAATTGAAAGGCTCCTTCTATGGGTCATTCAGAGTTGGACCCTAATTAAACCTCTCTGCTTTTTTTGCTTGAGAACATTTTTTCCCATTGACTTTAGAAAGAATCCTAAGAGATTTTTTTTTAAAAAGCCTTTAAGTTCACCTCTTAATATGAGTCATCTCCTATTTGATGAGTGAATTCCATGCCATAATGTGGCGAATGTCTAGGATACATTACAGATTATTTAAAATAATAGGTAAATACTGAACAATGAGTTTGTTACCTCCAGTTGACTGACTGACTGACTGACTGGTCTACCCCAGTGATAAATTACCAAATATATTTACTGCATTGTAATTGCTGTAAATTGTGTATAATAAGCAAAATATACTTGTCTGTCCTTTAAGTTCCATGGAATTCAGTACAATTGCTCATTAAAAGATATCCCTAAGTCTTTATGGTCATACTTCCTAAAGACAAAGACACAGCCTTTGAGTCAGTATTCATAGAAACATAGAGCCATTAGGGATCAGAAGGGACCTTGAAAGACCATCCAGTCTGATCCNGCTCCATCCTCCTGACACCCACCCCTCACATATTTATAGACATGAATGAGGTCACCCCTCAGCCTTTTCTTCTCCAAGCTCAAGAGGCCCAGCTCACTCAGCCTTCCTTTGTAAGGGAGGTGCTCTACTTATTTCATGATCTTCATTGCTCTACACTGGACACCCTCCAGCAGCTCTGTGTCCTTCTTGAACTGAGGGACCCAGAACTGGACACAGCAGTCCAGATTCAATTCAATATTGAAACAATTGCTGAGCTTGAACCCTTAGTAGTATTTTCATGTCAATGTTTTTAAAGCAAATGTTGCACTAAGGGTAATGGCATTTCAACATCTCTTATCTTTGCCTTTCTTTTGTGTAACCAAGGCCACTCCTCTCATATGGCTGGTGGTTTTACTTTGTAAGAAGACTTTCTGCATATCCAACTATAATAGATATGCAATGGCCCGTGCAAAATTTCAGAAACCAGGTATCTTTACTGTGCATCTTTTCAATGCTAAGAATTCCAAGCAGAAAATTAATTCTACAGAGAAAGAGAAAAAACACTTTGCTACTGACTTTTTCCCCCTGTAGATTCTTTGTATTGCATGAAAGGTCTAGCACAGCCGTAAGTTTATTCTTATTTATTTATGATTTTTATTTGCCATCTGTCAGTTTAATCTTATCTGCCTTGCATTCATTTATTTATTTATGCTCAAATGTATTATTATGGGATTGTTTTTAAATTTCTTTTGATCGTGGCTTATCCAGGTCTTTTTCTCTTTTGATCAGAAAGTATAAACCAATCTATTTGTGAAATTCTTTCAAATAAAGATAAAACAGATACATATCCAAAATATCTTTCCCAATATGGAAAGCACAGAGGGAATGCATCACCTCTTTCAAAGTTAACCTTGTACATATTCAAGGCATGTAAATAGAAGAAAAAAAAACCCCAGAGTAAGCAAAAATGGGCTTCAAACTGTTGTCTAAAGGACTTTCAGGGTGATATAAAATGTTTTAGACTGGTGCTGTGACGTGCTTAGGATGCACATACATAACATCTATATTTTTTATTATAGTGCTGTGTAAACAAGTTTCCTCAGACATCTTTCTAACTTATCTTACAGTCTCGCAGAAGTACTTTTTTTCTGCTTTAAATTCTGACTCTCAAAGAAGCCAATCCATGAAATTGTCCCCAAGCAAATTTTAAATGTGTGTTCTTTGCCTTCATAGGTATCGTAGAACAAGGGCCTGCATATTCCTCACACAAATGGAATTATTACATGGAAAATAAAGGCAAGAAAAAACAACTCTACTTTTTCAAAATAAAAACCATGAGTATTTAAATATGAGGTTGTTTTCTTTTTTCCTGTACTTTAGGATTCTAGCTAATGGTCAAAGAGACAGAAGTGGAAGCAGAATAAATCTGTCATCTGCTTTCATCTTTGCCTTCCGAACCATAGGGTTGCTTTATGATTTAGTTTAATATCATCATGTGTCTCCTAAAGTTCAAAATTCATATGTACATCAAAGAAGCCTTCCTTATCTGCACAAGTACCTTTGCCAGAGTATATGACAGTTCAGTTATTTGATCTGCCTTTATATAGAGAAACAGTATAAAGCAGGACATCAGGGGCTATTTACAACAGCTTAGCTTCAGGAACAGGAGGCTAATTTCTCTAGGCTTCCTTAGTATGTGGTAGAGGTCCCTTTATGAAGTATTTCAGAGTAGTAGTTGAGTTTATTTTGCACTAAGGTGTCTTTCAGAGAAAATTTGTGTGGCAAATTCTGTGAAGAATTTGAAATTCCTCCTGTTCATTTCCCACACTGCAGCCATTTGTGCAGATGCACTTGACAGTCTCCTACCCATGCTGCAGAGTGCAAGACCCTCCTTCTTCCTTCATGTTTACCCCAGATTTCACTTCTCTTCAGGTTATAGTAAATCTAGTTATACATTTGCAGAATCACAGGATAAATAGGTCACTGAGTCCAACCATTCCCACATCAACAAAAAACCTACGTACCTGATAGATGGAAAAACACAAATAACCCCCTCCTTGGCTGCCACTGTAGCAGGTCATGAAGCACCATGCCTACACGCTATTTAAATACCTCCAGGGATGGTGACTCAACCACTCCTCTGGGAAGGCTGTTCCAGTGCCTCCCCACTCTTTCTGTAAAGAAATTCTTTCTAATATCTGATCTAAACCTCCCCTGCCTCAACTTCAGACCATTGCCTCTGGTTCTGTCATTAGTGTCCAAGGAGAAGAGGCCAACACCCACCTCTCTACAACTCCCCCTCAGGTAGTTAGAGAAGGCAGTAAGATCCCCCTCAGCCTCCTTTTCTCCATACTAAACATGCTTAGATCCCTCAGCCTCTCCTCATATGACTTGTTCTCTAAACCCCTCCTGAGTTTGGTAGCTCTGCTCTGGACGTGTTCCAGCATCTCAAAGTCCTTCCTATAGTGTTAGTGAAACACTCTTACTTGTAAGAAGTACTTGGATAAAGGCCTGCTACACCAAGGCATTACAAATGCTCTTTGAATTCAGCGTTTATTTGTGACATGTCTCCTGGCACAGTATTATTACCTGACAATCTTTGAAAGCTGTTGTTGCACTTGTGCAGGACAACTGGAGTAACTGCGCTTTTAGAGTAGACCTCAGGAACTGATGGTTTAAGTACCCGCTCAAATCCCACCTCATCCATTGAAACAGGCTCTAAGTGAGCGTAAAAGTCAGACAAGGATTTTTTGTTTCTGGGAGCAGTAGCTGTTTTCATTCTGTGTTTGTTTATAGGCCTATCACTTGAGTCTTACGTGTATCCTGTGTGTCTCCACGCAAGCATCTTTTTTATTTACATCAGCAGAAAAGAAAGCGGTTCTTTATTATAAAGACACTGTTTTAAAATGCTAGACCAGTCCTTACTTACCTCACTCCTGTCCAGATCAGCGAGTGAGATGAAGGACTCATCCATCAAAATTCTTAAGCCAGATTCCTGTTCAGTATGAAAGTACTAAATCTGCAGGAAAAAAGTGACCTAAGGACCTGAACCTTTCCCTTCCATGAAGCCAGAACACCTATTTCCAAGCACCTGTCCCAGCTGCCCTCAGAGGAATAGCAGAGCACGGAGGAGGCAAAGGTAGGCTGTGAAAGATTGTTGGCTGCCATGGCATCTGGCAGAAGCCGGAACAAATGACGCAGTCTCTGGTCAGGAGAAATTAGTTTAGCTTAGGCAAAGGACAGCAGAAAACAGAGAGGCACTTTTGTCTTCAGCTGAGCAAAGCACAAATTCAGAGTAGCCTCCCCTTTTTCTCAGCACTGCAAACAAATCTGAGAATACTTTCATTTCAGTGTAGCACTGGGATTGTCTTCCACAAGTTTGTTGCGCTCAGCTGTAGACACCATGGGAGAAAAAGGCTTGTGACCATGGGTCAGTGTCCAAGAGAATCAATTTCATTTCCTGAGTCTATTTTTCCCTTTCTTTTCTGTTTTCCTGAGCAGGTGGTTTCTTTTGTCTAGATACGGTGGTTTCTTCTGTCCTCTTCCCTACTCTGCCTACACAACAGCATTTTCTCTCTTGCAATTTGTGCTTTGGACCTCTCAAGCCCTTCATCTCCTCCAAATGTGTTGTTTCTGCATCAAGAGAGCGGAGCACTGCCACTGGGGATAAAACCAACCCAACCAGTTCTTCAAAGAACTAGACGCAGACTTAGTCCCAAATGTGAGTACTATTTTCAGGAATGAAAGAAAAGCGGATGAAAGAATGGTGAAGTTTTTTTGGGACTGTTGTGTCGTTACCACAGAAAACTCAAGAGATAAGAGAGGACCTGCTGAGGTACCAGGCACAGACTGAACGAGTCTTGGGAATGTGGTCCTGAGAACTACAGTGTAGAATTGTAAAGTAGGAACCATTTCTTTCAGTGCTCACAGAAAGATGATTTTGTGATGTTGATGTAAATAAAGATTATATTTGATAATCTTTATTATATTTGATATAGTAAAGATTATATCAGCATCTCCTCAATGAACAGCCTGCCAGTGTCAAGGTCTGGCTAACTGCTTAAGTAAAAAATTAGTAGCAGTGTTTCTGTGAAGTGAATGAATCCCTTACTCTCGAAGCGTGATACCGTGTTCTGTAAAATAACATTCATTAAGCCGTGTGGCACAAACCATGGGAGCAGGTGAAAGCAGTTAAAGATTGTTGAGAATTGCTTTCACCACAGAACTAAATGAAAAGACACATTCTCCCCCAGTGACTGGAATTGTTGAATTCATTGATGAAAACAAGAGTCTCTCTTTGATTTCCATCTTCGCAGTGAGGGTAACGGAGCATTGGAAAAGGCTACCCAGGGGGGTTGTGGAGTCTCCTTCTCTGGGGACTTCCAGACCCGTCTGGATCTGTTCCTGTGCAGCTTGGTCTATGTGTCCTTCCGTAGCAGGGGGATTGGACTGGATGATCTTTTGAGGTCCCTTCCAATCCCTAATGATTCTATGATTCTGATTAAATTCTGTTGCTCCTCACAGTTACTGAGAGGTTTGTTTTCTATAATTTAATCTCAGTTATTGCTAACACTGCACAGCGCCTCAGGTCTCTTAGCTTTTGTAGCGTTAGGGGCCTTTCATTTCTGTAATTTGCTTTTTGAGCTTCCAGTCAAGCTGCTGGGCACCTCCTGGGGTGGACTCTTTCACCTGGGAACTCCCCTCACTTCTTTTTACAGTTGGCCATTGGGAAGTCTTTCCTTCCTGTTTCCCCTTGTTTGTCTTTCCCTCTCCCCCCTTCCCACACCCCCTGTAGTTTTCATTTCCCCCCCATAAGTAACTTTTACTGTCATGTTTGTTCTGTGCCTCTGATATAAATCTTTGTGCATTTGAACCTGTTGAGAACCCTGAAACCTTCACTTTCTAAGAGGAAACAAACCCAGCCTTTCATTTACCCATTATAAATCATTTAATTGAAGAGAAATTCTCATGAGAAACATAAACTACATCCATAGATGTCTTAATGTCTTTGAGTCCATTCCAACACAAGCTTGAGCCACATATGCTTTTTGTGGAATAGTAATATTGGATATCAAGTATTCCTTGAGCAGGAGTCTTGAAGACTGCTAATGGCAAGTGCTTTCTGCAACTAATTCATAGCTTTCTGTGGTGACTGTAAATAAAATGTTAATTTATGTTAATGTATGTTTTTCCAAACATTATGTGTCTGTAAGTACAGTGTTGGGGACTGAGATAAGGGATCTTTGAGAGGAGATTCGTATAGAAGTCCTTAGTGTTGAGTTTTTCTGCTATCCCACTAAGAAGTATAGCCCACCAAAATCTGTTGCCTTTTTCCTGAATAACTGGCATGAATGTCCACCCCACATCTGGCATAAATCCCAACGCTGAGGTAATTTTGTACATCCTATAACAAGTGTGATAGGGTGCATCAAACGCTAAATACGCCAGTAAAAAGAGCAGCCTTTCCTTGAGCTCTGTGCCCCACACTTTAAGAAGGATGTGGTGCAGAGCTCCTTGAACAGGTCCAGAGGACAGCAGTAAAGCTGTGAAAAGGTTGGAAGTCATGTTCTGTGAGGAGCAGCTAAGGACTTTGGGCTTATCTGTTTCGAAGAAAAGGCATCTGAGAGGTGATCTCATTGCTCTCTGCAACTACCTGAGGAGGGGAAACAAAGATGTCCCTGGGAAGCTGATGTCCCTGGGAAGCTGATCTCCCTGTGAAATAAGGGAGATAGTGAACTATAAACTACAGCTTAGTAGTTAAACTTGTAATTCATAGTCAGAATTGATGTGAGAGGCAGAAGCATGCTGGAGAGCTAACAGGGGCTGGAGAAGGGAGCAGGCAGCTGCAAGATAAGAGCAAATCCACAAAGATTGGGGAAAGGAGCAAACAACTTCAAGATAGGAGAGACCAATCAACAGAGCAAGGACGAGAGCTTGATACTGGAATGTTTTGTAGTTAAGAGATTTCTTGTTATCCCAAGGACGAGAGTGTGGTACTGGAATGTTTCCAGTTAATGACTAGAACATCATAACAATTTGTGCCAAGTAAGTCATGGCAAAGGGTTTACTGTGAAAAAGGTCTCCAGGACCCCAACCCAGAGACCCCCCGGGTGACACTGTGCAGGTGCAAGTGGGAGGGGTAAAGGCATGGTGTATGTTAATGATGCTCTGACCCTCTAACACTTACCTATGGCTAAGAAATGTTTATATGTGAGATTCTGTAATACAAACCCAAGGCAAGACCTGTGGGTGTGATTAAAAAGCTTCACTGTGGAAGGCCTAGACAGGACATTAGGAGGTATTTCTTTACCAAGAAGGTAGTCAGAGTCTAGACCTGGCTTACTAGAAAAGTGATTAGAAGCCTGCAAGTATTTAAGAGGCATTTGAACAGTGCTCTTAGTGGACATGCTTTTGGTCAGTTCTGAATGGGTCAGGCAGTTGGACTAGATACAGATCCCTTCCATCTGAAAAGATTCCCTTCAGTGTTGCTGTCAGTAGTAATTTGATGCTTTATTTGCACTTTAGATGTTTCCACTGGCTTCCTTTTAAGGTCTAAACACATACTTTTATAAGCCCATCATACACCACAGATGATGTGCTTGTAATATCAGTCTGATACCTATTTCTGTTACTCCACTTTGCCTGTAAAGATCTGTTGGGATTTTGGTTTTTACATTCTAAGTACTCATTAGTTTGAAGATGTACTTTCTCTTTTCAAAAGCAGGGAAAAAATACCCTGCTAGAGAAATCTTTCATTCTTTCTGCTTCCACCATAAATGCTGGATTTCTTTCAATATGGCCTGAAGCCCAGGACAAGCAATATTCTGTAATATACCAGTGACAGGATTAAGGTCCAGTATTTCCTGATCCATCAGTGTAGAAATGGGAGCTGTATACCACTGGCAGGGAAAGGAAATGGAATGTGTGCAGTATTTTCTATCAGTCATGTCATTGCTGAAATATCAGACCTTGCACTTGTCACATTATGTGTAAAAAAGCAATTTATACTTAATTATGACATTTCTACAATGTGTAAGTGATCGTTTCACTCTTCTTTAGATGTCTGCCCAGTTACGCTCCCGATATTAAAGGATTTATTTTACTGCTGGAGAAAAACGAGAGCGACACTAATAATATTCCTTAAGCTCAATAAATATTTGTGTAGTCTGATTTGGTAAAGTCTGAGAAATACAAAGAATGCTTGATACATGATTATGTTGTCATTTGTTTGGCATGCATAAATTTAAGGCCAAAAATTACTAGAACATCTAGCTGCTCGTAACAGGTCATTGCCTTTCATTCTGTTTTCCTAAGGCACATCTTTTGAAAATACATCAAATCTGTAATTGAAGCTTTTTGTCAGTAATGGGGGAATTCAATGGTTGCACATTCTCCTCACTGAAATTTTGTGTCTGAGCTTTCACATGAATTTCTCTGGGTTCAGCTTCAAGACGCTGTTCCTGCTTTGCTATCTTCTGCTAGATTAAATAGCCTTAGCAACCCGTGTTTTCTCCCTGAAAATGCGCTTATATTCTGTAGTCATCTCATAGCTTCATCTTTTTGATAGAACTGGATTGATCTACTTTGTCCCTCACTGAAAGGCATTTTCTGCAGCCCTCAAACAATTCTGTATTCTTTTCTGTACTGCAGAATTTTCAACAACTTTTTCTATACCTAGCTCCTAGACTAGATGCAATCTCCTTACATCGCTCTATGCAGCATTAGGATAACAATGTACCTGGAGTTTTTGTGTAGTTTCTAGTCTGCTGTGATTCTTAGGTGCTTTTTAGTCACTGCTTTTCAAGATGCAGTCTGTCATACTTGTAGGTTTTACCTGTGTTCTTGGCTTGAGCAAATATAACCTTGCCTTTTGCATTACTAAACTGATTGTAGAGATGCTAAACTTAGCAAATGAGACAGATTATCCTGCTTGATTCCTGTTCTTCATCACTGTGGATCACTCTGTTAACTCTCTGGTCAGGAGTATTCATTTTTAACTAGCTCACTAATGAAAATGTTAGATAGAATCTTAAGTGACATCCACTGGGACTCTCTAAACACCCCTCCCTGTCAATGGAAAACTTTTCAGGGACCACAGTTCTTGAAGGTATTTCAGCAAGGTAGCATCGCATACTGAACCTTACCTGGATTGCTCTTGGGTCCAAGTCTCCAGCCTTCTCATCTGTCAGTCTTTTGGCTTCATCACAGTGATGGACCAGCCCCATTTGAGAGATTCTTGAATTTCCAGCACGAATCTCAATTCGCTTGTTTAATCAGTTCATGCATTTTCAAAAGACATTTCAAACTCACTTGTATAGACAAGCTTCAGTATTAAAGTTTCCAAATAACAATGATTTCTGGTGTCTTTGCCCCCTGCTTAATCACTCTTCAACAATCTGATTCCACTAAAAACAATGAAAAATGCTGCCCAAAAGCTGGGTGGATTTGCTGGGCAGTACAGTGTGAAATACAGACGAGACTGGATGCTGGACACCCTTTTGGGTGGCTCCAAGGTCAGCCCAAGATTCAGGGTATATATACAGAGAGTTCCACGGTAGCTTTAAAACTATTTACCATGTGCTTTATTGATGTTGTATGATGGTCGTTTATTAATCGAGTGTAATACAGTGCAAATCTTATTTTTTCCAAGCCTCTGTATTAAGTGTCTGTAATTACATTCATCAATCTTATGAAAGAATGAAATTACTTTGCTTTCATTAAGTCTATTTTCCATAAAATCAAAACTGAAATGAGTTCTATTCCTATCTTAGGTTCTTGGAGCCATCCTCTTTCAGGATTCCTGGGTTTCTCCAGACTTTTGCTTTGTTATCCAGGTGTCTAAAACATATTTCCTTGAAGATATTACCTGACACTACCATGCATCTGTTCTTCTGAAATTTCCCTGTTGTCCTTGTGTTTGTTATGTGGACTCCTAATTATGAGCCATGCCAACGTAGAAGTCTTTATTACTCTTGGATTTGGAAAGTAACAAACATTCAGGATATTCTGTCTGAGCTTTCAGTGTGCCCCTGTTTGAGAAGATATTAGTTACAATTAAGAGTAGTGAAAATAGAAACACAGGAGAGGTGGCTGGAGACAGTATGACACGTGTGGGTTGAAAGATGAATTACGGTGAAATAGGATTCCTCAAGGATTGGTCTTGGAGGTTAATCTTATATAATAGTTTAATTAATGATCTTGGCAGAAATAATAGGAATGTGGTAATGAAATTTGCTGATGACAAAATTTGGGAAGTATTATCATACAAAGAAGAAATTGGATGACCCCAAGGACTGCGGTAATAGAATAGGTTTACATTTAATAATGAAAAGTGCCAGGTCATGCATTTAGAGACTATAATAAGAATTTCTTCCAGAAGGTGGGGGATAATCAGTTTGAAATGACAAGAAAGGAGAATTATCTGGGTCATCCAAGGTGTGACAGTAGGGTGGGTCTGTTAAAAGTGAAGGTAACCCAAGGGTGTAGCTGGTAAAGCATTTCTAGTAGAGTCACTAGTGCTGTTGTACAGTGAGCTGACAAGATCCTCCTTTGGAATCCTTTTAAGCAGATCTATCTCTATTCAGATGTTTCTGAGCTTTGTAAAATTAGCCTTTCTGAAGTGCTGAATGTAATATACTAGTTTAGTCTGTCTTGTGTTTGCCTGTTGCTAAGCAACCTGTTGTTCACTGCGTAAGAGTTCATTTCTCCGTATCCATTGTAAGGTGGTACCTTGCTGAATGAGGAGACTTGCTCTTTCTGGGGCCTATGCACACTTTCAGGTTCAGTTGTGCTGCATGAAATTCAGCAGAATAATTCAATTTAGATAGGTTCCAGCCTGTAAAAAGTTTTGCCTTGCACCGTCATGACTGATAGTGACTAAATGTATCCCTAGAACAGTATAGAGAGGAATATTTGAAGATACTTAAAACTATCTTGACTTTGTGTCTCTGGTGCCCCTTTGGCTTAAGTACTCATCGGGACAAATGCAGTGCTCTTAAAAATCCAGAAGCACCTTAGGTTTTCCCATGATGTCCACTGCAGCCACTAACTGGCCATACATTTGAGGTAGTTGTTTTGCAGGAGCTTATGGTAATCTAAAACCTTCAGGAACTGATGAAAGCTGATAGATGATAAAAAGCTGCAAGAGTTGAAGAAGAAAAATGATTTGGCATGTGGGCCATAGGCTCTGTGAACCTTGTTCCCAGCCTGAGGAAGCGCACTGTCTACGACCTGAGTTTAACAACCCTAAGAAGCTGATTCATAGCGGCATGCTGAACAATTATTTTTCCAGTGGTTTCATGGGAGGATGGCTTGGGAAGCCCCTCTCTCAAACTGGTAACTCCAGTTGTAATTATAAACACTGAGAAATTTGATCAGCTATTGCTCTGAGTTTCTCTAGGCTCACAGATTCATTCCAGGAGGTATAGAAACCCTGAATCATTGCTTAGCTTGCGTTCTCCAGGCTCTCAAGCTGAGTGCTGTGAGTGGGTATTTGCAGACTTCAGAAATGAATTGTCATGATCTCTGACCCCAGTACCATATACATAGTAGGGGTCTTCTTCTAATCTAGGCCTGGAAGCTCAAGAATCTCCAGTTTTCATATACAGTGATTGCTAACTTCTTTAAAATCATGCAACTTGTGACCCAAGGTTCCAGTTGTCTCTAGGCTACAAAGAGATCAGATCTCAGAACCAGACAATGTGTGTGCTGTGCCTCGCTGCACCCAAAAGATTCTGATACTAAATACTTACAGTTCCGTGAATCATCATCTTTTGCCAAAGCTCTTGCTTTGAATTTAGAAGTTTTCACTTGAGACTTCTGCAGGACTGGCCTTTCTGTTCAAAAGGAGGGAGGGAATGGTGTCAGGCTCGCTGGCATCAGATTTGAAAGGAAGGTTGCCTTGTAATTTTGAGCTGTCATTACATGCCCAATAAAATGTGACGAAACGTTGATGAAATGTTGCAGCACGACATGGGCATTTTGCAGTATATGTGATAAGACCCCATGGGTAGCAATCACTACCTTATTCACATTGTTCCAGAGGAAGGAAAAACCCCCAAACCCTCCTACATGCCTTTATAGCTGAGCTTGCCAGTAGCTTTATCATTTGCTCACAGCTCTATATTGGGTTTTGAGCCGTGGGATTTACTCCATCATTGGACTCGAATACTTCTTCTGGGGGGTGTGTGTGATTGTGCACATGAGGATGGCTTGAGCACCACGTCTTTAGAAAGAACAGAATGAAACAAAGAACTAGTGAGGGCTGCATGGTCTGTTGTGTGACACCCATTCAGAAGCTTCAGAACTCCAGATGAAGGTTTTAATATTCAGCTTTCAGCAAGAGCATTGCAGATGCAGTATATCTGATGCTTATCACTGACTTTCGGACTGTCCCCTCCTACCATGAGCTGAAGAGAAATAGATGTGCCAGATACACGCCTTTGTCTGCTCCCCAACACATCTCTCCTGTGAATTCATGAAGGGCAGCAAAATGAAGGGCAAGGAAAGCAAAGCTAGTGCAGTTTCTGTGTAAATGATCACAGCGGGTATTTGATACCCGATAGTGAAAGGCCCTCACAGGAAAAGGGACAAAGAAAGAGAGAAGCTGAAATTTCTGAATTATAAGCATTTTTGCAATGCTTAAAGCTCTGCAGACTTACTTCGGTTGTAGTCCCAAAAGATGTAAATCAGGTAGGGGAAGTAATCCAAAAGAGGAAACAGTCATTTCATGAGAGGTTTAAGCAAACTGTTCCACAACATTCTTCGATGCTGATGTGTCTGCTAAGGAATACATTTTTCAAGTGAAACAAGCATTCCCTGCCTATTCAGCTTGAATTCAGCTTGCATCCACTGAGCAGCTCATAGAGAAAGCAGTGTTTCGATTCATCCGAAAGGTCAACTTATCCACTCTTGTCCACAGAGAGGCTATTTTTCAGCTTCAATGCCTGGATAATTTTGTCCAAAGCGTGCAGCTAGAAGCAAACCAGACGTCCTGCCTCTTTAAGCATGCGTAAAGGGCGAGCCGTCAGAGATGGCTTTCTGGGTGAAATGAGAGCTCTGTTGTGCCTGCTTCTGCCTTCTCCCCTGCCTTCAACCATGGCATCTAAGGGAGCACTGAGGGTGCTCCAGGCACTGGAGTTATTTACCTAAATCTGAAAGACTCAGTTTGGGAAAGTTGCTACAGCATATTCATAAAGAGAAGAGAGTACCTGGCTAAGAACGCTGCTGTTACAGCTTCCCTTGGGTTTCACACTGGCAAGGGAGCTATGTGATGCAACTCGCATCTGGTGGAATGAAGCCACTAAAGAGTGGCAGCATTGTGGCTGACTCCGTGGGAGCCGTTCCAGATGATAGCAGGGAGTGTTATTACCAGCTCCAGAGGAAGAGTCTTGCCCAAAACAACCATGTTAGTGTCTTCAAATTCTGTATGTCCAGTCAGCCCCACAGAATGGGAAGAAAGAAAGTGATCTGTGTTGAATTCTGTGTATCAGAGCTAATCACACTACTAGCACTTCCTGTCTTTTTCAGTTATTCTCCTAGCTTGTTTAAATTGTTTATTATAAATTTGCAAATCAGCTTGTCTGACCAGCAAAAGTAAAATGAGAAACTCCTTTGGAAGGGTTTGAAACAACCTAACTGGCATTTGCTATTCAAATAGTGCTGTCTAGGAAGGGAAAGGGAAATGTGCCAAGGTATGGTGACAAGGGAGACGAAGAGCAGGAAAGCAAAGATTTGCTGTTTGCAGACTTGACTGGTTGATTTGACCAGAAAAATAATTACCAGTCTCCTAACCCTTAAGGAAACACTATTGCAGCATCATGCATCACAAACACTGCTTTTGGAAATCAGTATCTAAGTAATCAGTTATCTAAGCAATAACATTTGACTGTTGAAACGGCCATCATTTTGGAGTAGCCTTGCAGTCTCCTTTTTGCTGTGGTATTTTCATCACAATTATCTTTTCCTACTAATTAGAGAGTAAACAAGTATGCAGACGGGATTGAGTTAAATAGTGTCCTAATCATGGCACTGTTATCATGATCCTTTAGGAAAGGTCTTAATATTATAAAATCATTAGGGATCGGAAGTGACCTAGACCAACCCCTCTGCCACAGCAGGATCACCCAGACCAAGTCTCACAGGAACACATCCAGGCGGGTCTCCAGAGAAGGAGACTCCATAACCACCCTGTGCAGTCTGTTTCAGTGCTCTGGTACCCTCCCTGGGAGGAAGTTCCTTCTGATATTGATATGGAACCTCCTCTGTTCCAGCTTGCATCCATTGTCCCTATCACCAGATGACCTTGAGAAAGTTCAGGCTTATAGTTTTGCCCAGGCAGATACAAGAGGAGATCATGACAGCTGTGCGTGCTGCTCTGTGCTGAGCACGTGAGCAATGTGATAAACATGCTGTACATTTAACAGGGGTGTTTACATCTTTATAGTGATTTTTTTGATTTAACCTGCAGGTTATGACCCCTGCAGGGGATTCTAGCTTCAATATTCTGCTCTGCCTTATTCCAGAAAGCAGCTATTTTGTCGATGATGAGTTATTTACAGAAGCTAATAGCAGTTCCTCAATATTTATTCAGACAAGATAAAGAAGACATCCGATACGGGAGACAGAGCAGTTGTTTCCATCAGAGTGTTGTGAGCATGAATAAAACCTCAACAAAATTCAATATTAATTCTAATTGCTTGTTAATTAAAATTACTTCTAAGCATGCTTGCTGCTTTCTGAGATAGTTAAGCAGGGAATCTTGCTCTCCTGAAGTAATTCAGGCATAGAGTAAGCAAAGCTCTAAGGAGATGGAAACCATCATTTTGGTCAGTGTTTTAGCAAACAGCATTCCTGAGGAAACTGCTGGAATTTTTCAGTCCAGCACGATGGCTAACTGACCTCACGTGTTTACAGCCTTCACTTGCCAATGTGCAAAGCCCAGGCTTCTTTGTGCGTAGCAAGGTTGATGTCCATGGACAATAAGTACATGGAGGTTGGTGCCATCCCATTATTTTTTGTGATATCATCACCAAACTGAACATCTAGCACAGACTGAATTTCTGATAACACTCTGTTCCAGATAAATAGTGCTCACATACCCTAATGTTTTGAAGGTATCAGAAATGCTTAGGTTTTCTCAGGACTTTTAGTAAGGGAAAATTGTTCAGGTTGCACACAGAATGAAACCTACATGCTTTCTTGATATTCTGTCCCAGTTTTAGGAAGAGAACTTCTTTCATCTTCATCTTGTTGTTTGAAAAGTATTATGAATTACCCAAGAGACATTCTTTTATCTAAATCTTTGGAAGTGATTCTACGTGTAAGCAGACCTTTCCTAGTACAGCTTGAATAAAGCAAAAAAGCCCCATTGCACTTGATTACAGAGCTCATCTGTGCTTCACATTCTGAGCGGAGCAGAGTAGAAAGCTCAGTGTACCTATGTGTTATAAATTCAAAATCTAGTCACAATGAAGTTGGGGTTAGAGGATCAGCGATGTTTTCTTTTATTTACTGTTCTTGTGTAGTTCCAAGCACAATTGTTTCCTGATCTGAGTGTAAGGTCCCCGATGCTACCGTAATAAATAAAAGAGGAGAGCTGTTATTCTTCCCCTTGGTCATTCCTCTCTGATGCTGCCTTCAAACATCATTTTAAATTCATGCTTTCTGTAAAGAACACTTGAATTTAGAGCGGTCCATTTAGAAAAGTAAACAATGGATCTGCTCTACTAGCTCTGTAGAGCAGTCTGTATAAAATGATTGCAAACCAGAACTCATGGCAACTAGCCACGGTGGCACATACTGCTTTTTGTTACGTACCATCGTATGTCTGACAGACACAGTACCATAAAATACATTTCTCTGAGAGCTCCACTGCTATTTAATTATAGCATACACATCACTGCAAGTGAAGACAGGTAAATACTGCACAGAATCGTTCTGCACGTACTGTTTGCAGCTTTGCCCCCCCAGTTTATACCAATTCTTCCTTTGATGCTGTTGTTTTCAGGGAAGAACACTTAGAATATTTAGGATGAATTTCAGGAACTGGGCTTATACAATGAGTTAGTTAAGTTTTCCAGGCTGTAAGCAGCAATCAGTGTATTAAATCCATGTAATTCAATATGAATATGCAGTAGCTGTTGTGAAGAAACTCAGATTCCTATGGTGTGACTGTATGTTAGATCATTGAAAGAATGATTTAAAAAAAATTAATCCCCACCCCTCTGTTTCTTCTCTAACCATCTACAACTTTTCCCCCTCCCCTCATATTGTGAAGGTTTGTCTCATATAAGTCAAATGATCACAATAAAAAGACTCCTGAGTGTTTTAAATGACTCGGATGTATTGGATGGCATTTTCTTTCTGCATAAACACTGATCAAAGTCCTCTGTGGGCATTCTGGAGTACTGCCCCTCTCCCGTGAATGGCGCTCTTCTTGATGTTCCTCACAAAAGCTCTTATCTTTATTGTGTATTATCTTACCATCTGTGCTTAGGAATGCTAGTCATACTCTGGGTGTCACCTAGCATCAAACCCAGTAACAAAAAGATAGTTGCCAAGCAGTTTACAGGGTGCACAGGAGAGGAGAAAGGACATTTAAAATGAGTGAGCATAAAGACACGTGAGATATCGCTTGGCGTGACTGCCAGTCACCCGAGCTGAAAATTAGGGTTTCAACAAGTGACTTGAAGGAGAAGGAAAAAAGTCTTTGCACGTCCTTAGTGAAAATTCCACATGAATTGGACATGGGAGAAGGTGAGAATGATAGACAATCGAGTAAGAGACCTCATGGAACAAATGGAGGTAAGACTTACCATTTCCAGGCTAAGTGAGAGCTGTTGTGTCTGGCATGTGCTGGAGCTAGAAGAGGGAAACATCCTTTGCTAGAGATTGTAGAAAAATACGGGAATGGAGAAGGGTAGTCAGTGGTCACTGTGACACTAGTATTCAAGCCATAACTGCTCTGGCTTTGATTTTACAACTGGTACATCACTGTACTGCAACTAAGACATTACAAGTGGAAAGAACACATAACACATGCTTACTTTAGTTTGAGGAGACCACGTTAGGGGATGTACCCCTGAAGAGATTAAAAAAGAATCACCTCTGTCTGCACTGAAACAATACGGGGGCCATGGATGTTTTCAAATCTTAGCTCTAGGAGTACTGAGAAGCTCCTTAACTGTCCTTCTGAATGCTTAGGAGAGTGCTAAAGCAGTGGGCTGCAGCTTGTGCCTGCTCTTTGCATTCCCCTGTTACCTCCAAGCTAATATTTGACAAACCAGTTTTATCTTACATTTAGAAATCCTAGCAGTTCTTCAGTAAAGGCTGTTACTGCTGTAACAGTCAGGGAGACCAAGCATCATCGTAATTCCTAGAGATCAAGTAGACATGATTGTGTCAACAGGTCTTCTCAGTGCTAAGGATTTCTTTGAGCTTCAAGGACTGTGAGGCAAATGTGCTTCCTGCCCTGGGGAAAGGAATGTATATATATTTATATATATATATATACACACACACTCACACATTCCTTTATATATATAGGTGTTGAAAAATAGTCTGAGCAATGTACTCTGACAGAAACTAACGTGTAACTTTTTGTTTCTGAAAAGTTAATTACTGAGGAAACATATCCTTAATAATTTGCAGTTCACCTGATAACACTCTTTTCCTTTCTATGATCTTCTGGAGTCCTTTGCATATTCTTCATTTCCATTTCAATGCTCCTCCTAGCCTCTAACATTTATAAATCCCATGTTCATCGCCTGCCACACAGTCACAGTATCACAGTCTCACAGGAATGATGAGGCTGGAAAAGATCTTAAAGATCATCCAGTCCAACCTAAACCCAACCAAGTAACCCTAAACCTCCTTGGGGAGGACGGGATCAGAACTTTTTTGCTTAAGGTCAGAGATAGGCATGAAGAAGATTGGAGAGCTTCAAGGGACATAGAGAGGGGGGAGGTGGAATGAATGGGATAAGCAGTTGGAGTCAGTTAAGGCAAGAAAACATAGGTACATGCTGTGTTTATTAAAACTGAACAGTGAATTAATTACATTGAATACACAGAATGAATGCAAGCAGAAGGAGCTCTTGCTCATTTCATATGCAAATTCTTGTTAAGTATCCGTATATAAGAATACACTGAGGTCAATTATAGGATTGTAGATAAACAATATGTAAACACCTACATGTTTTCTCCAAACTTTTGTTTTTTAACTTTGTGCTGTTACACTCCAAGGATGCCTGATGTGATTAATTTTTAATTATTGAGTACTTTTGGATGGGAAATTCTGTGAGAGACAACCGGGCATTGGCTAACTCTTCTCATGCTTTCATTCAGCTCCATTATGCCAGGTGTGAGGGGAAAGTAATCCACAGTAATCTCAATTCACAAAATAGTTCTCCAGGAATATTCTAGACAAGGTTCTGCAGCAGGGAATTAATCCTCAATTATTTATTATTGGGATGTCATGATTTGCTTATTTATGATTTACTCGTACACCACAGTGTTTTTTAATTCCACTCTTATATATCAGAGTGGTTAAAGGGCAGGTGATCAGATCACTTTGTGCAGAAGTACAATAGTGTTTTCTTCCACCAGGAATTTGTAAACACAGCCTCATATACAGACTGTGACTGCTCAGCTAAACCCTATCTTACTGCTTCTCTTCATTCTGAAGCACATAACCAGTCTCCACGTTTACTTCTCCTTTTGACACCAAACTGAAACACAGGGGTTTTTATGACTTCAGAAGTGGATTTCTGTCTGCAGTTGTATAGATTAAACTTACACAAATACTCAGAAAAAGCAGTTGTAAATGCAACGTGGACTTAAGTGCAGCAGGATTTCAATTTTAAATAGTAGTTTTCCTGTATTTTGAGCTAAAACTCTGCAACCTTACATACCTAAGAGCATCGGTACCTGCCTGGAACCAGTCTCTGTTGGGAGCAAGAACCTTGTATGACAAATACAGCCCTGGAGGGAGCCTCCTCGTAGCTGATGTAGTAGCATGACCCTATAGCACAATGAAGTACTTGCTGATGCACTGGAATGACAGGATATATTAATGATTTTATATCACTAGTGTACCCTTCATTGTGTTAATTGATTACCAAAGATAATGTTATTGCAGTCACGAGTAAATTATAACCTTGCATCATACCTGGAGTTTCACAATGATGTATTAAAAAGGTAGCTAGTGTTACGGTCTCGTTGGTAGTTTGTGCAGTCATGTACTGAGTGACTTAAAACCTACTGACTAGAAGTAGCTTTAGTTTGTTTTCCAATATGAATGAATGAACCTTCTGTGCCTTCTCTTGCACCTTAATCACTGACACATTGGAAAGTGTGACAGGACCAGGTGAAGACCCAGCAGGGTAAGCCTGATTATAACATTGAGAACACTTGGTACTGAGAAAGAGGTTTTTTTGAGTCATGGGTTCAGGCCATAATCACAGGTTTAAGTCTCTCTGTTTCACGAATTGTCTAGGCATTGAACATCAAATGTAGTCTGGCCCAGCTTCAGACCAGTTTCTATTTTTGTAAGATTGGTTTTAAAAGCAGATGGCCTATCATCTACTTTAAGTATCTGAAAGCCAGATGGTTAATCCCACATCTTCTGGTAGGAACTCAGGTGCTCTGTTGTGTAACCATTAGGTGACTGGTCTAGCAGCTGGTCGTTATACAGATGGTGCACCGCTTACCATCACAGCAGATTCAATTAGTTAACTGCAGCTAATTTTTCAGGCTTCCCCTAGTGTGGATGGGGATTTGTTTGTCTGGCTAGCAACAAACCACTAGGGAAAAGAGAGGTGTGCATGCCTGGAAAAGGCTCTCTGCGTGTGTGTTGTGATTTGAACAGAACATCCAGGAAATCAGGTAAGCAGAGAGAGGCATTCAGTAAGAAGAAAGGCTCACATGCTTTTGGGGACTTACTGTTTGGGACTTAGAAATGGTTGTTATGACTGAGCTTAAACAAAACTGAATAGGCAACTTGTGTGAGGCATTAAGAATGAATATCTGTGCTTGAGAGTTATTTGACTGTGGATAAAAGATGGCTGGGTAATAAGAGTAATTCTGAAGCTCTTATAGAAGGATGGACAGATAGCTCTCTTGAGTTGTTCTGTTAGATAATGGCAGTTTTACTGAATACAGAGAGTGGAAATCTAGCGAGGTGTCTTGCAAATGATAAAGACTCCTGATAGCTGAAATTACAACACACATTCCTTCTAGTGGTGTAAGAGAAGAATTTGGAGAGAAGGGCTGTGATAGTACCATCTGAACTGGCATACTAAGGCTGAAACTCTCAGGAAGAAGTTGCTGTGGGGAAACAGAGTTCTTGCTCTGTTAGAATCAGATGTGGGAGCCTTCAAGGTGGGTATTCTAGTTCAGTGATAGACCTGCACAATCAAGACTGCTTGGAGGCCATTGCGCTAGTACATATGGTAGCCTTTATTCCTCTTTGGACTAAGAGTTAATTGCAAGTACAAGGAAAGTAATACTCACAGGATAAAGTATCATGAGAAAGGAGAGTGTGGTACACAGAAAGATCTGCAATTTCAAGTGTTTCTCTTGCCTACATTTCTTTTTGTATTTTTAGTGTGTTCTTATTACATGTCAGAAGCCTTTTCCAGTAAGTGTCATTCATGCTAATCTCATAAAAATCTTTTGATTATTTGGGAGAGTTCAGTGAAACTTTGATAAATGCAAAACTTTCCTGAAGTTCTCTGCTCTGTTTGATTTTATTTTAAAGTATTTATTTGCTTACAAGTCATTACAATGCGTTGCACGGTGGTTTGTAAAAGTGATGAGCACTGCACTGGTGAATATAAATAATACCTGTGAGACAGAGGAGAACATCCATCATTCTTGTGCACACGTGAGCTTACTCTCAAAGCTTTGTGGAAAAGTAAGACGGAATGATTTTCAGAATGAATGATAGTTGCTATGTGAGCCATGGTTTAAAAGATGATGTACATACACACACCTCCAGGGTTTTGCATTCCTTTTGAACTTGTCCCCCTGGGTGCCCAACAAAATGAACATCACAGGATCACAGAATTATTGAAGCTGGAAAAGACTTCTGAGATCAAGTTCAGCCTATGACCTAACATCACCACAATTAGCTAGACCATGGCACTAAGTGCTATGTCCAGTCTTTTCTTAAACACCTCCAGGAATGGGGACTGCTCTACTTCCCTGGGCAGTCTAACCACCCTTTCTGTGAGCAGCCTTCAGCAAGGAAAGTGTCCTAAAACACGACCTGGAAGGCACTAGCGCTGTGAAAAGAAGCTGCTCGTCACACATAGGGGTCAAGCAGTGAGCCATGTAGCAGGCCCTTCAGTAGTGTCATCAGCAATATGAGAGCTGATCTGTTTGCTCTTTCCTTAGTGCAGCAATGGTTGGGGACCTCTTTGAAATCTCGGGTCAGATTTATAGCAAACACAGGAAAGCCGATGGGCGCTGCACGCTTAAATTAACTTAGTCTGTCTCTTACTGCTCGGTGGCAGTTCCAGCCAATTCTCAAAGCACTCTGATTTCTGGTAAGTTTTTCCCTGCTAAAGCATTACAATAAAATATGTATGACAATGTTTTAGAGGGTTTCAATTCATTGTGTTTTCTCTTCCCTGCACTGTAAGGAACATTAGCTTTCTGAATGGGCCGTTTTGAACGCGCTCTTTGCGGCAGCACTAGGACAATACAGATTGCCTTCAGCCAATTTGGTTGCTTTGTGTATCCAGTCTAGAAAAGCCCCTCATATTTCTTAGCCTTACAGCTGATCTGTAGCATCCTCGATAGGGGTTGGACCTGCACACAGTGCACAGAACGAAATGCTAGGAGCACTTTCTTTAAGCAGATCGGTTTTAGAGTTGCTTATAGATTGAACAGTTAATTACAGCATCATAAACCCTGACAACAGCAAGCCTTTGCTCTTGCTGTCGTTAGGATCTTCAGAGGAAGAAATCACTATTAATTATGGCACATAAAGTGTGCGCGTTGTGTTTGAGGAGATGGGAGTAACCAAGTCCGACACGGATTTTGTCTTTCAACTGTGGTCTGATGCTTCATTAAACTTTTCACACTTGCAGGGACTGAGGAAAACGGTTAAGTGTCTGTAAATAATGGCTTAATTTTTGTAGATAAAATTTTGGTCGGGTTTTTCTTCCTCCACAATGTGCATTTGATTATTTGGAAGGAGCGGGTAAGTGAAAAGATCATGTTTGTGTTCCTTACTGTTAATTCTTACTACTAGCACATCCAAGTGATTTCTTGATCTTGGCTAATGGCTATTATCTCCAGGGCACTCACAATCCCTACATAAACTGCTTTAATCTAGAATCATGGAATCATTAGGGATCGGAAGGGACCTTGAAAGATCATCTAGTCCAGTCCCCCTGCTTGTGATCCCAAAGAACAAATCAGAGTCATAGAATGGATTGGGTTGGAAGGGACCTCCAAAGGGCATCCAGTCCAACCCCCTACAACAAGCTCTATCTAGAACAGCCCAGAGCCCTGCCCAGCCTGACCTTGGTCAAGTAATCTAAAGCACAGGTAACTACTTCTCATGTGAAAGTGTGGTTACCTAACCATGTGATAGCAAACATAGTAGTTAAGCACACATGTAAGCACAGAAATATGCCTGGAGTACTGGGAAAAAGTCTGCAGGTCCTTTATTCTTCCCTGATGGGAAAAAATCATAGAATCATCAGGGATTGGAAGCGGCCTGGAAGGATCATCCAGTCCAATCAGGATCACCCAGACCAGGTCCAGGCAGGCTTCAAATGTCTCCAGAAAAGTTGTCCCCACAAAGCTCCTAGGCAGCTCCTCTAGCACCCCATCACCCTCCCTGGGAAGAAGTTATGGAATCAGTCAGGGTTGGAAGGGACCACAGGATCATCCAGTTCCAAACCCTCTGCCATGGGCAGGGACACCCCACCCTAGAGCAGGCTGGCCAGAGCCTCATCCAGCCCAGCCTTAAACACCCCCGGGGAGGGGACCCCAACCACTTCCCTTGGCAACCCAGTCCACCCCACATAAACACCAGGAACTGATGGAAACTATTGCTGAACGCCGCTGAGACTTCTCTGTTACTTCTACACTCCAGACTTCTATCAGGAAACACAAACCACATCTTTACCTAATGCATTCATTTCAGACCCCTGTTGCCAAACTCCCTGGGCCAAACCACTGGACTTACACTAAAGGTCATGGAGTTTTATGTTTGTTGTAAATGACTGTACAGTGCTAGGGGCAGGGACTCTGTCTGACAAGTTGTAGTGTATCTTAGCTTGCAGAGACCTGTCTGGAACAGCTAAGCAAGTATATAAAGTGCTAATAGTCTGCTACGAGTGATGGTCCAGACTAGATGTAATTTTCTTTCTCCTATAAACTAATAGAGAAGGAACAAGAACAACTTGAGACATGCTGTTCATGCTCTTCTGCACACTCAGTCAAGTGCTTAGGGCTTCAGCATCTGTGCTGAGCTTCTCTGAATAGTTGATAACAGCTAAAATTATACCATGGAAAACTCAAAGTAAGTCTGAAAGTATGTTTTACTTTAGATCTCTCCTCTCTCCCTGCCTTGTATCTGAAGAACGCCCATTTTAGCTGCCACTTTTGACTTCAGCTTTCAAACTTTTGGATGAAATAGTGTTTCCTAGATATAACTCATGTTAGCTTTTCTTTGAAAATTCCTATATCTTACTGGTTTTTGGTCTGATTTTATTTCCCCACGGTATAAATAGAACTGTTAATAATGCTTCACACCCCTGTCAGTTACCGAAGGCAGGGAGTAGTTTTTCATTATAAGCTGTCTTCCATGGCTTTACCCTAAGAAACCCCTGGAACTTGTTCTTTCTCCTGAATTTGCATGCGGGATCTGCGTGGCCACAGGTTAACTTCTGACCGCGTTTCATAACGTGTGAATCAGGCTTCTCATTTAGTTGTTAATAAAAGGTGGGAGCGAAGGGTGACACAATGATGGATGCCTGTACCGCGGTGTGTCAGAGCTTTTCAGTTGCTTGTCTTTCTGCATTCCTAAGTGCCAACGAGCTCAAACAAAAGGACGTTTCTATTTCCTAGCTTTGGCAAAACTGAAGTCTGGATGTTTGTAAAAGACCAATGGCCACTGTCTCCCTTAGCACCTGACTTATTCCGGTAACCGGCTTCTGATGCATCTCAAGAGGTTTAACAATGGAGCAAAATGGAGCCATAAACTTGGACAAATGGAAAACAATTCTACATGCTGAGTGGCATGAGCTGGATGTCAGGTGTTTAGGGTTACTTGGTTGGTTTTAGGTTGGACTGGATGATCTTTAAGGTCTTTTCCAGCCTCATCAGTACTGTGATGCTGTGATACGTTTCTGTTGCAGGCAATAGCAAGGAGGTGTGGTATTGTTTTGTCCCAGAAGACGCTGATTTCTTATGAATTAAAGGTACTCAAAGTGTGTAAAGCATCACTTTACATCCCTTCTGTTTTGTTTATAAAGGAAAAGGGTAGTGTAGATGATCTTGTGTCCTTTCAGATGGTGGAAACCCCTAGTTCCATGGCATCAAATCAGCCTCCAACTAGAACCCAGCACACTGTGCAGCTCCTGCCTGTGGAAAGGTTCTCCCTTTTGGTCATTTGAGATCTTATTAGTCTTTCTTCTAAGAAATTTCTACGGTCAGAAGAAGAGTATGTTCACACCAAAATGTTCTGCTGCACTTTTGAAGGCAAGGTAGCAGTGTCACTAATACTGTGTGCAGATGCCCACAGGCTCCTTGGTTCTAGCAGGGTTGTCCTGCTGCTTGGGCTGAGGAGCTGGCTCTGCATACAGAAGGGCTGTGCCAGTTCAGTGCTGGCATCACTCATTCCTTGAGGTACAGTGATCAGCTGGGCAGGGTTGCTCCAGGGGTGCACTTGGAACCTCACCAAAGGCTCCAACAGGCTAGTTAGCAGCTCTGAGTTTGTGCTATATTCTGTAACTAGGATATATAAATAAGCCTTAAAACTAGCGATTTTGGTGTCTTGTGATGAGGTTTAGTTTTCCCCTGCTAATTCCTTTGCAAGCTTTCAGGTGTATTTCAGGTTATTCTGCCTTGATTTTCTCTCTAATGTATTTTATGTTCCTTCTTTTCCATTCAGCTGAACAGCACTGAACTGCTGTGCCTTCTTGATACGTGCTTGCCTGTGTCAAGATGTAAACCCCTTTTTCTGCTTACTCAGGCAGCACACCCTGCACTGTCTGATTGCAGCTATACAGACTTCCAGACAGCTTTAATTTGTCCCTTGTTTGAATCTTATGGCTGTGGAAGACAGTGGGTGTTGCTGTTTCAGCTGGGATAGAGTTAATATTCTTCATTGTACACTGGTGTGTTTTGGATTTAGGATGAGAGCAGTGCTGATAACTGATGTTTTACTTGTTGCTGAACATTGATTATACAGAATCAAGGACTTTACAGCTTCTCATCCTGCCCTGCCAGTGATGTGGCTGGGGTGCATAAGAAGCTGTGAGGGGACACAGCCAAGACAGCTTGCCAAAAGGCTATTACATGCCATATGACATCATGCTGAGCAATAAAGTAAGAGAGCTGTTGGAGGGGTGGTGACCTGCTATTTAGCAACTGGTTGTGCGTTGTTCAGCAGGCGGTGAACAACTGCAGTGTGCAGCACTTTTGTTGTACAGCCTTTATTTTCCCTTCCCTTCCTGTCCTATTCAACTGTTTTTATCTCAACCAATTGGTTTAACCTTTTTTTTTCCATACTCCCCCCCCCATCCCACTGCAGGGAGTGAGAAAATATCTGTGTGGTGGTTAGCTGCCTGCTGGGTTAAACCACAACACTGGGTCTTCTCTATTGAGCAAATGCTACTATGATGATTTACAGCCAATTTCTGTGTGATATTTTTATGCTTCATGTTCACATTGAGCTTGATTGCAGTCTTCTACTGATGTCTCCTGGGAAGGCTACGTTTGAGTTCCATTACAAATGAACTAAATAAAGCAGAGTCAGATTTGGAAGGGGCTACCTAAAACCTCCCTGGAGTTTTGCTGTGTGCTTTCTTGGCACACCCTGATGAAGGGGGAATGACGGTTGTAACTGCTGATTTGTGACTGAGAAATGATCTGGAGGGCAAGAAGGGGTTAAACTGTGTGGAATCAGGAATGCCAGAGAAGGAGGACTCCTTGCCAGGGAGTGAAGTTTCCATTGATGCCAGGAAAGGTGTTTCAGCAGAGTGTGTATCCATCCTGGAATGGGACTACTCAGGGTCCACATTTGGGCAGCCATGCTGGGCTGGGGGATGGCTCCACGGCAGGCTGAGATGCCTCATGCAGTAGCTTTAGGGATTGGTGCTGGTGAAACTGTATATAAGGAATCTTCTTGTGATGCATTTCTACAGTCTTCATGCAGAACCAAGTGTTGTGGTAGAACTTTGCCCAATTATTTGTTCACAGAATGTGTATTTACATCTATATCAAGTATCAGTAAAGAAGATACTGCTTCTACTAAAGTCAGTGATGAGTTTTTCAGTGACTCACACAGGGAGAGCACACATAAACTCTTTCAAGTCCTCTCCTCCAATATTCAGTGAGTTCTCTGAAGTTCTTTTGTTCACTGAGTGTGTTGAATACCTGTTTGTTTATTTGTCCTTAGACAGCTGTTAAAATTTACTGAATCTCCCCATTTACTTGTTCTGCCCAGCCAGGACCCTTCTCATCCTCCTCTAACCTTCAGAATTGTTTTTACTGCAAGTCTGAGTTACCTGTGGTTATGTAAGAATGAGACAGCTCCTCTGTCTTCACCTCTTTCCAGTGAAATCGGTACTCAGACAGCAGCAAGCTTTTGCTTTCATGGCCCAGGGTCTGCATGCCTTTACCATTGCTAGTGACAAGGTACTAGAATTTAATTCACATTTGCTAGCAGATCATTCATCCAAGCTGAAATGTGATGTAGAGGGGGTTGATTTACAGGGGTTGGTGGAGTGAGGTTACGCTTCTGTTGAGATTGTAGCATCCACAAGGCAGGGATAACCATAGAGGTGTGTAGGGATAGTTATTGTGAAGGTATAGGTATATTGTAGGTATAGTTACTGTGAAGAGAACAATCATCTGGCAATGACAGAGAAAGTAAAGACATTGCTAAACCTCTGTGTCAGAGAGGGAATTTCATCACAGGGATGGTAGAAATAGGCTTTGAAAATACAGTCACACTCAAAGGTTTGAAAATGCTACTGCTACATCTGGACATTTCTTGAGAGGAAAAAACTGTGTGTCTATGAGCAATCCTTTCCCAGTTTAGATAAAAAGTTGGTGTCAAAATCTTGCTGGGTATGTAACAGAATCTATGTGGTACTAACATGATCCTCATTCCACTGTCGGACCTTCAGGGATCTGGGACAACCAAGATGATACATGATGTGACTTCTTTTCAGTCATGCTGATTAAAAAGCCCCAGATGAAGAGAGGGTGCTGACCTGTATGTACTTGGAGGAAGAAGCACGCATAGATATATCGTGTTTCTGGGTGTATTTATTGCTGCATAGGAAGGATGAAGAGTGTTCTCCCTTTAAATCACAGCTCAACTCTCAAAACAGCAGCTATGTTTACTTAGGTCATGCGCAAATTCTTTTGCTGGGCAGGTGGTTTTGCTGATCCAGAAGTGGTGCAGATGCAACTCAAAACACATGTCTTTTACAATCTGAGCAAATACTGGTGGAGGTTGTTGAAAATATTTCCTTGATTCTAGCCATTATGCCTTCTCTTGACTTTTGCAAACTCTTGAATCATGAATAGCAAGAAAATGATGCTGCTAATGTAGTGAAGTTTTCTTTTGTACATTACCCTAGGAGGGATTTAACTTTCTCTCGATGCACACGCAGTAAGGAATTCAGCTTCTGTTATTGTTCCACGAGCAGATAAGAAACAGCTTAGTCAGAGTGTCCCATTTGTACCTGTTGAGCTGAGAAGCTTGAGAAACATCTGGTTTTGTCTGGTTTCCAGACAAAAATTGCATAGTCACTGATAACCTCGTATTGAATTTCCCTGGGACTGAAGTAGTGTAATTAATAAATCATGTGTAACAACAGTATTCCATCTTCAAAATGTGCCTTCTGCTTCAGCACGTAGTAAATTGTGGGGTTTTAACATCCCGCCTGGCTGTGTTCCTGTGCTACTTGGTCTAGGTGATCCTGCTGTGGCAGGGGTATTGGACTGATGATCTTTTGAGGTCCCTTCTGATCCCTAAGGATTCTATGAGCATGTGTTTAAGGCTTGAGTGGTGAAGGCTAAGGTGTGGTCAGAAGCACAGCACTGGAGCATCTTGTAAGTAGGAATGTGCAGACTTCATCCTAAAAAAGTGTGTCACTGCCCTTATAGAGAAAAGAATTCTTGGTGTAGTGTGTACCCAGTATAAATCACAAACATCTGGCAGTGTAAAACAGAGACCTGCTCTTCTGTAAATGGAGAAAGGATAGTTTTGCCAGTCCCCTCTCTACAGGACTTCTGGGCTGTACCAGTGTTCGACCTTCCCCTGGGAAGCTGAGCACCAACAGGGCATCCAGTGTCTTGGTGCTGAAGGCAGTAGATGGTGAGGGACATGGCTCTGACTTGTAAGCACTAAGTCACCTGTTCCTGAGAAGGTCACTTGTCTTTAACACCCTGCAGTATCCTATACTACCATGTGTGGTGTGATAAAGCTGCCAGCACAATGGTAACATGGTCTGTCCTGGGTGAGGCATGTTAAACCAAGTGAGTTGGAAGATTACAGGGATAATAGATTTGCCTGGCTCGGAGACTGTACTTCTTAAAATATCAGTTGCATTCTTCCACCTTATCCCTCAGAAGCAGATGGACCGATGTCCATACCCTTTGGTTTAACTTTTTCCAGAGCATAATGTAACCTGTACTTTAGCCTCAGGTCCAATCAAGGTTAATTTGTATTTGCAAATCTCAATGCAAGAAACAAAATGTGTCTGTCCATCAGTGAAACACCCAAGATGTTTTTTCCTACTCAAATCTAGCAGTAACTTTCCGGGTAGTGATTTACTCCAAATGAAACAGAGTATTTTTGTGATGCTATTGCTCATCGCAGCTGTAGGTTACCTAAATAGGCATTATATCCATTACTGTTCTGTTACACAGTTCAATACAGCTATTATGTTCCACAGAAATGGGAAAACATGTATATTATGAGTAGCGAGAAAACCAGCAGGTTGATAATTGCTCTGTGCTCACTAATGTGAATTACTAGTTGGCTCATCTATAATTGTAATTAACATCTCCTGCCTCAGCTATGCAATTAGCTGATGTTGCTACAGATTTTTGGTATATATTTAATCTTTATCGCCTTTCTCTGGCCTGCTCTTGTGTTAAATTTGTAAGAAAATGTACAAGCTATACGTGGAGCTGCCGTGGCAGTTACTCATTAGTCTCATGAGGCCCATGAACACAGGCTGGCTACGTCTCCAGGGAATTCACAGTCAACACTCTCCATCCTGGTTTAGTAAATGTGCCTGCTGTGTATCCTTTCGCATTTGCTCTATCTGCTGTAGCTTAATTTGAATTAATGTGGTGAGCTTCCTGTGCCTACAGTCACTTTAGGAACTCTTCCTCTAGATACCGTGTTTTGGGAAGTCCCAAACAGAGCATGTAAGAAATCCTGGGGCAAAACCCATTTCCACTAGAAAGGTTTTGAGGGCAGGGGTCCAAAAATCCCAGCTTAGCTAGGATGAGGTGCAACCTGCCACCTTGCCTACCTGGCTGATTTCCAGCTTCCAGGCTGCAGAGCTGTCCAGCTCTTGGGAGCCCACAGGGTGAGTGGTCACCAAGTTCATGTCCCTCTACTTCCCACTCCTTCAGCCTTGGATCTCCAGGGACACAGGGCTGTCCTGCTCCTGCAGCCTGCCAGCTGCCTGGCAGCTCACTGCTTTGGAGGGGTTGCCAGTGGCCAGCCTTGGCAGGCAGCTCTCCTGTCCTGGCAGCCACTTTGGCTGTGGGGCTGCCCAGCATTTCTGCCTCTGTGCTGCACAGTCTTCCCTGCCAGATGGGCAGGAAGGAGGTAGCTCCCAGCATGGCCATTTCCCTCGGCAATCTGGGAACCTGGGGTCTCTGGAAGAACGTTTTAGTTTTGAAAGAAAACGTATACGGGCAAGTTAACACGAGGATGAACCTGCAGCATGTTGCTGGCCATGATTTGTTCTGCACGAGGACTCACTCCCTTGGTGTCCAGGCACAGAGCTGCTGCGATCTCTCTCATTCCACCTAGAGGCTTGCTTACCAGTGCAGAACAGTGCGTGGACCGTGCCAACACAGCCTAGCTCATTGTAGGGCTTCTCTGTTCCTACAGCATTTCTGCTGCTTTATATTGTTGAAAAATTAACTGTGGTTAAAACTGTGCATAACATTGGTGGAATTTCTGTCTGGTGCACCAAAACCACGTCCTTAAAGCAAACAGAAGTAAGAAAGACACTTCCATGGGCTCATGACCATGAAAGAAGCCCTTCAGACACTCTTCCTGCAGAGTCTAGTGGTGGTTCTGACCTAGGAAATACAGGAAAATAGATGGGAGTTCAGTCCGGTTCTGTTCAGCTCGGAGAGAAGAGTTTTTGACACTAGGTGGTACTGCAGACAAAGGCCAACATTTGCAGCCTTTGATGATGGGGGATCAGCAGCTCCAACCCTGGCATCTGATTTGGTAGCCTGATTATTGGCTTTCACCGCTTATACGATGCCTGAGATAAATATATTCTATTAGACCAGTTTTCAGACCCCTGTACTGCCTGACTTCTTGCTCCCTGCAAAATTTATCTTCGTTACCAGTCAGGCAATCCTTCAAAAACCTGTGGCATTATTTAGCACTGTTTAGGTGCAGATCTACACCGGATACCACGTGCTAATACGAAAAGACACGCAAAACATTTTGAGCCCTCAGTGTTCAGTTCTGAGAATACAGTTCTCAGGAGCAACGCAGCGATTATTTTGCTGCTTCAGCTGCTCCCTCCACACTTTTCACTGCATCGTATGTCTTACGGCTTTATGTAAAGCATGGCCATCCATCTATCAACGGCGTTTCCGAGGATGCTCTCCTTAACACCAGCCTCCTCTTTCAGATGGATGAACGTGTTACTTTTGCGCCGTTTCTGCTTTGGCTTTTTTTCATTCCTGTTTCTCTGCAGCTGCCTCAGCCTCAGTCAGTGACAGATCAGGGCTCTCTACCTCTCCTCGGAATGCGCTGTACGTGTTTGGGAAAGCAGCCTTACATTCATTACTCGAGCCTGTAGAAGCCATTAGATGTGAATTTTGCTGAAAGGGAAGGAAGGAGTGGAACTTCTTTGTGTGGTGAAATGTGTTTGATGGCAGAAGTGAGGGAACTCTAACCTTGAAAAATCCACGAGTAGTTTTTAAACTTTATTCCATTTCTTGTTTTTAATGGCTTTGAACAATCAAGGTCTTTACTGTTTTTATCACTGCAGAAGTTAAAATCAATGTGCACTAGCTATCTCTTCAGATGCATCACAATGAACTGCCTGCTGATCCCTTATCATTCCAAACACCCTTAAAATGTGTTTTATGAAAATACTTTATGCAGAAGATGACACTAAAGTGGCAGCAACAACACAAGGTGGCTGTTTTTCTCCTGAACAGCGTATAAGCGGTGCTAAAACTACACTGTTACATGTACAACATCTACCATCAACAGATTTAATGCTGAAAAGATTGATTAAGATATTGACAAGCAATTGAACAGCAGATAGCTCACTTTTGGGTGCTGTATGAATAAATACCAACAAGATGAAAGCTTTGTTCAGATCATTTTAAAAAAATAAGGGAGAGTAATAAAAAGTATTCAGTGTTTTTCCCAAACCAGTGACACTTTCTGATTTAGCTTTGTTAGTGGTATATACACAAGTATGTACACCTGTTTAAAGATGATCTTGTACTGAGGGAAACTGGAAATTCAGGCAGTTGAGTTTGTTTTGAATTGTATTTCATCCGTCTTTCCCACTGTACATACGAGAAAAGGATAAGTAGAAATGGACATAGAGAAAATATTTCTTGGGATACAGCTCTGTGCTCCACCGTGAATTGTTTATAGCAGAGGATGGAAATCCTGAATAACATCTAACAGCTAAATAGAATCATAGAATCATTAGGGACCTCAAAAGATCATCCAGTCCAATCCCCCCGCCACAGCAGGATCACCTAGACCAAGTCGCACAGGAACACAGCCAGGCGGTCTGGAATGTCTCCAGAAAAGGAGACTCCACAACCCCCCTGGGCAGCCTGTTCCAGTGCTCCATTACCCTCATTGGGAAGAAGGTCCTGCTGATGTTGATAGGGAACCTCCTGTGTTCCAGCTGGCACCCATTTCCCCTTGTCCTGTCATCAGATGACCTTGAGAAGAGCCTGGCTCCATCTTCCTGACACCCACCCCACCACCCACTCGCATATTTGTAGACATGAATGATGTCCCCCCTCAGCCTCCTCTTCTCCAAGCTCAAGAGACCCAGCTCCCTCAGCCTTTCCTCATAAGGGAGGTGTTCTACTTCCTTCATCATCTTTGTTGCTCTATGCCTGCTTTTGAAAGTGAGGGGGAAGTGGAGCTAGATGAGGTCAAACATACATGTGTTCTTTCCTGCACAGTAGGGAGCTGGAAGCACTGTCTCTGCAGGTGTTCAAGAAACAGATAGGCAGTGTTTCAGGAGACAATTTAGTGGTTGGGGGTTGTAGAGTGGACGCTTGGACTTGAAGATCTTTTCTGACCTTGATGGTTCTATGATTCTATTAATTTCTAACTATGTGAAGCTGCAAGGTGAGATGTAGCGTGAGCTGTGAAGTTTGTATGGTGAATCCCGGGTGTATGTAGCAGACCTAGGCATCACTGGTTGTAGGCTGGCATTATGAAGGGATGAGATTCACCCATTAGGGTTCATTTGCCTCATCATCTTCTCCTAAGACCTAAGATCACAAAGAGTTAGTACTAAATTGTGACTTTACAACTTTCCCAGGTTTCTGTGTGTTGTGAGAAGGGAAGCTCTTGTGGCAGCTGATGGAAGCGTTATCCAAAATCAAACATGATGTTCCTGAAGGAAAGAACAGAGCAGTGACAGCTGCCACAACCCTTCACAGCGAGCACCATGCTCTGCAGGCTGACTAGGTTGGGCAGCTGGAACCATCGCTTCACTCCTTTGCTTTGTGGGTCCAAGCACTTCTGCTGGTTTTGAGTGCTCTGGGTTTTATTTGCTGAGAGATTAGACCACGTCCGTTTTTTGTCTAGATGCTAAGATTTTGGGGAAAGAAACAACCTTCACATAACCACGCAGGACAGCCACTGACATGCTCGTAATGTAGCTACTGAGGTCATTCTTACTGTAACCTGATTAGCTTTACTGCATGAAGGGTTAATGTCTGCTTTCATATGTATTGTGCTCGCTTTTGCTTTTATTTAAAAGGAGATTAAATGTCTCCTAAAGTACATGGAATTATTAAAAGTAATATTTGGAGAAAGGGTTGAGAGAGAGAGAGAGATGGTATTCAACTAATTGGAGTTAGGCAGCAGATTATAAATGAAATCAATATAGCAAGAGGACAGTGAGCTCATTGCGTTTTAATTGAATGACAAAACACCTACCCCAAATTAACTCAAAACTATAGTGCTAAACTCTGCTTCGTAAAGACAAATCCCATTGCAAACTCATAGCTTCAGCTTGCTTCTCTGTGTGCTCCTGGCTCCTGAGCAGGTTCTCCTCAAGGACACAGCTGCATTCTGCAAAGTGGTGACTCTGAGCTTCAAAGGCACTTAAGCTCCATTGATTTCAAGTACTGAAATATTTTAGAGACAGAGTTTTAAGTAACTAACCCTCATTGACTTTCCATTAGGATCTTCAGTTATAACCTGCAGAATGCTGAGTATTCCTAATATTCAGTGAGTGGCCACAGCTCTCTCTAAAGACAATTGGGTTTGAGGCTGCCCAACACCTTATAAACCCGCTCAGCAGTTTGCCACGCGGAGCTTTTAACCTCTTTCTGTCAGGTTGCTATAATCACTTTGAAAATTCACGGCTGCTTTTGGAAAGGCTTGCAGAGCCTGAGCGTGCAGCTTTGGTATGGGACGCGAAGAGTGCTTCAGTAACAGGAAGACTTTATAATAGACAGCCAGACATAATCACGTTATTAGGAGTCTCTCCTAACAGCTGAGAGAAGGCTTTGTTGTTCTCTAGCAGTTTATTCACCTTTAAAAAGTGATCATTCTGTCTCTCTTAAAGAACCCCAGCCTTCCACTATATAAATAGCACTTGGAGTGCTGCAGAGAACTGACTCCACATGCCATAACACGGCATTGTGTCAATCCAGCTGCCAACTGCACTGCTTGTCCGCACTTCTGGCATAATAAAAATCTTTGAGAGCTTTTCTATCTTAATGAAAAACAACCCTGTGGTTGCTCAGGCACTGGAACAGGCTGTCCAGGGAGGTGATGGAGTTGCTGTCCCTTGAAGTGCTCAAAAACATGTAGGTGTGGCCCTGGGAAATGTGGTTTGGTGGCCATGGTGAGGTTGATGGTCTTAGAGGTCTCTTCCAACCTTAATGATTCTCTGATTCTATGCATCTATGAAAGAATCCCTCTTAAAAAGAGCTGAATCAGTGAATTTTGAAGTGTATAATTTTTTAGCCTTCTCCCTGAAATGGGCACTAGAGCTGGGCATCAGGCGTGAAGGCTCCCTGAGTGGAGCAGGAGAAAGGTGAGGCATCACGGGACAGGATGGCACAGATACGGTGTGTTTACAGAGTAACTGGAATTATTTTGATTGGAAAAATTCAGGGATCGTGACTCCATCATGTACCAGGAGAGGACTGACCTGGTGGAGAGCAGTGTAGGAGAAGGGGACCTGAGAGTCCTAGTGGACAGCAGGATGACTCTGAGCCAGCAATGTGCTCTTGTGGCCAAGAAGGCCAACAGCATCCTGGGGGGGGATCAGAAGTGGGGNGGGGGAACCTCATTCATGTCTACAAATATGTGAGGGGTGGGTGTCAGGAGGATGGAGCCAGGCTCTTCTCAAGGTCATCTGATGACAGGAAAAGGGGAAATGGGTGCCAGCTGGAACACAGGAGGTTCCCTATCAACATCAGCAGGACCTTCTTCCCAATGAGGGTAATGGAGCACTGGAACAGGCTGCCCAGGGGGCTTGTGGAGTCTCCTTCTCTGGAGATGTTCCAGACCTGCCTGGCTGTGTTCCTGTGTGACTTGGTCTAGGTGATCCTGTTGTGACAGGGGGATTGGACTGGATGATCTTTTGAGGTCCCTTCTGATCCCTATTGATTCTGTGATTCTACTGTCTGCTCTCCTGTGACAGTAATTTGTAAATTAGCAGTGACAGTAATTTTTTTCAAGTATTTGATGATTCCTTGACTTTGCAAATATTCTTTAATTCCTTCTGAAGTAGTTCATGGCAGACTCTATATGTTAATCAGTTTGAATATCTAAAATAAACTTTGCAGAAAGCCTTCCAGGCAGATGTAGCTTTTGGCCATGAATAACTGGAATAAGTTCAGATAATTCTTGACACTTTAAAGTTCAGTCTGAATGTCAGAGCTAAGGAAAGTTTGGTTTGGCTATGAGCAGCAATTGAATAGTAAAACAACAGTAGTGTTTGTAGAGAAAGCGAGGATATTTCGGACTGTCTTAGTGATTTGACTTGAAAATTGTGGTACTTTGGGAGGTACTGCATTAATATTAGGTGCATTTTAATAACAGTCTAATTCAGCTTCTCCATCCCTACTGGGACTCAAACAAGCCACTTTCTTGTGAATTAGCATTAATAAGTCTTCAATAGATTTGGCCATGCAATAATTAATAACTGACTTGTTCTTGCCAGTGAAACAAGTGGGCTTCATGCCGCGTGCTGAGCTGTGAGGCCGTGTATCATGTCAACCATTTATCAGCACTGACTGCACAACACATTTGAAATAATATAATCAGGGTACCCCAAACCTTTAGATACTACTTGTGAATGCTTCAGCCTTCTGCAGACGAACAGCTGAGAGACACGGCACCATGTACCTACAGTGATAAGCAGACATTAAAATTGGCTGCTCCTGCATAATCTGAGTTCAGCTTCCTTCTCTGCAATGTACAGTGATTTATGAGGCAAGCATGCTGTTCGCTTTCTAATATTTATAATCAGCTTAAAAGCATTTACAAACATGTGGCACATCACTGTAATAATTCTTACCCAACAGGTGAAGTGAGAAGGAAAAACTCTGCTGCCACTGCAGTACCGTCTGCTTCTGTTTAGGTGTGACTTTCCTGTGTCTGAAAGGAGCTGTAAAGGGGAGCCAGTACAGAGCCTCTAGGTTAGTGCTCCTTTCCTATGGTGTGTTTGGATGGAGAACATCTGCACAGCCATCTAATCTCCCCACTTTCTCCTGAAGTTCAGTTGTTGAGTGCATTTGATGCTGTTGGTTATCACTGATGCGTTCGTGCTGCTGGGGTCTACCTAGTGGTCAGGGTCCCTGTGTGCAGTGTTGTGTAGACACAATCTCTGGAGATGGAGTCTGCTCACAGCGTTAAATAAATGCACTTACTGCTTTAAACAGTTCTTTGCAAGGACAGTGCTGTTATGCCCAGCAGATTAATTTGGCACCACCTGTATTTGTCTCCATCAATGGATCCCTTCTCTATTCATTAAGCTCTTTCTGCAAGAAAATTTCTCACAGAGACCTGAAGTATGCCCTCATTAGAGAATTGGTACAACTGCTTTTCCTCCACTTGGCTGGGCTCCCATTCCCTTTTCTAAGGACTGTTGCTGTCTTTTGGGCTTTATTTCCTCAGAGACTATTCCAAACTACTACTTTTCTTCTGAGCCTCTACATCCTCTCTGTCTCTCCTTGGGCAACTGCCTTTTCTGCATAGCCCTTTGATTTCTCTTTCTTCTCTCAGCTTTCACTCAGGTTTTAGCTATTTGTGATCTCATTCTTCAGACCTCAGGGGGAATTCTTTTAGGGGATAATGGGACAATTTCAGTTGCTCTGCACATACTACATTAACAACATGAGAGGCAGGAGTGGTTTTGTAGAGAGCGGTTACAAACAGATGCACTGAAGTGTCTTGACATTTTAGACCTACCTTTTCATAGTCCTTTCCTGACAATATTGGACATGTCTAGCTTTTTTCTTGATCTCTCCTTTCTCCTCCTTAATTTCCTTGAATGACAAGAATAAAGAAGTAAGACCTCATGCTTTACAAGGCAAATCTATTTCTGAACCACTTGGGTCAAAGCATTTCACAGTTGAACCATATGCTGTCCCCACAGAGGTTTCTTTTCCCCAGCACTTTAGCCCCAAATCTGTGATGTGTTCACTGATTTTCTCAAGAGCGTGTTCTCTGACGCATCGTGGGTTGAACAGAAGACCACACCGGTGCAGTGAATTCTTCCCAAACAGATGTTGGCAAGCAGCACGGTCCGTGCTCAGGGGCTCCGTTTACACCTAGTTAAGGCAGTGACTAAAAATGTTTAAATAGTGGTTCAGATTACTCACTGTCTCAGCTGCACTGAGAAGCACAAGAAATGTGTGCGTTTGCTGATCGGCCCTGTAACAAAGCTCACAGAATTGCCAGTGAAGAGCAAATTAACTGGAAGGCTGCTGCCAGCTACATCGAATATGTGCTCTTCTTTTAAACCTCTGAGATCAATAACGTACATCTGATGGCAGAATAGAATCAGTGTCCTGAGCTGAGCCTGTGCTATTCATTTTGTCTCGCTGAACCTCATCCCTGACTCATCAGCAGAGCTTGACTTCCCTTGTTGCGCGGCCCCGTGGTGGTGTTTTTCTCGTGTATGTGATGTAAGTCAGTATCCACGGAGGGCTAGAGTAACTGCCAAGCAGCATTTATTTAAACCATGAGCTGAGTGAAGGTTTTGATGGGAAAAGTGTCTTGTATGAAAATGCAGATCTCTCTGAACCATTTACAAACAAGCCCGTGATCACAAACGGTTCATCTGGGAGCGGCATCTCATAAATAACCCCGTTGAGAGGTACACTTGAGAATATTAGTTGTCTCATGTATCACACTCTTACGTTTGCTCTGCACCCGAAGATACTGCATGTTGGTTTTATTTTATTTGGCTAGTGGCATTGTGATGATGCTTCCTGTAGCATAATGCATGGTGAAGCAGGATAAAGACACTCTTCAGCCGCCTTATGATTTTTCTCTCTCTTCAAGTGTGCTATCAGTGCAAAGCAGACATCTCTTGGCTATCTCTCTCCTCTTTTCCTCCCTGTTCATCATGCAGTGCTGTGGTAAGGAATGGCCGGGCCATGTAAATTAGATAGAAGAAAGGAAGTTACTTCAATCGTGTGGTATCGCAATGCTTTTGGATGTTACACGTTCAATAGATGTAAAAAGTAATTGAAAGCGCAGAAAGACAGGCGATTACTGGAGTTTCCTTTATAGTCAGTGCAAAGAAATGTCTTCTGCTGGCAGGTCATTTGACAGAGATGTAGATATGCAAAATAATTAATAAGAATTACATCTTGAAGAGTTTACAGGGGGGGGTGTGGAGTCTCCTTCTCTGGAGACATTCAAGACCCGCCTGGATGTGTTCCTGTGCGACTTGGTCTGGGTGATCCTGCTGTGGCAGGGGGATTGGACTGGATGATCTTTCGAGGTCCCTTCTGATCCCTAGTGATTCTATGATTCTGCTTCTTCCCATTGTCTGTAAAGGGGCACTAATGAAAAAGCTTCAGACTCCAACAGTACCAAGTCTAACACTAATTCTGACACTAATGGAATTCTGCTGCCTAAACTTAGACGTTGTGTTTTGTCTCAAGGGTCTCAGACATCCTCAGCCACAATTGCTAGTGAAGAAAGATAGAGGTTTCTAGTAGATTCTGTGTTGTTCCTGCTAATTTCCTGTTGGTGGCTGGGATATCCTGAAAGATCTCTAGACAGCCAAGTTCAGACAACAGTTTAACTTCTCAGATATCTAAAATGAAGGGTACTAATTCTGCATTCAATGATAAAATTATCCTTAGGGGTTAAACCAGTTGCCTCAGTAAGACTTTTACATTTGAAATAAATAGTCAGTAGAATCTGGGTCTCTGATTTGACTAATGAATTTATTAGCTGAATTTATTACCATAATGAAAGCAACGGGTTAGGGGTTGATTTTGTTAGCCTGCTGAAAAAGATATATAAAGTGTAATGCATAACTATCGTGGTAGTGGCTGGCATGAAGGCAGAATCAGATCCCACAGAAAATATTCCCGACTCCAATGATAAAATGCAAATTCCTTTCTGTGAATTTAAGGAAACTATGGAGTGTTATTTGTTAGTGCAGAGCAACGGTCCATGAAATAATCCACATGCCAAAAGGAGAGCAAACCTCTCTTGTTACTACTGTTCTTGTAAGAAGCGTAAGTCACATCTGTTTAAAGATGTACTTTGATCTCTCTGTTGGCATTCCATACCTTTATTTACACCACATATCCGAGTTTTCCAGTTGAGACTGTGTGTATTTAATCCTAGACTGCTTGTGGCCAGCAAACTAGCACCATTCAGCTGCTTGCTCACTCCTGCCCACTCAGTGGGATGGGGAGGAGAACTGAAATAATCTCAGCCGTCGAGGTTTACTTAAAGCAGATCAGAATTGAAGAACAGTTGTTAATAGTTGTTCATTTCTGGGGTCCTTACTGCAAGGACATTGAAGTGCTGGAATGTGTCCAGAGAAGGGGTAGGGGGCTCATGAAGGGTCTGGAGCACAAGTCCTGTGAAGAGCAGTTGAGGGAACGGGAACTGTTTTGCCTAGAGAAAAGGAGGCTGAGAAGAGACCTTATTGCTCTCTACAATTACCTGAAAGGAGCTTGGAGAGAGGAGTAGGTCAGCTGGTCAGCCTCTTCTCCCATGTAACAAATCACTGCACTGAAGGAAATGGATGCTAGCTGTGTCAGGGGAGGTTTAGACTGGATGTTAGGAAGTGGGACACCTCCTTTACGAGGAGAGGCTGAGGGAGCTGGGTCTCTTGAGCTTGGAGAAGAGGAAGCTAAGGGGTGGCCTCATAAATGTCTATAAATATGTGAGGGGTGGGTGTCAGGAGGATGGAGCCAGGCTAAAGTGGTTACTGGTGATGTAGGTACATGTGTACCGTTCCATTTAAGATACAAGGCAAGGTCATTTGCCATGTCTTGCAGTGCTTCAGTAGAATTCATATTTATACTACTGCAAGTGTCAGGATTTGTTTATGATAGCCTAGCAGAACAAGGAAAAATAAAAGGCAAAGGAATGCATTTCATATCTTTAGCAATGCTGCACAGTCTTCAAACAGAAATCCTGAAACCAGAGTCCCTACCCTCTCTCGGATATGGTCTTGTCAGGCTGGATGTAAACAGCCTCACGGACTGTCTCTCACCATTCCAGGTTGTCTCCATATGTTTCACCAGGCTGTGGCTGCCCTTGTAAGCTTATTAAGCTCATTTTAAAGTTAGATTTTTATAATATAACATCATTCAGGACTACGGGGAGATTTGATTATGGTAATTTCTTAGCAAGTGACTCTGGAAATGTAAATCCTTCTAACCCACTTCCTGTATGCATTGTCCTTTTGATGCCTAGTTCTCTTTGCCTTAAGATATAACACGCTCCTCTTGAAGAACACATTTAGCGTGTGTGATCAAATGTAGATACTCTAGCACCTTTGTGAATTAGTCACCTGAAACTCCCTTTATAATCACTGCAGAGAATTAGGCCTCCCCAGGGTGTGATGTAGCTTAGCCTACAGTACACTCTGGAAATGGAGTAGATGAATGACTCCCTCACAATGTGCCTGTTGCTCCGCATCGATCGTATGGGAAGGCGAGAGTCACGCTCGGATGTAAATGTCCACGCTGCAGCTATTTGAACTTAGGGAAAATAAATTCTACCATGAAAATCAGCTGCCTGGTTTCTTATTAGAGTTTGTTTTCACAGAAGACATTCCCAAAGCAATTGAAATTGTTACTGAATTTTTCTATGTGCTGCTGCATGTGGTAAAAGGGAATTTTCACACTTGGATAATTCCGGCTCTAACTCTGAAGAAATCATTGCTTTGAGTTGGGCTGAACACCCTGTTAGCAGAGTGTGCGTTGCTCGTGCTTCATGTAGTATCAGCATGTGTGGGGCTAGTCCTGTATCTCCAAGCAATGATTTAGGACAGAATTGTTTAAGTATCTTGAGGCCAAATTTCCCAGTACATTTTCAGGATGCTTTATAATAACCATAACACCCCCACGCACCAGGATAGGTGAGGGGTTAACCTGCTGCTCTGCAGAGAAGACCCTGAAGGTGCTGGTGGACAAATTAGCCATGAGCCAGCAGTGTGGTCCTGTGTGCAAGAAGGCAGATGTTATCCTGGCTGCATTAAGAAGAATGTGGCCAGTGAGTCAAGAGAGTCATCCTCCCTCTCTGTTCTGCCTTGGTGAGGCCACATCTGCTGCACTGTGCCCAGTTCTGGACTCCCCAGTTCAAGACAGATGGGGAACTGCTGGAGAGAATCCAGTGGAGAGCTGCAAAGATGCTGAGGGGAGTGAAGCATCTCTCCTCCAAGGAGAGGTTGAGAGAACTGGGTCCATTTAACCTGGAAAAGGCTAAAAGAGGATGTTATCAGTGCTCATAAATATCTTACGGGTGGTGGCAAGAGACTGGGCCCAGACTTTTTTCGGTGATGTCCTGTAACGGCACAAGGAGCAGTGGCCCCAAACTGGAGCAGAGGTTCTTCCACCAGAACATAAGGAAGGGATTCTTTACTTGGAGGCCGAGAAAGATGGTGGAGTCTCCCCTGGAGGCAGTCATAACCTGCCTGGGTACATTCCTGTGCAACCTGCTCTAGATGAACTTGCTTTAGCAGTGGTGTCAGACTAGATGATTCCCCAAAGTCCCTTCCAACCCAACAGCATTCTGTGAACACTGATAATAGTATTAGATTACTATTAATATTATAAATGAGATAATATTAGTGCTGTAAAACAAGTACTGACTAAAAAGATCAAAGTCTTAGGTTTTTTATTTTATTCTATAGTTAAAAGTTACGGTTCTGGAATCTCTCCTCAGATGATTTGAAAAGAACTGAAGAAAGTTTGGTTAAAGTCACCTTCAAGATCTTTTGACAAGATACTTACATATATACTTGTGACAGCTCCAGAAAGCCTGCACTTCCATTTGTTGATAGTAACCGTATTTATAGGAACATGTAAGTAATTTATTTCAGGAGACAACTGATTCCGTTTGAGTTCTGATGCCTGTGCTCTGGATATTGAAGTGCAGACATTTTTTTGACCCCCACAAAATCATTTTATGATGTTTCTTCAGCTGAACTGGAGAATGCTTTTCCTCTAAATTCCGGTTTGGTTTGTGTCTCCTGTGAAGCATGACCTCTGAAAGCAGTTCTCACTCTTTGGGCTCGCTCTTTTGTGCAGCCATCAGCTTTGGTTTATGTATATTTATATAATGTACACTTACATCGTTTATATTGATTGCTAGATAATTTTTGAGAAGACACACATTTGCTTGATGAGTTTATTTAACTTCAATCCACACTCAACATTTGCTTTATGTGAGTCCTCCTTTTGAAGCTCAGACGTTACAGGTTTGGATGCAATTTACCTCAAAGCAAAGCAAATGAACTGGCTGATGACTTAGATAATTGTGTAGTAGCCCAGGCTACTATGTGCAGTAGCAATATCCTCCTCCTTGCTGTTAGATACAGTCCTTGCTAAGTTATAAATGCGTTGTGCATTCTGTCCTAATTATTAGCTCCTCATACCTGCAGTTCTGTAGACACTGACCATTCATCTGAGAACGTGTGGAACTGTAACGTGCTGAGCAGATCAGCAGGTACCTTTGGACTGAGTTTGATTAGGATCATGAAACAGGTCGGACAGATTGCAAAGCCCTCAGAGGATCCGATCTGATAGGCATTTGCAGAGCCTTCATACTGTGTGCTATTAGTGTATGGATAACTGTGCCCACCTCATGCGGTAGCTTTGTGATAAGAGTGCTATCCCACTAACCTGCTCCTTAATCTTTTCTCTTGCTTTAAAGGTGGCACTAACTCCATGCATCCCGTATCCCAGCAGAAGTGCTTATCATGGGATTTTCATAACAGGCTGTTTAGAATTGGACTTTTCCCAGCTGCTAGTGGTGAAAAATAATCCAAACAAACCCCCAAACTAAAATCCACAAAACTCTGCTAAGCGAGAGGATAGAGCCCACATCTTCCAGGTCATTGCCTAGGGTACAGAGTCTCTCTCCTTCCTACTACTCCCTACAGTGACACATGAGCTAGATGTCAGATGTTTAGGGTTACTTGATTGGTTTTAGGTTGGACTGGATGATCTTTAAGGTCTTTTCCAGCCTCATCAGTACTGTGAGACTGTGCACAGAGTTGTATTGCTTTATGTTCTTTTTAGCAGACTGCTCTCACAGATAGGAGAAGCAAGTATGTGCAGCAGGTAATTTTGTTTAGACAGAAGGATGCTGAATTTAGGGTTCACTACCCCAGATTTTGGACAGTTATAGCATGAAACACTTTCCCTCTGAAACAAGAGGAGTGAGTCCTGCTCAGAGTGGGCTGCAAGGGGTAGCCAGTTCACTATCTTAGGACTTTCTTGCCAGAACAAGTGTGTCTGCTGTTTAACTGGCTTTTCTGCAAGTCCTTTGCTGGCTCTGAATAGAAAAATCTTCAAGGACCAAATAGTCCTAGTAGAATTCAACAAGAATGACACTTACCCTCTACCTGCTGAAGGGAGGATTTTGGTGTTGGTAGCTGGTAGTTGTTAATACGAGTCTTTTACTATCAAGTACTCTGCAAACCTTTTAAACAGTGTGTGTAAAATAAAAATGTAGTGCTTTGCAGGGTCCTTGCCTGACGTGTGTTATGCACATGTGAGAGTCTCACAAGCAGGAGTGCTGGACTCCTCTTTCTGCTGCTGCCCACGTCCTGTATTCACACATACTGCCTGAAGGAACGAAAAGGATGATGACTTTTCTGTGGGCATTCAGTCTTCGCTCTTTTCTGCCCCTGACTACAAGTGTAAAGTCCTAATGAGTACAAATTCACACTGTTTTCTCTGTTTGGAGTCTGTGTCAGCATTGTTTATACAGCAGTGGGTCCTGAGCAGTAATACTGCCACTTTTTCCGATGCTGTGTGCTGTCTGTCTTGGTTTGGTTCCCATTCTGTATCTGTAGATGGAACAGATCCTCTGTATGCCAATAAGAAAAGAGAAAACCAGGGTTTCTCTCATTCTCAGATTGTTAGTGAGACCTTTTTACCCTCCTGGAGGTCTTCTCTTCCTCCTCACTATTCATTTCTCAAGACATATCTCAGCTTTAAACCAGTCAGCACTGAAATGAGTAGCCTGTGCTGCCAGAGTCACATTTTGCTGCCGTTTCGGCAGCTCTCTGTAGCCTTAGCAGGGTTATGTAAAAAACTTCGAGATCATCCTCAAATTGTTAAACAAATTCTTTCCTCCTCCTTTTCCTTTGGATTCTGCTTGATGTGGAATGGCTCCATCCCAGCTCTCTGCCTAACAGCCATTCTATTTTCTCCTTTTTAGATGCTGTCTTCAGCTTCAATTTTTCACCACCGCAGCATAATGTTCTTTTGCTTTGCTTGTGGCTCGCAGCTCCTTCTTGCTCTTTCCTCATGCAGCCTGTGCTTTGTCGCAGCGTTTGGCAGAGATTCAGAGCTGAACACCTTTATTTTCAAGTGAATTTGAACAAGATAAAAGTAAAACTAATTATCTCATGGCACAAGCTCGCAACAACTCCTTCTGCAACCTTGTAATTTAATAGTCCGGTGTTCTTTGTGTACTTAAAAATCTCAATATTGCTTTTGGATCAATGTCTTTTATTTTAAAGACTAAGTAATCTCTATATTCTGATGAGGTTTTTGTCACTTAAAGGATGCTGTTGGAGAGAAACCAATTATATTCCGTTGCCAGAGTGGTGATGTTGTAGTCACTGAGTGTTAGTGCACTCAAAGAAGGTGCTTATGCCAACAGTAGGAGTGCTCTTAGTCCAAATGCTTCTTCACAATTTATTATTTGGATGGGGCTTTGAGCAACCTCATCTAGTGGAAGGTGTCCTTGCCCACGGCAGGAGGATTGGAACTAGGTAATGTTTAATGTCTCTTCCAACCCATCCTATGAAATCTATGGGGTTTTTTTCCCACATTATTGCCTTTCTTTAGGTCTGACTGAGATCACTGAGACTGTTTCAATTTTAAAATTAAGATTACATTAAAAAGTCATTGACAGCTTATTTCTTAAGCTACTCAGAGACGCTTTTAAGCAACCTTAAAGAGAGCAGTGCCTCACATCTTCTCCTCGTGGAATTTGCCACCCTCCAGTGTCTGTCCTCATGCTTTTGGTTGCAAGTTGATTAGCTTTTTACCAACCACTTTTTGACCTCCCTCCCCCCATGTGGCAGAGTTGATAACATTAGAATGGGAGTTGAGTTTGCACCCTTTATTGTGACAGAAGGAACTATCGGTGATATAATGCACACAGAATTGTTAAAGGAAGATTAAATGAGGAAGATATCAATTCCCCACTAGTTACTGCAGTACAGATTTTACTAGTAAATATTCAAAGACTTGCTGAAACCCCGCTTTTCTTCACTCTGCCTGGTACCTTCTGTCATGTTGTTGCAACAACAGGTCTTATGCTGCAAACACTTCTGTGTGCACAGCACCGAGTTCTCCTGAATAGTCATTTTGATCACAGTTGGGGTATTCAGACTGATGGGGCCTTAATGTATGCAGTGCTTTGTACTGTATTTGCTTTAGAAATAACCCAGAACATTGGCAAAGGCTGTGTTTCTCTCGCTTCCCTACTTCTTTCTTCTGTCTTTTCTCTTCCTTTCATGTGCCTTTAACTTAGATTCTTAACTTTTCCCTCAATTCCCTAATGGTCAAACAAACCTTTTGTCTGATGAAGGTGAATCCTTTCTCTCTTTATTAGGCAAATTTTGAGATTTAAGTGGCGATGTAGTTTCTGTCACACCAGATTAAATAGCTTGTGTTTAACAGAAAAGACTGGGCTTAATTATCAGTCCTTGAACATATAATGAGTGAAAAACACTAGTATTTTGCTGAACAGCAAATGGAAGGCCCTGAAGTCCTGAGTGAGCTTGTTGATGCAATGCAAGAAGCTGAATATTTAGTCAGTAGTCCTTGAAGAAAGGAAAATGTAGAGAGAAAACAGCCTGGCCATTCCCTCTAAAGTAGTCTGCTGCTTCCTTCCTTGCTTGCTTGCTTGCTGTTGTAATTGCTTATGAGTGAACAAGCTCATGTCATGTTCTTTGCCTGCCTTTGTTCCCCAAGTTTAAATGTGTCTAAACCGTGAAGAGTACTGTGACTGTACTGGCATTGCTTCTTATCAGCCAATAAACCCCTGACGGTGATGGAATGTGCTGTGTCCACTGTACATGACACACAATTTTGAATCAATTAAATACAGTAAAGTAGGATTTTTCACATAAAGGAGGTCAAAATAGAGTTAAGTTGTCTTTCTATTCTGCATAATTGCCATCACAGTATTTACAGGTTAGGGAAAGATCTAAATGTGTCAGAAATCAGACTACTGTGGCTTCTCAAACGGAGTCTGAGCCCCAAATACAGTAGGTTTCCATCACCAGTGAAGGGTGCAGGGAACACTAGGCAATAAGCAAGTCCCCCAGCATTCTACCCAAAGGTGTCAGTGTCTCTCTAAAGCACAGTTCTTGATGATGTCCTTTTTCAGAGTTCAAAATAGCAAGTCACGCTCTGTGTGCTGGTTCTGAGCGACAACAGCTTGTCAACAGATATTGAGGTACAACAAGGGTAAGCGTAGAGTCTGGCATCTGAGCAAGAACAACCGCAGGGACCAGCAGAGGTTGGGGTCTCGCCTGTTGAAGAGCAGTGTAGGAGAAAGGGACCTGGTGGGTCCTAGTAGCCAGCAGGATGGTTATGAGCCAGCAATGCACTCTTGTGGCCAGGAGGGCCAAC
>VZRI01013158.1:60936-80150 GCA_013397515.1 Upupa epops
GGCAGTGGGTGCCAGCTGGAACAGAGGAGGTTCCCTATCAATATCAGCAGGAACTTCTTCCCAGTGAGGGTAGCGGAGCACTGGAACAGGCTGCCCAGGGGGGTGTGGGAGTCTCCTTGTCTGGAGCCATTCCAGACATGCCTGGATATGTTCCTGTGTGACTTGTTCTAGGTGATCCTGCTATGGCAGGGGGATTGGACTAGAACCACCTAGACCAAGCTGCACAGGAACAGATCCAGGCAGGTCTTGAATTAATTCTGTTCTAACACAAATCAAGAGAGAGAAGATTGTTTGGGTGTTCACACTCTCTGTATGATACTCAAACAAACTCTGGGGGTAGGGAAAAGGGAAAGAGGAAGAAGCTCTTTTGTTTTTAATAGTACTAGTGTTACAGTGTTCTATGTAATGAGAGTATACTGCATGTTTATGTGTATACTATAGTTGTAAGCACTGCAGCATGTCTTTATGTGCACGGTATCTATAGGCACAGTCAGACACGATTTACCTGAACGCATCCTGTTTGGATCCTACACAATAGTACTGAAAGTGGCAGTCCTGTAAAAAGTTGCTGTGTCCTCTAGTCGATGCCCTCACACTTGCCAGCACTATGCGCTTAGACTCAAAAGCCTGAAATTAGTTCAAGGAACAGGAGATATGTTTAAAATATAACCTGTAAGTCAACAGGGGCATCACATTAGGCTGACCTAATGGAAATTATTCCCTTTGTGAGCAAGTTGCAGACGATTCATTTTCTATGTCCATTTGACTGCAGGCAACTTGAGTTTAAGAAACGCCACGCGTGTATTTTGTCAGGCGCAAAAGGCTGTTGCTGCTTAGGTAAAGCATGATAGATGTTTTTCCATTTTATACTTTAATCTTTTGAAAAGAAATTAACCCAGCACGCTTATTCTGTTGTTATGGTTTCAGGCTACCTTTAGCAAGGTATCATTTACCAAAGCATACCTCAAGGTACCTTTAAAATTGGCACTAAAATTTTGCTCCCAGTCCCATTCATTGCATATTGATTAATTTTGCTTCAGTGCTGGGACTGCTTTGTACTTTACCGTGATGATATACATAACAGGCTTTGCTCTTGGAAGATATTGAGGTGCCATCAATGCCTCTTTCAACACAATATAGAGTGACCTTGCTCAGTTTTTTTTTCCATATAAACACGACTAATTCTGTATGTGTGTCATGATTCCTCAGGAGAAATCATACGGGACCAAGGTAAAGCCAAAGCTAATGCAGGGCAGTGCAATCTGTGGTATAGAAAGCTGCTGCAAAGCTGCATGACAGGCTCAGCTGAACCTTTTAGCTATGCTTTGCTCAGTCAGGTCTCTCCCTTTGAATTTTAAATAACCTTATTCTTATGCTTTCAAATAATTCTGGTTTTGCAGTCAAGGTCCCTCTTGTTCTCAGCGCTGAGATCCTTCTCTCATGAAGTCATCATCGACGTGAGTTTACCGCTAGTTGTTCGCTTGTGAAAACAGCGGCACTGATTTTGACAGAGCTCCGAATGCTGCAGTCTCCTATAAAATCCCAAATGACTTTTGGACCTGTGTTTTCTGTACCCAGTTTTCTCTCAGGCTCCTAAGTGTTTAACTAATGCACATATTTTGATGTTGCTTTTGGTTTTGTTGCCTTCATAGAGCTTTCACTTCTGCTTTCTGGCCAGAACAACTGCGTTGCTGAGTAATACTTTGGGCTTTGAGACTCTTTTTGGCCTTTTTCATATTCCTTTATTGTATAAAAGTTGTAAAACCTTATAAAGGATTGTGACTACCTCCTGAGGCCGTGCCACACAGCGCTTCAGAAAGTCTCTGCGGAATATTAGGCTCTTTAATTGTCTTTGCTTAGCCTGTGCTGTGTTCTGCTTTCCCATCCCTATGCACTTTGCAGACAGCCCTTCTGATCTGGAGTGCATCCATGCTATCACTCTGCCGGACCTCATTCCCCACATTCGCATGGTGCTTTGAGCTTGGTGCCGCTGCAGCATCAGTGCAGTTCCTGGAAACGTTTGCAAGTTTTATTCAGCTTTCTGTGCTTTTTCTAGTCACCTTGGTACTGCTCACACAAGTGAAGGTAACGGTGTGCAGCAGTGTGCGGGCTGTGTTTTGGTCTAAGCGAGTGGAGCTTTCAGAATTAATTCCGTTTGTTTCCTGGATATTCCCTGTTGTGGTGCTGATTACTTGTCGCCGAAGCCACTTGTTTTTATTATTTCATGCTTGCATGCCTCTGATTCCTTTGACATTACCTGTTTACAAAGATGCAGTGGCTGCTAATAACAGGATTTGGAGTTGCTTCTATCCCTGGATTTTAATTGTGTCCCAGGAATTTATTAGAACTTGTGTGCCAGGAGAAAATCTTGTGAATGCTGGCTCAGTGAAATTCAGTTCTATTATGCCCACGTTTGAGGGCAGTAACACTGTTTGGCAATCTTCTTTGCGAAGGGATAAGTCCTGAGTATGGGCAGATAGTAAATCCGCGACAGCAGCTCTCCCTTTTAAGCTTTGGAGAGCGTACTACAGACAAGAGGGAGGAAAACAGTGCAAACCCAGCAAAGCTGTGCCTGTTCCTATTGCAGTGCAATGTGTTTTTATTTGGATTGGTGATCACCTCGGTTAGAAAGAACAAAAGCCATTGTCTGCATGTTTTATGTGTTTGACCTCCATTTAAAAGAGGCTTTGATTTGCAAAGGGACTTGAGAATTTATACTTTTTCTTCAGTGAGGTCTATATTTTTAATTCTAGTAAGGTCAAGATTCCCTTTCACAGTGTTAATTTAACCATGGAAGAGCTAATTATGATCAATTACATCCTCACTGGAGCTAAAATGCTTAGTAGAAAGGGTTTGTCTGGAGATTTTTCCTCCTGTTATCACTGTCAGGAGCTCCGAGTTTAATCTTGCATTATAAAGATTCCACCCTCCTTCCAGGATAACTGTTTTACTGTGTTACTGTTCTAATCTTATTGCTCTTAGCCTCAGCAAAAAAAATGACCTGGCTGGTCCCTGGAATAGCTTAATAATTCAGGTGTTGTTTCATAGTGCCTTTGAAATGTTTACCAGCAGGGTACTTATTGAGAATCTTTATTTTGCCTTCTTGGCAGTTTTCAAACTACTCTCTCATAAAAGTAAATCCACGCGTGCACACAGTAAACATCCCAGCAAACTAATACGGCCACACCGTCCCACAGCTAGGCAGTGCGGGCTATTAATAAGTCATTGCACATCAGCTGCTTATTCTTCAGACTGTATCTTGGATGCCTCTGGGAACTGATGTGTAATATTCCCTCCTCTTAGAAGAGCAGCTCTTTCTGTAAAGCCTATTAGTAATTTGAACGGCAGAGTTTGCAAAGTGTGTGTCCCCACTAGCTGTGTATTACATTGCGAGGAGTTAACTCGTTTGAGTGAAATAAGAATCAATCTTAACTGTGAATCATATCCACACAAAATGGGATTCAGGACAAGTTCAGGAAACTTTATTCTGGCCTATTTCTTGAGGATGGGAAGTAAAAACAATGGCATAAATCACAAACAGGCAAGACTTTCTCCAAAGACCTATTTTAAATGATATTTCCCTACTAATCCATTTTGGTCTGGGTGATCCTGCTGTGGCAGCGGGACTGGACTGGATGATCTTTCAAGGTCCCTCCCAACCCCTAACAATCTGTGATTCCGTGAAACTTAAAGATATCAGTGTTCTGTAGTGACAAGCTTTTCCCTCTTTGGTCTGAGAAGAGGAAGGTTTTGTCCAAATCCTGCTGCCAGTAACTCCTGAAAGTGATCAGAATGTTTCAAACGACATCTTTCTCCTTAATACTTGTGAGCAGAAAAGCCCCAGAAAGATGTTAGGAAACTGATGCAAATCTGAGCCGATGACTCTCTGCAGCTGCTTTGGGCTGACATCGGGTAATAAAAGTTGTCTAGGTCGAGGGAAACAGAAGACGTAAATAGCGTGACTGTCAGAAGAAAATAATAATTGTAAAATCATCTTGGTTTTACTAGTCCGTCTGTAAGCTCTTCTTCATAGCAGGAGTAATTTTTAACCTGGAAATAACTTAAGCACACTTATTCCCAGCATCATTACGGGATATTTACAGACAGGATGTAGTTTCGTGTTTATAAGTTCCATGCTTATGAATTTTAATTGTGTGCTGGATCTCATTCATTCTTTCATTATCCAGCTGTGAGCTCAGTGTAGAGCTTGTAGAGTAGCTGTAATGCTTCTACAGGGTGATTTACACGAGATGAAAAATTTGTGCTAAATAAGAAATTAGTGATATTCTGAAGACTTGCAGAAGAGACAGAAGGATCATTTTCTTCATACAACTGGAGAGCATCTGTGGAGTGAGGCGGGGTGGGGGGAGTGTAAGTGTTCTACTTAAAATAGCAGCTGGTTTCACATCACTAACTGACAAATGTGAAATTGTGATTCAGGGGCTAGAAAACTTTGGCATTCCAAACCTACTATTAACCTTCTTCAGAGGGCAATTGAGAACAAAAAAAAAGGTCAACAAAACAACAGACCACAGCCAGAAACAATTCGACAGCTAGCAGCACTACCATCTTGAGAAGAAGCCAGAAAGCTGTACATCAGCTCAAGTCACCGCTCATCAGACTGTAAAGGCATCGCCTCTTGCTCGTCTTAATTACGGTGCTGCAGCATTTATTCCTGGGCATAAGCTGTGATTTGAAACCATTTGGGAACCTGAGACCACACCAGTTGATTATAGTGGCACAATGACTGTTCCCCAACAGAAGAAAAAGGGTGACACGTCAGGCTGCAGGTTGTCTGTGCTGTCTTTTATCTATTCCTAATAGAACGCTAGCAAAGCTCTTGTCATTCAGACTATAGAATACATCTTAGCTCTATTTCCACTCAAGATGCATTTTGAGAGCAGACTCTGGTACCTGATGAGACCTTTATTTTATAAAATAATTCCATGCGAAGGCACACAAACAATTTATTGGCTGAAATACAGAGCTCTTACAGGCTCAAATAATGGTGCACAAGTCATCACTAGCCATTTATTAATTCAGGTGCATCTCCAAGATGCCTCTACCCCAGTATCCTTGTGTTCTCTTTGGAGCCGCTGCTGGAATTGGAGAGCAAATATTGCCTTTCACGTGTAGAGTAAATTTTTATGGCTTTTTAAGATACCAAGATGATTGACAGGGTCATGGTAGTCATCTTGCTGTATGATTTGAAAATCAGTATTTCACCCAGAGGAAAACTGGAGGGCTTTATCAAGTAGTACTATGCTGAATCAAATTTCTTATCAGCAGTAAAAACTGTGCTTTAGTCAAAGTAATTTTATGTCCCGGAAACCTCAGACCAGAGTTTCCTTTGAATGGCCTCCAGGAAGGGGTTTCAGAGCAAGACATCTGCTTGTAAATGCCTGCTTTGCAGGTGTCTATGTACACGAGAGGTAAAGGTCTACGTTCCCTCAGGAGTCAATGGAGACATCATAATTACTGGCAGGACCTGGAAGCCGGGTCTGTTCCTCCTCCCCAGGCAGGAGCAGGGCAGCTGGGGGCACTGGGGCAGCCCCAGACCTAGGCATTTGGGAACTCCCAGGGGTTTGGGATGAGCAAGGCTGGGCTAAGACATGGGTAAGCAGGTGGATAGGGTTGGGTTGTGGGGAGTGGAGACCAGCCTTGCTGCAGCATTGTTGGGGCAGGGACTGATCACCCCAGTAGGGTTGAAATGGTATCCTGCACCACAGTCAGGGTATGTGAGGATCCTCAGGGAGTCAGGCTCATTATCTGACCTCAGAGCCTGGAAATACTTTTAAATTCATGAGCATTTCAAGTACATTTTGCTTTTTCCATCTCATCTGAAAGCAGTCACAAAGCAATGATGCAGAATTGCTAACTGAAAATCACTTGCACACCCTTTTGTAAAGAGAGATGGGACCTGTGCACTACCTGCATGGATCCAAGGAGACCTCCTTTAGTACGAAGTAGTTATTATCTCCCACGTTGTGCTTTCATACCTTTCCTTTCCCCTCTTTCCCATACTCTCCTCTTCACTCCTGCTAAAAGAAATCACAAGTACAAAACAGCAGAGCAGAGCTGTCTTGCTAACGAGGTCATGGGTTTTGGGATCTGTGAGCACCTTGCTCTTTAGCTCCTTCACATAGCTTCTTTTACCGTTGGAGGCAGGGCACCCCAGGGAGATCACCCACACAGTAAGAGGTTTTGAGGTAGAGAAGAATGAGAGGCCTTCCTAGCGCTGGTAATGAGCAGCTTGATCCGTATTTACAATTAATGCCTGTTTTTCCTTTGATTTGATTCTCTGTTTTCTTCATTAAAGAGACAAGAATGACTCTTTATTCGAATTGCATCTAAGCAAAGCATTGGAACAAAGATAATTACTGATGCAGCCCGAGCAGTTGCCAACAGAACAGTTTATTGGACATTTGTCAACGATATCTGAGCAAGCGTTGAACTATCTTGTGTGATTGAGGGCTTGGATTGCATTTGGCATTACTCAAGTGACTTCTCCTTCCTCAAAACGGGAATTTGAGGCTGAAGCCCTGAAAAGTTCTTCTCCACAGTGCTTTGTAGTGAAGTGGGAGGTGTAATCACTGTTTGCCTGTCCCTTTTCCTTAGGGAAGGTCCTCAGTCTTTCTGTCGTTGTACAAGGGTAAGTACCATATCTTGCATCTGGGCAGGAACAACACCAGGTTGGGGACTGATATGTTAGAGAGCAGTGTAGGAGAAAGGGACCTGGGTTTCCTAGTAGCCAGCAGGATGACTCTGAGCCAGCAATGTGCTCTTGTGGCCAAGAGGGCCAACAGCATCCTAGGGAGGGTCAGAAGGGGGTGGTTAGCAGATTGAGAGAGGTTCTTCTCCCCCTCTACTCTGCACTGGTGAGGCTGCATCTGAAGTATTGTGTCCAGTTCCGGGACCCTCAGTTCCAGAAGGACACAGAGCTGCTAGGGGGTGTCCAGCATAGAGCAACCAAGATTATGAAGGAAGGAGAACAGCTCCCNTTGGGTACCGGAGCATTGGACCAGGCTGCCAAGAGGGGTTGTGGAGTCTCCTTCTCTGGAGATGTTCCAGACCCGCCTGGCTCTGTTCGTGTGTGACTTGGTCTGGGTGATCTTGCTGTGGCAGGGGGATTGGACTGGATGGTCTTTCGAGGTCCCTTCCAATCCCTGATGATTCTATGATTTCTCATGAATTGAATATTTAGCCTCCTGATATGCTTACAGTCCACAATTAGCCACAAGCTTTATTTGCAGAGCTCCTTGCTCACCAAGTTAGTCCTCATTTAATGTTTTTAAAATTTTATCCTATTAATTTCAGATTGCTTCATCCATTGAAAAATTAACTGCTTCCATCTCACCCAGTTTGCACAGATTTTATTGTTCTCTCCAGCATTCAAGCGAACCCCCTGAACAGGTCTATAAAAGAATATGATAGGCAGAGCATCCAAAGATACCCAGCAACTACTGAACACTAGGCTTTGATCAGTAGTTTTTGGCCAGCTTTTCCATCATTGTAAGATAATTTTAGCCGCAGTGCATTTCCACAGTAAAGATATGAAATATCTTTTGCTTTCCCTATTGAGTCTCTGCTGTCAAAGAAGAGAAGATGGTTTTGACAGGTAGGCTTTTGCACTTGCTTTTGAGATGTTTCCTATCGTATTTCCTTCAGGAGCTGATGAAACGATTGTTTAATACTTTTTCATGATGTCTGTGTGGGTTCATTATATGCAGTTCTACTTTTCCTCATTCTGAGAATCAAAAAATATGATGTTTGCTCTTCTCCAGTCTTCCAGTGTTTACAGTCCCCTCTGTCTGTCTCTCTCCTCAAGTAAAGACAATTAATTGCAAATGATTTAGCTGTTGCTTTCTTCTATTCCCTTTAGAACTGTGGGCTGAAGTCCATCCCACTTACTCTCTTGAATCTGCCTTAATGATCTAAGTATTCTGTAACCTGATTTCTCCTTTCTTGGCTTGAGAAACCAAGAGTAGGTTTGCATTGCATCCATGGTCGCTGTTTGTCCAAAGGCTCATACCAAGAGTGCAGTGAATGTTCTGAATTTATTGCTATTACTCATTATTTATTCACACTCTCTCTTTAATAATTTATCTGTAGTTTCCCTCAGCTTATTCCTAATGAAATATAATGTGTTTTCCTTTAAAGTTGCTTATTTTTTCGCATCTTGCTGAGGAGATCTTGAACCAAGTATTTTCTGCACTGTGTGTCTCCTTTGTGGTGCTGTTTATTGAGAGTCTCACCTCATCCACGTGTTCTTCCTTCTGCCGTCTCTGCATTTCCTTGTTATCAATTTATTCAAGACCTCTGAATGCTGCTACAGGGTCTTCCTGCTTTACTTTTTATTGCCTCTCTGTCTCACATTGCTACTCCCAGTGATGCTGCCTATTTAGAAGCTAGAAGCTCCCTTACCTTGCTTTCTGTGTTCTCGTGATCCGTCTCATTATTTCTCTGTTGCAGTGATGAGTCACTGCGGCCTCCCACCTCACTCTCTTGGGCATTTGCTCCTTATACTGGGACGTGAAAAAATTCTGTTGCAGAAATCAAGGTCTGCAGCTGTGCTTGTCCCTCATAAAGGAGAAAGGAAAAAGCCTGAAGAGTTTTTATTAATGCAAATAAATACAAACGGATACCCTGCTGGACTGATAGGTTACTCATTCAACATTTTCCTCTGTGAATGAGTGTTGATTTTGCTCAGAAATTGATGCTGGTTTATTGTAATGGTCCGCTTAGGAGTCATTTGCTCAGAATATAGTGATGTGTAGCTTCTTAAAATCTATGTGCCTCATCTAAGCCTTCAGTTACAGGGTTGCTCTGTTCTCTAATGCTTTCCAGGGCAGTCCTCAGACATTTCTGATGCACACACATATCCATACTAGTTGTGGATCCATACATCCCTGTCATTTTTCCTCACAAAGTTGAAAATAGTGTAGGTTTAATTTTGTGTTGTTTTTTTTTCTCCTCTGAGTAATGAATAATGGTTAATTGTTAAATAAAATCTTAATATTTAAGATTCACAACAACCAAAATGTGTTCAAACCTTCCTGAAGGCAGCAATTGAGTTCCTAGCACACATTCCATAGCATGTATGAAAATTGTAATTTAACTGCAAAGTGAACTCTGCCAAAGCAGTTGAATTGTGTGTCGCACTTGATTACTCCTAAAAATAGCCCATTCTTCGTTATCCTTACTACACGAACCTCTTGTCCTCTCATGTTACAGCGATTTTGTGCCTTTTACAGTCCAGTCTCTGAAATGCTGCCATAAAATTGTCTTATCAGTCCCCCATTACCTTCATTTTTGAATGTGCGTTGTCCCTCTTTGAATCCCTTTGGTAACGCTCTGTGTTTTTCTCATACTCCAGTCTCTGCCTTTCCCCTGCTTCCATACATTCTCAGATGCTTTAATCCAGCTCGTTTAAATGCTCATCGTTCTTGATATTTATGTTTTCCTCCTGGAGCTTCCTTACATCGTTGTGAAGCCAACTTCCATCCTTTTTGAAACTGTTCTCGCTGTAGTGATGACGTATCGGTCGAACGAAGAAGTGAAATGAAATAAATGCTATAATCCTCTTTCTTGACAGACATTCCTTCCTGGTAAATGAAATATGTCAACAGGAATTGTATTTAAAAGCTTTATGTATCACACGAGGTTTTTAAGATCTCAAATAAAAGCAAAGAATAGAAGGTCGCTGCAACTATCAGCAGAAAACAAATGCTATTTGCAGCTCCAAGTTTCAAGAGGATCTTCATATAAATTCATTTTCCTCTTTTTCCCTATCAAATGGACCAGATGTTTTCCATTACAGCACTTGTCTATCTCCAACTTGCTGGTGCCAGAAGTCCAACGAGGAAAAGATTTTCCTGGAGGAGCCACACGCTCCATCACATCGCATGGGATGAGTAAATGTCAGGCTGAAAACTGTAGCAAAGCGCTGTGATGTCGGGCCAAGCACCCAACACCACGGCCATCCAGAGGGACTTGCAGACACGTCTGATTACCAGTTCCCTTCCTGCCAGAATGTAGGATTTATTAATTTTAAAGATGAAAAGCAGTATAGAGTTACTTTTAAGTCTCTACTCTGAAGTAGGAACTCCTGTTCTGTGGCATTTCCTAGAGGCAAATGGTCAACAGTTGTGGGGAGTCATTTTTGCCTTCCTTTGACTCTGTAAGACAAAGAAAATGTGTTAATTAGAGGGGAAATTGTGGTGAGGATGGATAGATGTAGTAAGAATGAAATGTTTGTTGCAACTTGCTAACACAGCTTTGTTGTGAACTGTGTGAGGAAGCTGTGTTAGCTCGCAATGAGACCTTGTCTCTGCAGAACTTGCAGTTATACAGTTTGTGGGGCAGTAACAGCAGGATGCACCCACTAATTCATACAACAGCCAGAGTGCAGAACCAGAGGGGAAAGGGCACAGAGAAGATTTGGTGGATCAGAAGCGAGGTAGTAAGCAGTTGAGAGAGTTTCTTCACCCCCTCTACTCTGCACTGGTGAGACTGCATCTGGAGTATTGTGTCCAGTTCTGGGCCCCTCAGTTCCAGAAGGACACAGCTGCTGCATGGTGTCCAGCATAGAGCAATGAAGATGGTGAAGGAAGTGGAACAGCTCCCTTCTGAGGAAAGGCTGAGGGAGCTGGGTCTCTTGAGCTTGGAGAAGAGGAGGCTGAGAGGTTACCTCATGCATGTCTCTCAATATGTGAGGGGTGGATGTCTGGAGGATGGAGCCAGGCTCTTCTCAGGGTCATCTGGTGATAGGACAAGGGGCAATGGGTGCCAGCTGGAACAGAGGAGGTTCCATCTCAATATCAGCAGGAACTTCTTCCCAGTGAGGGTACCAGAGCATTGGAACAGGCTGCCCAGGGGGTTGTGGAGTCTCCTTCTCTGGAGACATTGAAGACCCACCTATTTTCTTGACCCACTGTTTTATTCAACCTTATTTTCTACCTATGCTTCATCCTGCTGAGGACAGAAGTGATAGAGTGGAAGTGATAAAGTGGCTTGGTGGGCACCTGGTATGCAGCCAAAGCCAACCCACTGCAGACTCTAAAGACTGTCATCTAAATCAATTATATTTGGTCAGATCAGAGTGGAACAGCCTCTTCAGCAGTGGCTAAACCAATACTGAATCACTTTCAGACACATCCGTCTCTGCTGTAAATTGATTGATATGAATTTTTGTACATCTGGAATGCACTGGATGTTGTTCTTAGAATAGCACTTAAATTTGAATGTGCAGAGCTTAGCATTTTGTCCTGGTTTGTAACCAGAAGGAAATGGCAACAGCTACCCTCAGGTTTGACAGCCTTTTGCGCTGGCAAAATTGCTGGCTGGTGAGAGGACTTTGCAAATGTGACTGGGGGCGGACAGCGCGACTGAGAAGTCAGTTTATAGCTTTTAATAATTGACAGACTTCCCTGTAAATGGACAAAACACTTCTGTCCTTGGACGCTTGCCCAATGTGTATTCCAAACCCTCAATATACAAATGCTGCTGTGAGATCTCAGAACTCAGTCTAAAAGCAAGTATTGGATTCCAAAACCACCCTAAACAGACCAGTTATTATTTAATCCTTGTGATTATTAACTGTATTGAATTTACATGCCTCTCCACTGAATCTGCAGACATCAGCTCTGAGTCTCATGAGAGCGGTCCTGTAGCAATTTTACTTTCTTCTCTTGCTGATGCTTGTCTCTCAGGTGACACTTTGGTTCTCACTAAAGAACTCAGACTCACGTATCAAGTCTGTTAGTGATAACCTCAAACTGTCCCTGCACGTGGGAACGAGAGCAGCCTAACCAGATTTTTGTCACAGATTTCATCACCTTTGCCAGACTCTCCACTGGTTTAACTAAGGGCACTGGAGCCAGGTTAGAACCAAGAACTGGTTTTACACAGAATCCTTAGGGATTGGAAGGGACCTCAAAAGATCATCCAGTCCANGCTGGCACCCAGTGCCCCTTGTCCTATCACCAGATGACCTTGGGAAGAGCCTGGCTCCATCCTCCTGACACCCATCCCTCACATATTGAGAGACATGAATGAGGTCCCTCCTCAGCCTCCTCTTCTCCAAGCTCAAGAGACCCAGCTCCCTCAGCCTTTCCTCAGAAGGGAGGTGTTCTACTTCCTTCATCATCTCCGTTGCTCTACACTGGACACCGTCCAGCAGCTCTGTGTCCATCTTGACCTGTGCTCTCACTGTGCTTCTAGACCTTACTGGTAGTATGCTTTAGCAACAATATAGTCTGTTTTTTCACTTGGAAGACGTCCTTTTTATTTCATCCTGTATTCAGGACAGATGCCTGATCACACCGAACAAAATAACGATCAGCTGTTCCCAGCAGCATTGTTCATTTCAAGGCAAAATGCCTTTTCGTTTGGCATCTTCTTTCCTGTTCCATATAAACGGGACATAGATGGCTGTTTGACAAATGGTGTTGGGTATTTATTTTTATCAATAACGTTGGTTTTTAAAAAACCTGTGATGTGCATAATGATAATAAATCAAGGAAAATGATAGCACCATGTAGGAAAGAGGTCACAGTACTGATGAGGCTGTAAAAGACCTTAAAGATCATCCAGTCCAACTTAAAACCAACCAAGTAACCCTAAACATCTGCCTTCTAGCTCATGCCACTCAGTACTTCATCCAGCCTAACCCTGAACACCTCCAGAGATGGCAACTCGACCACCTCCGTGGGCAGCCCGTTCCAAAATCAGATCACTCTTTCAGTGAAAAACCTTTTCCTATGAAATACATAGAAATGCTATTTTAGGTAACTACGATTTATTCTGTCCGTGACCCAGATACACACCGCAATCTGTTAAAATCTGAAACGAGTTTAGGAAGAAACCTTCTGCGGAAGCATGATCCGTGTGTGCAAAGGGATAATTTCATAGAAATTGGATGTGTTTTGCTTAAACAAGCATGCTTGTTGTCTTCTAACGTGAAAATCTCCTTCCTTTCTGTCTGATACAGACCCTTTTTACTGAAATATGCTTTAGCAGGATTGTAACTGTACACAGAATCAATGAGTGTGGCTTCAGCAGACTTCCCTGTTGATTTGCTTGTTTGTAAAGTCATCCCTCCCAATCATGCATGTCTCATCTGATATAGTGCCTTTCGTGAGCACTGTGAGCTCTCTAAATGTCTATATAATGACTGTCTCACTGAAGCCCTGGTCCTTGATCACAGCCACTGTAATGCGCAGAATAAGTAAGCGTAGTGGCTGTACACAGCAGTCAGTGAAGCAACATGTGTTCCAGGATGCACAGGGATTCTAATAATATATTGGATAGGGTCAAGTCTTTCCCCCAATCACACGCCACCATGTCAAAGCACGAACTGGAGCTCAATGTCTGCAACAAGGTCTATATTTGAATCCTTCCTGAGTTCGGTGAATCTCTGTCAGCATACTGATTCACTCTTCCATATTCATTGAGTGAGATACCTTTATCCTTTGTAGTCTGTATTTTTCAGTCATGTTACGTGCACATTAGCTTCTCTCTACTCTATAAATTAATGATTTAGCAACGCTGGGGTGCATCTTGAATCTGTTCTGCACTTTTAACAGTTCTATGAGTAACTGCTATTCTTAATTACGTTGTATTTAAATAGCCTAATCAGAAATTTCTATGCAATGCTGTGTTAATAGAAGACTTCTGTTTGTAGCCACACCTCTGCCGGGCATCTTATTCATGTACTGTTCTGAAGGCAGTTACAGTATTGAAAGCAAGGGCCCTTGCTTTCAAGCAACCATCTACCTGAGGCCTCAGAAAGACCTGGACAGGCTGGAGAGCTGGGCAGAGAGAAATGGAATGAGGTACAGCAAGGGCAGTGTAGAGTCTGGCATCTGGACAAGAACAACCCCAGGGACCAGGGTAGGTTGGGGACTGACCTGTTGGAGAGCAGTGGAGGAGAAAGGGACCTGGGGGTCCTAGTGGCCAGCAGGGTGACTCTGAGCCAGCAATGTGCTCTTGTGGCTAAGAGGGCCAATGCCATCCCGGAGAGGGGGGATCAGAAGGAGGGTGGTTAGCAGATCAAGAGAGGTTCTTCTCTCCCTGTACTCTGCACTGGTGAGGCTGCATCTGGAGTATTGTGTCCAGTTTNCTGGTGACAGGACAAGGGGCACTGGGTGCCAGCTGGAACAGAGGAGGTTCCATCTCAATATCAGCAGGAACTTCTTCCCAGTGTGGGTAACAGAGCACTGGAACAGGCTGCCCAGGGGGGTTGTGGAGTCTTCTTCTCTGGAGACGTTCCAGACCCACCTGGATGTGTTCCTGTGTGACTTGTTCTAGGTGATCCTGCTGTGGCAGGGGGATTGGACTGGATGGTATTTAGAGGTCACTTCCAATCCCTAAGGATTCTATGAAAGAAGTAAATAACTTTAATAGAAAGTGCAGCCTCTAAGCCCAGGTATTTGCTCTGTGTGTGTGCGCCCATGTGCTGCATAGTTAAAGGAAACACTAAAATAAGATCAGGATTAGTAAAGCCTTTCCTTAAATTCACAGGTTTCGTTTTCAGCAGTGATCTAGGAAAGGAAATGTTTTCAATACAAGACTTCTTAAACACTGGATGCCTTCATGAGCCGCTCTAATTTACATTTTGGAATGGCTTTGTGTTCTGATTGCTTGCTCTTGCTGAGTGGTGAAAAAAAATGTTGGATTCAAAAGGACAATAATAGAGCTATCTTGCCAACCCCTTTGCATTTGGACAACGGCAAGGTTTACTCCTCTCACGGTAATTTGACTGAGAATACAGGCCCGCTGTGTTGAGATTTATGCACTGGTAACGGAACACGGAATTATTCCAACAACCTGCCAAAATCTGAAAAGCAGAAGACTTTCGAGTCATTAGCAGGCAATAAGCAAACTACTGCTAATGTAGTTGGGTGTAGTGCTTTCACTCTACAGCAAGCGTGTTAACCTACAAAACAACAGTAACTGGTCCTTTGGGGAATTCAGTAGTCCAATACAGCAGAGTAGTTATTCCTGGACATCTATTTTTATGTATGCAAGAGCACTAGGCTGCATAGGCTACTGTAATGTTTTTGCTATTGGGTAAACACATGGAAAGATTTTAATTAGTGTGTGATTTCAGCTCTCCTCCCAGGGGACGAGTGGGAGCTTTATGTACGGGTTCGGTTCATTGTACCTGCAGAACCGCTGTTAAAAACGAGTGGCTCAGATCTTTTGAAAGAGGATAATATGACTAATTTTTTAAGAAAGAGAGAAGCCCCCTCGTACCCTTTGAACAGTTTGATTTCTATTAACATTTTAATATATTTCTCTTAAGGAATTTTTACCGTGATTTTATTTGCCACCAGGAAAGGTCAGAATTGCCTCGTCCCAACAACTGGCACACTGTGACACCAAGCTGTTGTTGCAGACCACTGGATAGACCTATGTCTATCCCTCAGCACAGCTGATTCCGTTTCCTATGTTGAAATGCTTCTTTGAACAGAAGAAGATCTGCTCTTTTCTTCCTGGTGCAGGGACTGAGCTAGACCTGTGCGAAAGGAACACAGTTAATTTACTACTCCTGTCCTAAAAGTGCTTGTGTCAGATGTGTGGGGTTAAACCTGCAACAGATCAAAAACCTCTTGAAAGCCCTTCAATTAAGTCAAGCTTCGTTTGACTTGCAGGATTGGCACTTTGCTTGTTTTGGGGGCACCACGCTTTGTCACGCTGAACACAAAGGGGAGGCAAGATGATTGTGAACTTGGTTCTGCAACTCGCATGAATAGATTGTGGGATTCGTGTGGCTTGTGATTCCGCCACTTTTCAGGATGAAAGAGATACCTCACGTAGATAAAATGCTCCTTTAGATCAGACAGCTTTTGTCTGCAGCCGTTGCATTAGGGGAACTGTTATGATTCAGTGAAATGCTGAGGCTATTTTTCATGTATCATTCCAGGTGGCAGTGCGATTTGTCTCTATTAGGACCCTCCGCAGTCTTAAGTGGGATGGCCACTTACTCGCTGCAGTGCTTATGGAACTCAGTAGTGGTAGTTCATTATCCCTTGCCTTTTTCTTCTTTTTCTTCACCCAAAACACAAATGTACTGCACAGGGAAACGTTGCTACCGGTTGAGATCAATGCTTTCTTTTTAACACCTAGAGAAATAAAGAAATGCCACGATCGAGCTCAGACACCTCTTCTCAGGCAGTTCCTGCTGCTCAGGTGTTTGCAGCTCTTTATACTCCCTCCCTCTAAATTGTGGATGCTTGTGCTGTGTCTCTTGTTACAGCACTCTCCGGTTGACCTGTAGTATTTCATTGCTTCCCTGTGCTTACTTTGCCCTCTCGTCACCTTTCCTTAGCCCTGTCAGACTGGCCTCACATGTTTTTTGGAGCTTTGTGTCAGTGTTTACCCTATGTGAACTGGACTCCGTGAGTCAAGCTCATAGTGCATGGGTTTTAATCCACTGATGGATGTCACATGCTCATTCTTAAAAGGCTCGGAGGAAGCCAAGCTGGACATGACTGACAAAAGTTCGGGGCAAGAGCTCACAGGTGGACAGAGTTGCTTTGAAATCAGTGTTCTATTTATTACTGACAATGGCAGGGCTCGGTGATGGAAACCTTTCTGTGCCTTCTTTCCACTGCCTATTCATTATCACAACAATCGATCGAGATGGAATCTTAGAGGCAGTGGCCAGATCAAACTGTATCTTCATCCTAGGCCTGAATTCCAGAGGTGACACGAAAACAGAGATGGCACAGGAACAGAACTGTTGGTGACAGTCTGGTCTCATATCCTTCACCTGAGTGCCCAGGCTGTTTAGTGCTTCTGTATGGATAGGAATTGAAGAAGAAAGGAAAATATGTGCTACTGCCTCATGTCTATAAAGCATCCAAGAGACAGATCAGTTCCCATTAGTGCCCTCTCTTGTGACCTATCTGTTTGGGTATTACTAGTATTCAGCATCATCACAGTGACCTCAACCCCTGCCCCTTAGCACTGGCTGCCTGTCTGTCTTTCTGAGTGAGTGGCATGATCTAGCTGTCAGATGTTAGGTTTATTTGGTTGGTTTTAGGTTGGACTGGATGATCTCTAAGGTCTTTTCCAGCCTCATCATTACTGTGATACTGTGATAGGCACGAAGGGCATAATAAGAAAACTTGGAAGGGGAATGGGACTGGACCCTCCACAAAGCCTCCTGCATTCAAATGTATTCTTTATGTTGCTTAGGGGAATCCTTTCATGAAAGATGTGTCCTCTGAATATCAGGCTCCATTTCATCTGTTAGCTGCCTAGTGTATAGTTTCTAGGTTCCCTTGGGAAGAGGTGGTGAGTCGAGATGGTCACTTGGACCTGCTTGGCTTAAGCGCCTGCTTTCAACACATGCCATCATGGTGCTAAGCTCACGTGTCCTTTGAGGGAACTGTAGAGTAACAGAAGAGCCTAGCTAATCTGGGCACCCAGCTTTAATAATAGAAAGTCTATACATGAATATCCTGCAATAGAGGAGTTGTTAGTGTTATGGCAGCACATACGAGGAACTGCTACAGTGAGATGCTCTGAAGTGTGTCTGGTTTTGATTCTTCACGTTCCTCTTTTTTTCCACGTTGGCCTTTTCATCAAGGAGAGAAGAGGTGAGGTAAGACTAGGAGTACCACAGTTAGAGCGTTTGAAACGTACTTATGTCTGCCTCTCCTCTGCGACCACTTGAGAAAGGTCAAGTCTCCCAGTTTCTCTAGCATTGAACAGAAACTTTAAAGAGAAAGAAATACAAATCTGTCTGTCACCAAATCTCTTGTCCTTATCGCCTTTTCCTTGAGAAGAGAGAGGCCTTTGTGCAAAATTCCATCTACTCAAGAGGTAGAAGTGTGGAGGGGTGTGTGTGTGTGTGTGTGCGTGTTCAGAGCAGGAAAGGAAATAGCCCTGTGTTGCTACTTAAGAGTCTCAACAGCCTTTCTTCCACCTCATTTGTCATATAATTTAGTGGAAATATTAAGTGTTAAGGTGTGAAATTTCCCAGATGAGACTGGGATGTTCTCTGAACAAAGTGTTACTAAAAATGTCATCTAGCTCCGAGCACACAGAACCCAGTTACAGTGTCTGGACATGTAGTGATGCTGTGCTAACACTGAAGCAACACTGAAGCCTCGCTATTTACAAGAGTTCAAGTTTAAATGGAAGGGTTTGTAGTAGCAGATCATTATTTTCCCTGTTAAGTTTGTTTTTATAATAGAACAATGGCAAATCGTTCCCATCCGTTGAGCTTTGCTTTTTTGAACATCCTGGGGTCTTTCCAGTTTGATTGATTGAATTGGAAACTATAAAGACCCAATTTCAAAATCTATCCCAATTTCTATCTCTAAAGTATAGAGATAAAATACAGTAAAGTTACAAATAAATATAAAATACTACTAAAAATTAAAAATTTGAATAAGATCCTCTCATAAGAGCAACCTTTTTGTGTCGATACCTTATGCAGAGTTTCTTTCCTGGCGAGGTGCTATGACAGGGTTCTCATGTTCTCTTTATTTCTGCAAGCATTAATATTCCTGGCCCATAGAAACTTCACTCTCTCTTTCCTTTTGATGAACTAACGCCACCAATAATGAGGCTGCATCCAGCTTTCGCCAGAGCTCGAGCTTTCCTTCTGTCCGTCAACTGAAATCGCATTGTTTCCCTCTTATTAACTCCTGTTAGTTGCACAATTAAGTCTTCAGTGTAAGGAAAGTGTTTAGAGTGGTATGGAAATAATGCCTTGAGGCCCCAACTCTGCTAAACTCTGGGTAAGACTTACTGTCCAGGGTCTCTGTACAGGGGGAAGTGAAAAAAGAACCTATAGGCAGTAGATCCAAAGCAGTCAGGTACCTTTCCCTCTGGCCTCTTCATTGTAAAGAGGTCTTACATCAAATTCTGAGCTCCTAAAATTAATCCTAAGGAGGCTGTGAGTCAAAGTACTGGCTAAAATTCTGTGCACCATAGGTTACACAGAGCTATGCCCTTTTATGTCTGAAATTTTGAGGGGCTTGGTACAGTTCCTCTGTGGAGCCCAAGTCAAATCAGATCCGATTATATCGGTTGGGTTGGATTTGTGATTTTAAAACTAAAAATGATAAACTTTATCTAAATCAATGCAAGAGCACCCGTCAAGAAGATTGTGTCAGTCTACACAAATATCAGCTTTCAAATAATTCCAGAATTAATTAATATTAAATAATAATCAAATTAAAATAATAAAATAA